>CM045737.1:24222347-24239847 GCA_024760905.1 Plotosus lineatus | reverse complement strand
TGTGTGTAATATTTTATTTACTGTGGTGTGGCATGTTTCTCATTTTGTTTTGTTTATCCAATTTGTTACATTTCTTGTTCTTTTATGTCCTTTTTATTATGGTCTGTGTTTTGGGGGACTTTAATTTTGGCACTGTTTCTCGAACTGATTACGCTCTGCTTCGGCTGAGGGGCGTGACTGAGCTGCTCGGTAGCACACACCTGAATTCACTATTATCATTTACTCCCAATAAACAAAAGCACGCTCACATTAGGATTAACTCACATCACATCACCCTTTGGTTTGTAACGCTCTCTAACTTTCTCACTCTAAAACTCTGTTTTGTACTCGCTCCGGCTGAGGGGCGTGTCTGAGCTGCTTGGACGAAATGCGGTTAATACCTGAATTCAGTCATCTGACAAGAACATTCAACAAGGTCCTAGAGAGTGAGAAGATGCCGGAGGAGTGGAGGAGAAGTGTGCTGGTGCCCATTTTTAAGAACAAGGGAGACGTGCAGAGTTGCAGCAACAACTGAGGGATAAAGTTGATGAGCCATACGATGAAGTTATGGGAAAGAATAGTGGAAGCTAGACTAAGGGCAGAGGTCAGAATTTGTGAACAACAGTTTGGTTTCATGCCAAGAAAGAGCACCACAGATGCAATGTTTGCTTTGAGGATGTTAATAGAGAAGTACAGAGAAGGTCAGAGGGAGCTACATTGTGCCTTTGTGGATCTGGAAAAAGCATATGACAGGGTGCCAAGAGAAGAACTGTGGTATTGCATGAGGAAGTCTGGAGTGGCAGAGAAGTATGTTAGAGTGGTGCAGGACATGTATGAGAGATGTAAGACAGTGGTGAGGTGTGCTGTCAGTGTGACAGAAGAGTTCAAGGTGGAGGTGGGACTGCATCAAGGGTCAGCTCTGAGCCCCTTCTTGTTTGCTATGGTGATGGACAGGCTGACAGACGAGGTGAGACAAGAATCTCCATGGACTATGATGTTTGCAGATGACATTGTGATCTGTAGTGAGAGCAAGTGCAGGAAAATCTAGAGAGGTGGCGGTATGCCCTGGAAAGGAGAGGAATGAAGGTTAGCCTCAGAAAATTAGAATACATGTGTGTGAATGAGAAGGACCCAGGAGGAACGGTGATGTTACAGGGAGCAGAGATAACGAAGGCGGAGGATTTTAAGTACTTAGGCTCAACAATCCAGAGCAATGGAGAGTGTGGAAAAGAGGTGAAGAAGCGTGTGCAGGCAGGCTGGAATGGTTGGAGAAAAGTGTCCGGTGTGATGTGCGATAGGAGAGTGTTAGCAAGAATGAAGGGAAAAGTGTACAAGACGGTGGTGAGGCCAGCGATGTTGTATGGCTTAGAAACAGTGGCGCTGAGGAAAAGGCAGGAGGCAGAGCTGGAGGTAGTGGAGATGAAAATGTTGAGGTTCTCTCTGGGAGTAACGAGGATGGATAGGATCAGAAATGAGTATATCAGAGGGACAGCCCATGTAAGATGTTTTGGAGACAAAGTCAGAGAGGCTAGACTGAGATGGTTTGAACATGTACAGAGGAGGGATAGTGAGTATATTGGCAGTAGGATGCTGAGGTTGGAACTACCAGGCAGAAGGCCTCGAGAAAGACCAAAGAAGAGATTTGTGGATGTGGTGAAGGAAGACATGAAGGTTGTTGGAGTCAGAAAAGAAGATGCAGAGGACAGGGTGAGATGGAGGCGGATGATTTGCTGTGCCGACCCCTGAAGGGAGCAGCCGAAAGTAAAAGAAGACCTGAATTCAGTAATCTCATGCCTAATGCAATACGTTCCTCTAGTGGGCATTTTTAAAAACTACAGTTCTGTATGTTTTTCAGAGAATGCATTTATGTATGCTGTATAATGTTTATCTTATCATCAATAAATATAACAGTAAAAATTGAAAAGCTTTTCTTAATCATTACTACATTTTACTACATTAATATTGAATTAATGAGTAAGACTGTCTATAGAATGTGTTTAAAAGGCATATTTTAGCGCATGTAATAGATACATAGTATTTTACTTCCGGCTGCTCATTCGCACATGTGACGTGATAAATGGGGTTTTACTTCCAGGTACAGAACTCGTGGATTATCTTCATTCACGGGAGGGGCCGGAACCGAACCCTCACGAATATCGGGGGCCTACTGTACAGTGCTGTGCAAAAGCTTTTGCCCCTTACTGACTTTTTGCACCTTTGTCACACTAAAATTTTTCAGACAAACAAATTTAAACATTGCACAAAGATAACACAAGCATTTTATTTGTCAAGAGAAAAATCCTATCCAATTCTACATGAACCTCTATGAAAAAGTAATCCCCCCTTGTTAAAATGTGAGGAAATTGTGATTAATCCTATTATTGGGGGAAACTGAATTCAACTTCATGTCCACACCCAGGCCTGATTGCTGCCAGACATTTCCAATCAGGAGATCCCTAGCATAAAACCTGTCTGACAAGATAAGATAGGCCATACTGAACACATAATCATGCCATGATCCAGTGAGCTTCAAGAGCAAACAAGAAAGACAATTATAGACATGTCTCAGTCTGGGAAAGGATACAAATTAACTGGTAAATCTTTGGGACTCCAACGGACCACTGCCAAAGCCATTATCCACTGATGGATAAGGCATGGCACAGTGGTGACCCTTCACATGAGTGGCCGACCTACCGAAATTACTCTAAGAGCACGGCGCAGGCTAACCGGAGAAGTCACAGAGGATCCAGAAACCACTTCTAAACAACTACAAGCCTCACTTGCCTCAGTTAATGTCAACATTCATGACTCCACCATCAGAAATACACGAGGAAAAATGGCATCCATGGAAGAGTTCTGAGGTGAAAGCCACTGTTGACAAAAAAGAATATCAAGGCACAACTCACTTTTGCCAAGAAACATCTTGATCATCCCCAAAGCTTTTGGGAAAATGTGCTTTGAACTGATGAAACTGAAATTGAACTTTTTGAGAGAAAGACTCATCACGTCTTTTTGCAAATGCTTGACTGCAATTATTGCTGCAAAAGGTGGTTCAACAAGCTATTAGGTTTAGGGACAATTACTTATTCACACGGGCCCTTGTAGGTTCAGATGTTTTTTTTCAACTTTGTAAATGTAATTGGCACTGAAAACTGCATTTTGTGTTTACTTGTGTTTTATCTTTGTATAATATTTAGGCTTGCTTGATCTGAAATGGATGACAGTGACAAATGAGCAGAAATTGATCAGGGGCAAAAACTCTCTCTCTCTCTCTCTCTCTCTCTATATATATATATATATATATATATATATATATATATATATATATGTGTATATATATGTGTATATATGTGTGTATGTGTATATATATATATATATAAAAACAAGTTGTTATTATTAGGTCGGTCATGTCTCTCCCTGTCTCTGGTGAGAGACATGTAAAAGAATCATTGCTGACTTTCATAAAGAGTCTGCCCTGTCCTGGCCTGGTGAGCTGTCCGAGGTGTACTCTTCCCTTGCCCAAAGTCGGCTGAAAGGGGCAGCAGCCTCCCAAAACCCTAATTAGGATTAAGCAGGTCCGGAAATGAATGTTAGTATCCAGCTGGTGTCATATTTGATTATAATTGACCCTTGATTCTACAGACCCTGGTTTAACAGATATCGCAAGCTGCAGATAAGGTCTGGGGTAGCGGAATCTGTTCAGAGGGGCTTGGTGGTCAGCAAGGGCAGATGTAAGCCACTGCTTCAATAGTCGGCTGTTAGCTGTCACACGTGCATATACAGTAGTGTCACATTGGATGATGTGCTTGTATATACATATGTAGCATTTTCCTTTATTTTTATGTAATGCAATGTTATTACTCACTTCTGAACAAATCTTGGAAACCGGACCAGTGCCTTCCGTTAAATCAGGGGTTGAGTGTATATGCAACTGCTGGTGTATAGACAGAAAGAACGTAAGAATTTGCTATGCAAGTTAATTGTGCAGTTTAGCTTCTCTCACAGTAGCAATCCATAAATGCTGTTCTGTATTCATATGCATGGCTTTGCACTCGGTCTGCATAGATGTGAAAGTTGAAATGGTGACATCAACAGTCCCTGAGTAAGTTGCACAGAGTTTCATGGGAAATGATTAATTCAGTACAGCCACTTTGCTGGGTAGCTAGGCTCTTCCTTTTACCAGTGCTTGACTCCCACCACTTGTTTCATTTATCCTGGCTTGTTATTGATTAATTCATAGACCTTATTAAAGTTTCAAAACTTTAACTTGCCAAATCTTCTTCACTATTCTTGACCATCTGGTTGATCTTTGTCCAGTAGCACAGCAAGTCCCTTTGGCATGTGCATTGAATTAAGAGAAAAGCTCTTTAAAGGAAGATAAAGCAGTGTAGCCTTTGACAACAAACCGAGTGAGTTTCAAGCATCATTATCCTCACTGAGGTTCATGGATCACACCACACACGAATTGGACCTGGTATCAGCTAAAGGACTTAATTAGGTGCTAGTTTGACACAAGTATTTTTCATATTGGAATATGATTTAATGTATGCATGTCACTGACTGTATACAATTACACCCGTGAAAACTGGTAAGAGACCACATAGGTACTTTCAAATTATTCGGAGTGGGCGAAGTCAGAAAGGCGATTGTCAATGCCCGAGACATGAAAAACTGTCCAGACAAACCATATAATGACCGCTAACATTTTTATACTTTTCCCAACAAATTCTGCTCATATGTAAAAAGTAACAGCATGTAATTGATGTTGAGTAAAAGCTTAATGGGCTGAAAGAACTTTTACTTTATTCATGCGTACTTGATAACTAACTTTTGTACAAACTAATATGATTGAAAAACTGCTGATAGAAGAAATGTATTCATCACGCCATATAAAAATTCTGTGACAGGATATAGGGCTTGATCACAGAATTTTTATTTTATTTTTTATAAGAGAGACGTACTAACGGATATGAGACAGTGCTGCCCAGAAATGCATTCTTTCCCTTAAATATTATAACTGAACCTGAACCTTTATTCGAGCACAAAAATCTATAATATTCCCCAAAGAATTGTCCAGGATTTCAAACTCCTTTTTCCGTTGTATAGATCTTTCATGAGCAATTTAACAACTTATATCTTTCAGACAATGGCAGTTGAAGCACTTTTTCCCCTCATACAAAGTGCATAGTTTTATTTCACCTAGTGTTAAGCCTACCGTTTTGCATACAACTACCTTTATCTGCATATGCAGACTGCTGTAATCAACATGAAAAACAGTCCTCGAACCAGCATGCCTTGCACATAAATGAACAACAGAGACATCAGCTATTCTGTATCATCTGCCTGAGTCATCAACTCCTACACTGTTCATTCATTCAAGTATTAATGTGAACCCATTCAAGAAATGGAATTATGCAGGTTTATTAAATTTTCCTCTACCCCTTTCACTCCAATCGCCCTCAGTGCAGCTATCATTCCACTCCTCCTGTGAACCTTTGGCATAAGGAGGAAGAAGACTGAACATGGCCTATCATGCTGAGCTCTAACCCCCAGCTAAACTAATGAGAACTGTCGGGCTGCAAACAATCTGCATTCATCATGCCTTATCTGAGGGGACCGCTGTCTCGAACATGTGCAAAGGGGGAAAGAAATGGAAAAAAAACCCACAAGAAATGGAAGAAAGACAAAGATGTGTGTGCCTGATATGAGGTTAAAGTCTAGAAGGCTTGGTGAAAGGGATTATGGTCCTCAACAGAGAACAACCTGAAACTCAGGGTAGTAGCTCTAGGTACTGCAAGACAACGTGTAGCAGTCATCAATCATCTGCTTAGCAGACTTTCTCCGGCTGTTGCTGTTTGCCATCTGTTCAAACTCACAGCTGCTTGCACACCCCGGTTCTGTTCATGGTGGCAGGGCTAGACTGAGCTCAAGGGCAGACATCCTAAGACATGACGAACATGCAAAGACAAATATAAAAGAGGAGGGAAAGGCATTTGGATGAATGTGTTGTAAATTAAGGCATTTTCAGAGAGATTAATTTAAGCAGACCGAGTCATAAAATAAGACAAAATACAAATCTATCATAAGTACAGTAACAAGCTCATAGTATAAAGTGGACACCGACTAGGAAACTAATAAAGCATGACCTCATAATGCTGCATTCACACAACCTAGATTTATAATCAGAAATCTGAAAAAATTCTCACAAAGAAAGACAGTCTAGGTCAACGTATGATTTAGACCAAATCTGCTTTGTGAGATAGCACCCTATAAAAATGCCTTTATTTTATAAATATTTTATAAAGAGACCCCTTTATTTTCTCTATACTTTCTCCTGCACTGTGATCAAGTGCAGTGTAAAGTGTGATCATGTATTAAATTAAAGTGAGGCATCTGTGCATAAGTGCCCTGTCTCAGTGTTTATTTCCTGAGACATAAAAGATAATAATTTCACACGTGTTTCTTCTTGAAAACTCCCAAATTAATGATATGTAAAGTTCATTCAAATATATCCAGATATATGCATATATCCAGAGATTTATAGTTTCTTTTTTTTATATGATTAAGTATACTTAAATAGAAATGCATGAGTTTAGATACTTAAGGTACACTTGTATTTCTCATATGTCAGCATTTGTTAGTATACTGTAGTTAAAAAGAAGTATGATTGGTACCAGCGATTCTGTGTTCTAACCAGAATTTAAATTATAGGTGTGTGTGTGTGTGTGTGTGTGTCTTGCCAGACCATTGCAGGGTCGATACACAAAAAATATTCACAACTGTACTCACATTTAGGGGCAATATCGAACAGTCGATTACTCTATTGTGCAAGTCTTTGAACTGTGATAGGATACTGGAGTACTTGGAGGGCATCCACGCAAGCATGGGGAGAATGTGCAAACCCCGCAGAAACATTACCACTTAGCCGGGACTTGAATCCAGGACTTTTTTGCATCATCATGTGGCCCAATAAAATAAGCAATAGAATAAATATATATATATATATATATATATATATATATATGAGACCAAAGAGAAGCTTTATGGATGTGGTGAAGGAGGACATGAAGATAGTTGGAGTAAGAGTAGAAGATGCAGAGGATAGGGTGAGATGTTGGCAAATGATTCGTTCATTATTTTCTGTAATGTACTGAAAAAATTTAACTTTCATATATTTTATATTCATTGCACACCAACTGAAATATTTCAGGTCTTTTATTGTTTTAATACTGATGATTTTGGCATACAGCTCATGAAAACCCAAAATTCCTATCTCAAAAAATTAGCATATTTCATCCGACCAATAAAAAAAAGTGTTTTTAATACAAAAAAGTCAACCTTCAAATAATTATGTTCAGTTATGAACTCAATACTTGGTTGGGAATCCTTTTGCAGAAATGACTGCTTCAATGCAGCGTGGCATGGAGGAAATCAGCCTGTGGCACTGCTGAAGTGTTACGGAGGCCCAGGATGCTTCGATAGCGGCCTTAAGCTCATCCACAGTGTTGGGTCTGGTGTCTCTCAACTTTCTCTTCACAATATCCCACAGATTCTCTATGGGCTTCAGGTCAGGAGAGTTGGCAGGCCAATTGAGCACAGTAATACCATGGTCAGTAAACCATTTAGCAGTGGTTTTGGCACTGTGAGCAGGTGCCAGGTCGTGCTGAACAATAAAAATCTTCATCTTCATAAAGCTTTTCAGCAGATGGAAGCATGAAGTGCTCCAAAATCTCCTGATAGCTAGCTGCATTGACCCTGCCCTTGATAAAACACAGTGGACCAACACCAGCAGCTGACATGGCACCCCAGACCATCACTGACTGTGGGTACTTGACACTGGACTTCAGGCATTTTGGCATTTCCTTCTCCCCAGTCTTCCTCCAGACTCTGGCACCTTGATTTCCAAATGACATGCAAAATTGCTTTCATCCAAAAAAAGTACTTTGGACCACTGAGCAACAGTCCAGTGCTGCTTCTCTGTAGCCCAGGTCAGGCGCTTCTGCCGCTGTTTCTGGTTCAAAAGTGGCTTGACCTGGGGAATGCGGCACCTGTAGCCCAGTCCACTGCTTCCACAGGTCCCCCAAGGTCTGGACTCGGCCCTTCTCCACAATCTTCTTCAGGGTCCGGTCACCTCTTCTGGTTGTGCAGCGTTTTCTGCCACACTTTTTCCTTCCCACAGACGTCCCACTGAGGTGGCTTGATACAGCACTCTGGGAACAGCCTATTCGCTCAGAGATTTCTTTCTGTGTCTTACCCTCTTGCTTGAGGGTGTCAATGACGGCCTTCTGGACAGCAGTCAGGTCGGCAGTCTTACCCATGATTGCGGTTTTGAGTAATGAACCAGGCTGGGAGATTTTAAAAGCCTCAGGAATCTTTTGCAGGTGCTTAGAGTTAATTGGTTGATTCAGATGATTAGCTTAATAGCTCGTTTAGACCACCTTTTCATCATATGCTAATTTTTTGAGATAGGAATTTTGGGTTTTCATGAGCTGTAAGCCAAAATCATCAGTATTAAAACAATAAAAGACCTGAAATATTTCAGTTGGTGTGCAATGAATATAAAATATATGAAAGTTTAATTTTTATCAGTACATTACAGAAAATAATGAACTTTATCACAATATGCTAATTTTTTGAGAAGAACTATATATATATATATAATAAATAATAAACAATAATAAAAAAAAAACTATATATATATATATATATATATATATATATATATACACATACATATACATATATATATATATATAATGGAGCCATGAGGCGGGGGGGCACGAACCAGTGTCTCTCCCCCTTATGCCGGTCCCAAGCCCGGATAAATGCAGAGGGTTGCGACAGGAAGGGCATCCGGCGTAAAACTTCTGCCACATTTAAAAATGCAAATGATCAAAACAAAATTCATACCGGATCGGTCGAGGCCCGGGTTAACAACGACCGCCATCAGTGCTGTCAACCAACAGGGTGCTGATGGAAATTGGACTACTGTTGGTCGAAGACGTCGAAGAAGGAGAGGCGGGAGGCGTGTCCGTAGGCAGAGAGAGAAGAGGAAATGCGTGAGCCTCGGACTGAGAGTAGGGACTTTGAATGTTGGAACTATGCAAGGAAAAGATAGGGAGCTGGCTGACATGATAGGTGGACATACTGTGTGTTCAGGAGACAAGGTGGAAAGGTAGAAAGGCTAAAAGCTTAGGAGCAGGGTTTAAACTGTTTTATAATGGTGTGGATGGGAAGAGAAATGGAGTAGGAGTCATCTTGAAGGAGGGGTTTGTCAGGAATGTTCTAGAAGTGAAAAGAGTGTCAGACAGAGTGATAAGTCTCAAGTTAGAAATTGAAGGCGTGATAGTCAATGTTGTTAGTGCTTATGCCCCACAGGCAGGATGTAAGCTAGAAGAGAAGGAGAGATTCTGGAGTGAGTTAGATGAAGTGATGCAGAGTACCGCCAGAGGTGAAAGAGTGGTCATTGGAGCAGACTTCAATGGACATGTTGGTGCAGGCAACAGAGGGGACGAGGAAGTGATGGGCAGGTTTGGTATCCAGGACAGGAACACAGAAGGACAGATGTTGATCGATTTTGCAAAAAGGATGGAAATGGCTGTGGTGAATACTTTCTTCCAGAAGAAACAGAAGCATAGGGTGACTTATGAAAGCGGAGGTAAGAGCACACAGGTAGACTACATCTTGTGTAGGCGAGGTAATTTGAAGGAAGTCAGTGACTGCAAAGTAGTAGTGGGTGAGAGTGTTGCCAAACAGCATAGGATGGTGGTGTGCAGGATGACACTGATGGTGAGAAAGGTGAAAAAGGCAAAGGTAGAGCAGAAGACAAAGTGGTGGAAGCTGAAAAAGGAAGAGTGTCGTGTTGTCTTCAAGGAGGAGTTGAAACAGGCTTTGGGTAGTCAGGAAGTGCTTCCAGAGGACTGGACAACCACAGCCAATGTGATCAGGGAGACCGGTAGGAGAGTATTTGGTGTGTCCTCTGGAAGGAAAGTAGATAAGGAAACTTGGTGGTGGAATGAGGAAGTGCAGGAGTGTGTACAAAAGAAGAGGTTAGCCAAGAAGAAGTGGGACATTGAGAGGACCGAAGAGAGTAAACAGGAGTACAGGGAGACACAGCGTAAGGCGAAGGTAGCAGTGTCAAAGGCCAAACAGAGGGCGTATGATGACTTGTATGATAGGTTGAACAGTAAGGAGGGAGAAAATGATCTATACAGGTTAGCACAGCAGAGAAATAGAGATGGGAAAGACGTGCAGCAAGTTAGAGTGATAAAGGACAGAGAGGGAAATGTATTGACTGATGACAGAAGTGTGCTGGGAAGATGGAAAGAGTACTTTGAAGAGCTGATGAATGAGGAAAATGAGAGAGAAAAAGAGTAGAAGGGGTGACCGTTGAGGAGCAGGAAGTAGCAAAGATTAGTAAGGGAGAAGTGAGGAGGGCATTGAAGAGGATGAAGAGTGGAAAGGCAGTTGGCCCTGATGACATACCAGTTGAGGTATGGAAGTGTCTAGGGAGGTAGCAGTAGATTTTCTGACAAGAATATTCAACAAGGTCTTAGAAAGTGAGCAGATGCCAGAGGAATGGAGGAGAAGTGTGCTTGTGCCCATTTTTAAGAACAAGGGCGATGTACAGAGTTGTGGCAACTACAGAGGGATAAAGTTGATGAGCCATACAATGAAGCTATGGGAAAGAATAGTGGAAGCAAGACTAAGGGCAGAGGTCAGCATTTGTGAACAACAGTTTGGTTTCATGCCAAGAAAGAGCACCACAGATGCAGTGTTTGCTTTGAGGATGTTAATAGAGAAGTACAGAGAAGGTCAGAAGGAGCTGCATTGTGCCTTTGTGGATCTGGAGAAAGCATATGACAGGGTGCCGAGAGAAGAACTGTGGTATTGTATGAGGAAGTCTGGAGTGACAGAGAAGTATGTTAGAGTGGTGCAGGACATGTATGATAGATGTAAGACAGTGGTGAGGTGTGCTGTCGGTGTGACAGAAGAGTTCAAGGTGGAGGTGGGACTACATCAAGGGTCAGCTCTCAGCCCCTTCTTGTTTGCTATGGTGATGGACAGGCTAACAGATGAGGTTAGACAAGAATCTCCATGGACTATGATGTTTGCAGATGACATTGTGATCTGTAGTGAGAGCAGAGACCAAGTGGAGGAAAATCTAGAGAGGTGGAGGTATGCCCTGGAAAGGAGGGGATTGAAGGTTAGTCTTAGTAAGACAGAATACATGTGTGTGAACGACAAGGACCCAAGAGGAACTTTGAGGTTACAGGGGGCAGAGATAAAGAAGGTGGAGGATTTTAAGTACTTAGGCTCAACAATCCAGAGCAATGGAGAGTGTGGAAAAGAGGTGAAGAAGCGCGTGCAGGCAGGTTGGAATGGATGGAGAAAAGTGTCCGGTGTGATGTGTGATAGGAGAGTATCGGCAAGAATGAAGGGAAAAGTGTACAAGACGGTGATGAGGCCAGCGATGTTGTATGGTTTAGAGACAGTGGCCCTGGGGAAAAGACAGGAGGCAGAGCTGGAGGTAGCAGAGATGAAAATGTTGAGGTTCTCTTTGGGAGTAACGAGGATGGATAGGATCAGAAATGAGTACATCAGAGGGACAGCACATGTTAGATGTTTTGGAGACAAAGTCAGAGAGGCTAGATTGAGATGGTTTGGACATGTACAGAGGAGGGATAGTGAGTATATTGGTCGTAGGATGCTGAGGTTGGAACTACCAGGCAAAAGGCCCAGAGGAAGACCAAAGAGAAGATTTATGGATGCAGTGAAGGCGGACATGAAGGTCGTTGGAGTAAGAGTAGAAGATGCAGAGGATAGGGAGAGATGGAGGCAGATCATTTGCTGTGGCGACCCCTGAAGGGAACAGCCGAAAGGAAAAGAAGAAGAAAGAAGAAGATATATATATATATATATATACACACACACACATATAATACTATAATTGAGACATAAGTTGATGTTTTCTTGAAACCATGAGCAGAAGTTTAACAACTGCCTAACCATGATTTAGATCAGGGGTGTCAAACTCATGCCACAAAGGGTCATGTGGCTGCAGGTTTTTGTTTTACCCAAGCAGCAGCACACCTGACTTGGCTCATTTAATTAACTGATTTGAGTCATCAGGCAGTTGATTAGTCAGCCTCTGTATAGAGCACACAGATTGACCAATCAACTGCCTGAAGACTCAAATCAGTTCATGGATGGAATGTATTATTCAAAATAAAATAATTTCTGGGTTTTTTAATACTACAAAGAGAAATAACTTTGTGGTTAAGGCACAACTACAACAAGTTCACTTATGAGTTGCTTATGAAAGGAAATTATTGCAAAATTGCTAAGACCCTTTGGCAAATTCTAGTGTGCATACTAGGATTTAATCCATCTTCTTATTTTGTGGATTTAAAATGTTTTTCTCGAAGGAAGAAGAAGCAAAACTAGAATAATTTTTTTCTTTACAATAATCAGTCTCGCATATCTGATCTAATCTTCTTTATGCTGAATTAATGTATTCTTGATCAGATTAGAATTTACAGACATATTTTGTTAGCGTCAAATATGACAAGTCTGAAAAATGTAAAAATCACTGGTCATGTTCGACTATCAACATTCCAACCCATCTTGTATTTATGTATGTATTTATATACAAAAAAACCCAACGATCATAAGAAAATATACCGACTGTAGGAGAAAGCAGGAAACACAGATCAAGAGTTAAAGCAAATCGGGAAATGAGAGTAAGCTCAATCGGAAAAATTTACTGACGTTACTTTTTCCTAAGTAATTTGGGGGCAGTGGTGGGCTGGTGGTATAGGGCGCTGGATCGCTGATCCAAAGGTTGGGGGTTCGAGTCCCACTCTCCACAAGGTTGTCACTGTCCCCCCCCAGTGCAGCTAACTGGGTTATCAAAGGTGGGCCATGTCTCTCACTGTCTATGGTGTGAGGCATGTAAAAGAACCATTGCTGACTTTTGTAAAGAGTAGACTGCAAAGTCGTCAGCATGTTTCTGTCCCTTGCTAAAAAAAGGGTTGTGACAGGAAGGGCATCCGACGTAAAAACCTCTGCCAAATCAAACGTGCGAATCAAATGATTCGCTGTGGCGACTCCCGAGTAAAAGGGAAAAAGCCGAAAGGAAGACAGACAGACTTTTCCTAAGTAATTTAGTTTGAAGACTTATTCAGTGGGAACAAGGCAAGTGATTGCTGCTGCAAATGATGCACATGCAGCATATCAGATTTCATGGGTAGGTATTTTAGTTGAATTTTATTAACTTTAAAGTCCTGATATTTGTTAAAGAATTAGATAAATAAAACTGTGCAAAATAAGAGATGTTCTCTGTTTCAGTAATGCAGAAATTTAATTAGGGTTTAAAGGTGTAGGAGTTAGGAACATTTCCCAAATGGTACATTATAATAATGACTGTTTGGCTTACTGTTTGCTCTCAATTCCCACCCACACCCCACCCCCAAATCAACCATTTCCCAGAAGATGAGTTCTAGTTTGAAGTCTTTCCGTAATATTTATCCCTATTTAGTCGATGACTCTCATGTCATATTTTCAACTAATTTTTCAGAACCTCTTCATGAGATTTTAAAATAAAGAAATCCTACTTCTGCAACCTTTTGACTTTTGAAAACTAAATATGTTATTTAACTACGACTCGAGCAAAATAAAAGGCTTGATTTGTAATGCAGCGTCATTTTTGGTAATCAGTTTAGTGTCTGTGACGACAATAGTGAATCAGTATCATAGTGTGAAAACACGTTGAAGGTACTTCAGGGTGACTTCTATTGCCTCTTAGACAAACGTAAATCTTGGATATGAAAAATGCTTTGCCATTAATGCTGATTACATCTCCTACTTTGATGTTTGGATATGAGCTTAATTGCTCACTCAAGGTAAGCATTTGCACCTGGGAAACATTTTCGGAGTGCAATGGCAGGTGTTCTGGCACAGAAGATGAGCAGAGAAATCACAGCTGACCTCCGAATACAGTACTGCTATAAAATAAATATTCTTGTTCTCATTTTAATGAACTGATTTAAAAAGGAGGCCATTCCCACAGCTGGGAGTCGCTTTGACATATCTTTCCACAAGTTTCTCATGACACGCAACCAGAAAGAATTGTTGGAATGAAAATTAATTTTTTGCATTTGCAATTTTCTGATCGAGCAACAATAGAAAAACAAACAAACAAACAAACAAAAAAACATATTTTCCAGTAATAACCAAATCCTGCATAAAATTATCAGTAGTTATCTATCACTCACACATTAAATATTGTTTCTGAAAACCAGGAAAGTTGTGTTTTTAAAAGCAGAAAGAAAACCCCTGCCAAAATTAATTTTTCATCTCCACCCTCACCTCACATTGCACTCTGCTAAATTATAGATTTTGTCCTTGAAGAGACAAGCTGAAACTAATGGGCAAGTAGTGGCGCCAGTGTGATTATTCCTTTATGCAGTTCTCTATAATTGACATGATTTTCTTTTTGCCTGGAGGGACACTAAGCAGTGCCTTATCTGCACTGTGATGAACAGCCTGCAAATGTAAATTAATAAAAGGTACATCTTTCAAAGGTAACACTGTAACTCACTTTCAACAATTCCATTTTCCATTCTTTACTTTTCCAGCAGTGCACTGCAGAAAACATGCATGTATGAAGGCGTCATAAAAGCTGATGGCAACATGTCTTTCAAATTTTCTTGAACAAATGATATTTGCTATAACATTTGTATTTTCGTTGTTTTAAATGTTGTCCAGTGCAGTTATCTCAGCTGACTCTAGGCGAGGTACACCCTGGATGGCAATCCAATGGCCTACTCTTATCGGAGGACAGCGTTCTTTCAAATGTCTTTTACGAATGACACTGGCCTTTGATAACCCAGTGGGGGAGCAGTACCAACTTGGTGATAGTGGGGTGTGAATCTCTAACCTTCGGGCTCAGTAAGCCAGCACCTTAACCGTCAAGTCACAACCGCCCCTGTTTCAAATTTAATAGTGACACATATAAAAAAATAAGCCGACTGCTTAATGAAAACAGTGAGGTTGTAAATCATCGTAAATCTTTAGAAATTCATCATAGATATGTACACTGTATGTACACTGAATATGTATTCAGTATGTTTGGTCCCTAAAGCATCTGGATGGATGGATGGATGGAAGGAAGGAAGGAAGGATGGATGGATGGATGGATGGATGGAAGGATGGAAAGAAGGAAGGAAGGAAGGAAGGAAGGAAGGATGGATGGATGGATGGAAGGAAGGAAGGAAGGAAGGAAATCAATCAATCAATCAATCAATCAATCAATCAATCAATCAATCAATCAATCCCAGTATTCAGTTGAATCACAATTATATATGAAAAAAGAAATATGCACCATTTACACTTACATCGCTGCTTCCACATCCTTTCTTTATGTGTAGAAGAAAAATCCCAGCTGAATAATCCGACAATTATATATTGAATTTTCACAATTACCTCAAATATTTTAATAGTGCTGCTTATAGTGTACAATGGTTTGTTTGGAGGTCTAAAGGCATTGCACATTGACATCACAGCATCGTTTCATCCGTGAAGGGTGCAGGGAGTAGTGTGGTTGGCTAAGTCACTACCAGGACAACTGGTAATGAATGAGGGAATGATGAGTTCAAAGCTATATGAATAATTCTAGAGAAAAAAATTGGTTAGACGTCTTAATAAGGGAACCATCAATACAATGATTTAAATAACTTGACATGACCCATAATAATAATAATAAAAAAAAACCCCACAGGACTATACAGTATTAGAATAGAGAGAGAGAGCGTTATAGGGATGAGTAGGCAAATCTTACACTGTCGTGGCCTCTAAAAAACAAACTACAGTATTCGCATTTTCCATGCAAGATGTTTTTTGTTTTTTTCTAAAATATTTTAAAACCATGATAACTCGATTTTCTTTTACTTTACAGTTAGATTCTGCCACAGTCAGTCAGCCAGAAATCCCTGTGTTGCATAGTATAATAAGCTTAAATAATTGTAATGCGACCCTGTCAATGTATTTTTAATTGCATGACCTATTGAGAAACTGCCAGATTTCAATTACATACATGCATTAGCGTCCTATTCCAGACTATTTGAGAAATGTAAGTTAACTTTTAATTAATCGTATATACAGTATTTCATGGAAAAGGAGGGCAGTGGTGGTCTGGAGGGAAGTGGTGGTCTAGTGGCATAGGGCGCTGGATCGCTGATCCAAAGGTTGGGGGTTCGAGTCCCACTCTCCACAAGGTTGTCACTGTCCCCCCCAGTGCTGCTAACTGGGTTATCAAAGGCGGGCCATGTCTCTCACTGTCTATGGTGAGAGGCATGTAAAAGAACCATTGCTGACTTTGGTAAAGAGTAGCTGCAAAGTCGTCAGCGTGTTTCTGTCCCTTGCTAAAAAGGGTTGTGACAGGAAGGGCATCCGACGTAAAAATCTCTGCCAAATCAAACGTGCGGATCAGATGATTCGCTGTGGCGACTCCCGAGTAAAAGGGAAAAAGCCAAAAGCAAGACAGACAATATTTCATGGAAAAGAGCTTCAGTTATGACATTGCCTTCAAATGGATTCGAATATGTGTTAACCCCACTCTTGATTTACTGGTAGAATAAAATATGATGGTTATTATTTTATTATTACTATTATGATTAGGTATTGCATGGTGTAGTACACTAAAAAAGCCATGTTAATATTGTCTTCCCAAACTCAATTTGTATTCCTGCTTTGTCACTCAACTTTCATTGAAAAACAAAGATAACATATAATTTAACAACAATCTGATGAGAAATGTTCTGCTTATCTTGCCTGGTCATATCATGGTTCACTTAGCATACAGTAATTGACTTTTCATGATAAATTCGTATCCTGCCAAGCCGTGTGGATGCAGCAGATTAACGAAACATGGATAAAAATAACTTTAGCGCCTTAAATGATTCAAACAAGCCTTCAAGATGCAAGGTAGCTCTCCTCTCAGGATGTCAGCACAACGCTCATAAAGCAATTTTTGCTTACTGCCTTGAAGACACTGTGGTAGATTTGTTCTGTTTTGTTTTCTGTTAGAAATGTGCCAGAGAAACCCTGGGTCCCAAGCGACCACGCATGGATTTCATCTCATAACAAGCGAAAATATGTGTCTCATCAGCGATGGCTCATGCCACTCTGTGGATCGGCTGATTCTGTTCAGCAAAGATGAGCTCCCTTTCCTAAATCAGGAGATACAGTAGCTTCATAATTAGATTTGCTTTCCATGCAGCTTAGGCACATTCAATCTAATCTATTTATGCATTCTCTTTTTCAGGCTTCATTGAGATTCTATTGCTTCATATTTGCACATTGGCTGTCAAAAGTATGCTTTCTTTTCCCGAACAATTTGGATCTCATTTTGAAGGCCAAGATAGGCAATGATTGCCCAATAGCCTCATACTGAATGCAGTGTGCTGGAACCTCAGATACTCTTCATTTCATGTAATTCTTGAATAGAAGGGATTAGAGG
>CM045737.1:24209847-24217347 GCA_024760905.1 Plotosus lineatus | reverse complement strand
TTTGTAATTTTTTTGTACAGCACTGCTAAGGTCTTAATGCAAACCAAATTTGTGTGTAGGACACGATTACTGCTTTTTAAAAAGTAAAGTAAAAATTGTACTGCTAAAATGGATAGTGGGACCAGAACATTTCTTTTGCATTACCAAATCCCCTCTTGTGACCCTAGACCTTACTTACCTGTGGATTGAATAACAATTATGCTCCTGTGTCCCCACACATGACCCTTTCTTGGTTTGCTCCCTCATTAGTGGCAGGAGGAACTCCATTATTAATACCCCTATCTCTCTTTCTGGATTTTTTGTTTTGCTTTTAGGTCCCTATCCTCATATCTTTCTGTTTTCTCTCACTCAGCTTCTTCCTACATTAAACCTTTTTTCTCCTTCTTTATCTTGCCCTGTGGATATGCACATACTCATCATACATATCTTCAGCCTTGGCAAGAAGATATTCCTTCTCTGCTGAGCCAATTTGGATTTAAATTGGATATCCTTCTAAGAAGGTCATTCAGAATGCCCTTAGTAAAACTGCCAAAGTAGAAAAAAAACAAAAAAAACAATGGTGGTTCTTAAAAGGTATTCAATGTGTAGTAGTAACAATGTGCTACAATACTAATGTACAGTACTAGTATGAGACTGTAACATATGTATTTTTTAATAGCATGTCAGCCCTATGTTATCCCAATATAATCATCTTGCTGATACATGCGTCTTTGCATACTATAAGCATTTCATACACCACCATGCTCGATATAAGGGGCAGTGGTGGTCTAGTGGTATAAGGCGCCGGATTGCTGATCCAAAGGTTGGGGGTTCGAGTCCTGAACTGAACAATGAACTGAACTGAACCATGCTCGATATTTCTATATACAGCCGAACATATTTTTAAAGCTTATTTCTGTTCATCATTTCATTTTCTGTAACCGCTTCATCCTAATTAGGGTTGCGGGGAGGCTGGTGCCCATCCCAGCCAACTCCGGGTGAGGGCAGAGTACACTCTGGACAGCTCTCCAGGCCATCGCAGGGCAGAAGCACGCCGACGGCTTTGCAGCTACTCTTGTCGAAAGTCAGCAATGGTTCTTCTACATGCCTCACACCATAGACAGTGAGAGACATGGCCGGCCTTTGATAGTCCAGTTAGCTGCACTGGGGGGAGCTTATTTCTGATGTGTTATAAAGGAAGCTTTAAGACAGCTATTCACACTGACTGATACATTCTTCAAGTCTGTCTGTTCATCAGGTCTTGCTCAATATAAAATCTCCAAACAGATCTATAATTATCTCAGTCAAATACAAACAACTGAACAATTGCACAATTAATCTAAATGATACCTGTGGCATCTGCAAGCTTCGTAATACAATTCAAACCAAATTACACTAATTAGAGGCAGGTGATAGTACTCACAATGCTTATTCAGTCTTCCTTCTCTAATTATGCATTTTTGTCATATAATTTATTGTAATTGAAAATGTCAGGTATAAATGTGACCCACAAACAGAGTGCGGCTAATTATTGTTGCACAATACAGTAGCTAACATGAGAAATAAATAAGACATGGATTGAATGCTTACCCAACAAAATATTACAAGGAAGAAATGACATTGAAAGTGAAATCATGATGTTAAACCTTAGTTTGCACTTATGGCTCTGGTGTGTACTGTGAAAGTGTAAAATAAAGTTCATGCTGCTTAGAATTCATATTTTTATTTACTGAGCCACATAATCCCAGTACGGTCATCGAGAGGCTGTAGCCTATCTCAGCTGACCATGGGCGGTGGCGGAGTACACTCTGAACAGATTACTAGTCTGTCACAGGAGAACACACACACACACACACACACACACACACACACACAGGTATTTATATTCACACACCGCTATCCGTTCACTTAAAACCTTGGCTTTCCTGCTCCGTGGTGAACCTGCCAGCCACAACACCATTGTAGGTAAGTCTGTTGGGTTTTTAAACCCGAGCCTAGTGGCTCATCAGGCCGGTGCTTATCCCCGGTTTCTGTAGCGTGAAGCGACCAACTCCTCCTGGATGGGACGCTAGTCCATCGCAGGTTACCTTCCCAGTATATTTTACTGGTACCCATTTATACTTCTGGGTGAACAGAGGCACACTTGTGGTTGAGACCTTGCCCAGGGGTCTTAGCACAGTGGGGGTCTCAGTGGGATTTGAACTCACAACCTCCCGATCATGAGCCCAGTACTCTAACCGCTACAACACTGGCCCCATTACTACACCATTGTACTCCCTGCTTTTCAAATCTTTCATCAATATTTAGAAAATCTTTAAAAACTGGTTAACCAACTGCTAGAAACGTCCAGAAAATAAGACTAGTTTTAAATCCAAAAACAGTATTTCGGACTTTATATTTATACTCCCCCAAAGGTTCAAATAAGAGTGAAGTTAACCAGGTGGAACCATGTGATTGAGGACAAGTGAAACAACTGTTGGCCTATTTTTCCAAAATATATGTAGAGTAACACAATGTACCTTCCACATATAGTCTCATCTCTGCTCAATCATTCAGCAGGTAAATGTAGATGTCCATTATTCAATCCAGTGCTCCAACAGGCATGTAATTACCGCAGGGTCTGCAGAGAGCCACAGTGAACTTGACTACATGTAGAGTAGATAAAGACAGTACTCATGCTGAAAGCTGCAGGACTATATACAGGATACATCTACGCAGTACTATAGTAATGTACACATAGGCGCCGTTAAATGGTACACGTGGAGACAGTGTGATATCAAGTATGTGTGAGAATAAAAATTGCTTTCACTTGATTTTATTCTTTATGGATTAAACCACGGACAGTGGTGTCTGGTGGTAAGGTGCTTGATTACTGACACCAAGGTTGGGGGTTCAAGTCCCACTATCAACAGAAGTTACTGCTGTCCCCACGTCTCTCCCTGTCTGTGGTGAAAGGCTGTAAAAGAATCATTGCTGTCTTTCATGAGGAGTCACTGCATAGCCGCCAGTGTGTTTCTGCCCTGTGATGGCCTGGTGAGCTATCCAGGGTGTACTCTCTCCTCGCCCAGAGTCGACTGGCTGCTGGCCTCCCAGTGACCCTAATTAGAATTAAGCATCTCAGAAAATGAATGAATTAATGGATATAATCATTACAAATGATCAATCAATTTCCCATAGCACTATTAGTTATAATGTGTATATACTACATACCCAAATAGCTTATGTGTGAAAAGACTCCAAAAGGAGAAATCCTCATTAAATAAAACCTTATCAGATTTAGAGAGTTCTTTGTGTCTCACCTCTGATTCCTGTAGCAAACTTAATTTTGTCAGTGACATAATGGTGCAGAGCTTAAAAGATAAACCATGCAATGTATCCTAAATAGAAATCTATTTGAAAGGCTAAAAAAACCAGCAGATGTTTGCACATACCCCACTTCTCTCATTTGCTGAAATGGGAAATGTTTTAGGTCATCTATGTTGTTTCCCTGACACAAGTGCACTGCTGCATACATAGCAGTTTATAGTGAATGACCTTGCAACAACCATAAAAATGCATAGAAGCATAAAAACTTTGCTGAACAAAGTCACCAATATATATATATATATATATATATATATATATTATTTTTTTTTTTTCAGCTTAGAATTGACTTGGGACTGTATACATACATCTTTGTATCCAATTGAAAGTACAGTCATGGCTTCCCCATACAGTCAATGACAAAAGTGGACATTTATGGACAAAAGCCCATATCTCACCAATCTATTAACAAATTTTTCATCACCTGTCCATTACATTAATTCTACATTTATACAAACTGTTTTACAAAAGCACCAGGAAATATCAAAACCTATTGTTATGGGCATGTAAATAAATGTAGATATAAATGTGACTGTTTAAACGTTGTGTACAATTATATTGAGTTAATGTGCTGTAAATAGTGACACATGGTATGACTCAGCTGTTTGGGTCTGGAACTTTACGTTAGAGAAACTTCCAGCATAGACCAAGGTGCGCATGCGCCCTGGTGGCGGGTCGGGAGATTGTAATTTCCCAGAATGGAACTTTTCCGAACTTTAGGGAATCTATATTAAGGACCTGTTGCCCACTGGCTCCAATCTCTTCGGGTTGCTTCAGCTGACACAGATCACCTAAGGAGTCTCTTCGGGTCTCTTTGGCGCACTTCCTAATTAGTACTAGAAAACTCATCGTAGTGGATCGTCTCATCCAAGGCGAATCATGGAACACGCTTCACCCAAGTTTCGTTGTTCGAAACTTCATCGCCAAAGTCCATCGGCCACGTTCACCCACAGCCAACGCAATTTGTTTCTTTCTAACACGGGATTCCAAGCCTTCCCGCCAGCGTGCGTACCGTCTCTAAATTTATCATTCTGCAGGTGCTTGGTGACTATCTTTGTCTTGGGGCCCTCGTTTAATTTGTATTTTGGTTATCTTTAAGCTGTAAGTATTATTTTGCCTTACTTTGTTCATATTATTAAATTGTATATAGTTCATGCCGTAGTTTGTCATGCTTTGCTGGTTTCCATCTTCTAAATTCCATACGTAACAAAATTAGTGGTTCGTCCGGGATGGAATCCATTTGGCGTACGTAACACTATTAATACTTTTTATAGTGAATAAAAGACAAATATATTCATTCCAGGCCAGACAAAAATTTGTCACAATCATGTAACATCAAATTCTAGTTCAAAGTGATTAGTAACATTAGTTTAAAAACAATGAAAAGTGCGCAAGAAAATAAATATACGTACATAAAATACACATTAAAGAAACTTTCAGGCAATTTATAAAGTCTTTTGTCAAAACTGTAGAAACCATTATGATCTGATAAAATCAAACGAGAATAATTTGCAAGCAGTACTAAGGAATTTCAGACATCCTTGGCACACAGGTAAAATTTGAAATTTCATGCAAGGAAAAGTATTCACAAAACAACTGGCTGCACAAAAGTTGTAGTTCGTCTCCTGACGAATCCCTCAAAAGCATCACTGGGACTCAATGTCTGCTTCGGCGTCATACTACACATCGTATTTCTTGCAACGGTCACCATACACCATACAGGTCCTGCACAAGACACAGCTAGAACACCATGACTGTTTACTAAGGCCCTAACGCTTGGAAACTATTATTATTAGAAATATAGAGAAAAATATATTTGTGATGAATTATTAATTTGATATCATATTGCTATGCCACCATTGTTTTCACTGACCATCTACAAAATTGCTGGACCCAGAATTCATAGACGTGTCAGTCATGTATGAAAGTGAAACATCATGGGTTAAGGTCATCTCCAGTACATCGGTATCACAAACTATGTAAAATGGGTGGGAACATTAGCAAACGCAAATATCAACAGATTATTGCCTCCGATTATGTTTCAAACCTACAGGTGGGTCAGATTTCTCACCATAGGATTGATAACAGATTGATTTCTGACCATTTAATGGACGAGCTGCCCTCTAAAATAGCTTACTTGTGTATTAAAATCTATAAAAAGTATCTTGGGCCTCAAGAATTTTTCGTGGCACTTACACATTTTAATTATTTGGAATTTGAACATATTGAAAGTGTCTATGATAATTATTCATCATGACAAGCACCTGGGGGTCTGGTACGATCATGGCCATGTTTGCAGTGGCACGACTGACCTTGAGTGATGCTTTTCATTTTTCACTATGATGTTATATTTGCCACAGTATTACATATTATTATTACACAGTATTACAGTTATAAACAATGCCATTTGATTGTTTTTCTGTAATATAGTCTTGAAAGTGAAAGGAAGTCTTTTTTCTGTAATAATGGTGCTAGCACATACTATTCAGTGCCATCAGAGGGTTATTTTAAGTCATAGTTGATTAAAATTGGTGAATAGATTGGTTAGATATGGGCTTTTATACATGAACATGTTCACACGTGCTACAACACGTCACTGACTGTACATTCGAATAAAAACCTGGTTTGTTAACTTGAAATACCTTCCCAGAAGTGTTTCCGAATGGGAAAACTTACTGCTATAAGGAGTAGTACCTTTTCTTGTGTACATGTCCTCTTGAATACCTTCTCAAGAACAACTGAGCTGCCAACATCATTCATTAGAAATGTACTAGTGACATAGAGGGAAAGAAATCTGGAGCATGTCAGTGAGTTGGGTGGCTCTAATATAAGAGTAAGAACAAAACATGCAAAAGCATGTAATAATAATAATAATAATAATAATAATAATAATAATAATAATAATAGCCCTGAGATGGCCTGGTGAGGTGTCCAGAGTGTACCCCACTTTTGCCCAGAATCAGCCTCCCCATGACCCTAATTAAGATTAAGCGGTTCAGAAAATGAATGAATGATAATAATAATTACAATAATAAACACAAAACATATTTAACACAAATTTTATAGTGCCTGTATTTAACCGTCTTGGGTACATGACAGCATTAGAGTACAGTATAGGGCATATTGATATATGCAACATAGGAATGGCGCAATCTGATTGGATCAATATTTAAGGAATAAATGGGGGCAGTGGTGGTCTAGTGCTATAGGGCGCTGGATCACTGATCCAAAGGTTGGGGGTTCGAGTCCCACTCTCCACAATGTTGTCACTGTCCCCCCCCCCCCAGTGCAGCTGACTGGGTTATCAAAGGCGGGCCATGTCTCTCACTGTCTATGGTGAGAGGTTCATGTAAAAGAACCATTGCTGACTTTCATAAAGAGTAGGCTGCAACGTCGTCAGCGTGTTTCTGTCCCTTGCGAAATGGGTTGTGACAGGAAGGGCATCTGACGTAAAAACCTCTGCCAAATCAAATGTGCGAATCAGATGATTCGCTGTGGCGACTCCCAAATAAAAGGGAAAAAGCTGAAAGGACGACAGACAGTCCAAGGAGACAATCCTTAAATCAAAACAGCTGACAAACACTCATGTTTGGCTATGGTCAATAATTCTGAAATTCTAGAAATTCATTCATTCATCCATTTTCTGAACCGCTCAATCCTAATTAGTGTCGCAGGGAGGCTGGTGCCCATTTTAGATGACTTTAGATGACTCTGGGCAAGAGCAAAGTACACCCTGGACAGCTCGCCAGACCATCACAGGGCAGAAACATGCTGATGGCTATGCAGCTACTCTTGACAAAAGTCAGCAATTGTTCTCTTACTCGCCTTTCACCATAGACAGTGAGAGACATCGCCGGCCTTTGACAACCCAGTTAGCTGCACTAGGGGGGACAGCAGGGATCGCCATTGACAGTAAGGCTTGAACCCCAACCCCAGGATTGGGAAATCCAGCACCTTACCACTGGACCACCACCACGCTATCCCAGAAATTAAAACAAACCAAAAAACAAACAAATGAAGAAAACTGTAATTTGTTTCAGCCTAAAATGTAAATAAAAGAAGTTTAAGTTATGAGTGATGCTGGTTATGTTATCTGCTGCCCAGACCCACCTAATATTTTTGTGATAACACAGATTGACTGATCACATGATGCTAAAC
>CM045737.1:24034847-24204847 GCA_024760905.1 Plotosus lineatus | reverse complement strand
CACACACACACACACACACACACACACACACACACACACGCGCACGCACACACACACACACACACGCGTGTATGTGATTTCCAGTGCGAGTGAGAAGAAGAAACGGGCTCGAGTGATATCACAAAGGAATAATGCCAAACCTGTCTATCATCGGTACGATATTGAAGCAGAAAGAGGTCATAAAAGGTATGCTTTTATCATTTTTAAAGGGTTTAGAGGGTAGTATTGGGAGCCTTGGAACGAATCATGTGTTTTACATGTAAAATGAGGTTCAATTTACGAAAAATACAGGTTATGAAAAAGGCTCTGGAACAAATTAATTTCGTGAAGTGAGGTACCACCGTATAAGGGATCTCCATGCAAATAATTGCAATAGTACTTTATTTTGTTTGCTGTGATAGCCACAAAGAAAGTACTTGAAAATCATGTTTACTGTAATGGAAAATTTATGTAAATACTTCACTAAGTTCACCTAATTATTTGCTGTGATGAGTATTTTATGTACAGTGATCCCTCACTTTCCGTGGTTAATTGGATCCGGGATCCCCCCGCAACCACCGAATTATGCGAAATAGGATCAACCCCCCGACTGACGTATACATAGATGTATATGTGTATATGAGATTTCCTTTTGGCTTGTCCCTTTTTTTTAAGGGGTCGCCACAGCGAAGGATTCGCACATTTGATTTGGCAGAGGTTTTTATGTCGGATGCCCTTCCTGTCACAACCCTTTTTAGTAAGGGACAGAAACACGCTGACGGCTTTGCAGCTACTCTTTACAAAAGTCAGCAATGGTTCTTTTACATGAACCTCTCACCATAGACAGTGAGAGACATGGCCCGCCTTTGATAACCCAGTTAGCTGCATGGGGGGTGGGGGGGGGGGCAGTGACAACCTTGTGGAGAGTGGGACTCAAACCCCCAACTTTTGGATCAGTGATCCAGCGCCCTATACCACTAGACCACCACTGCACCTCCTCAAGTTTACCCCCTATTCTTCCTTAATTTCCTTATTTTTTACTTCGATGAATATTTAAAAAAAACAAAAACTTGATGCACTGAAGCTACATGAATTGAAGTGCGAAGTGGCGAGAGATCCCTGTAAATGGTTCAACACCTTGTAGCTTTTTAAATTGTATTGTGCATTGGTGGGTGGCCTTCTCTCTGTCTCCATGCAGCATGCTATGGATGGGATTAAGCTGGACTTTAGCATGATAATGGAAACACAGGTTTGGGCTCAAGCCTCTTTGGTAGCCTTAAGAAAGCCCTGGTTTACACCAGCATGATAGTGAGACAGTGGCTAATGACGCCAAACAGTCAACTTTTAATGGACCAGGCACCCACAAAGAGACCATCTGCTATGTAACCATGACAACATCTCTTATGCTATTTTTTTCTTGATAATCTTGATATAAAAGGAAAACAATAAGGGATTGTCCAGCTTTCATATCTGGAATGATAGTGCCTTCCTTTTATATCCTTTCTCCCCATGTGACTGATGATTCTCTTGATAAGAAGCCGTGGAGGAAATGGGGGGAGGGAGAGAGAGGGGGAGAGAGAAGTCATGTGTGCTGATTTCTTGTTCTCTCTCTTCTCTAAATTCTCACTGGATTTAAGATGAGGAAAAAAGTCTAAATTTCATGGATTAGCATTAACATGATTTGCTATTAAGCATGTTGTTTCATCCCTTCGACTAATAAAGTTTGGCTATCATATAAAAGTGTCTGTTTGCACTAGGATGACAGTAGGCACGGGGTTATCTCAGTTTTTCATTACTCATTTGCTGAATATTTTAATCTCATTAGGGTTGTGGGGAGACTAAAGCCCATCTTATCAAACACTGGTCGAAGGAGAGGTACACCCTGAATTGCTTGCCAGCAATTGCAGGGCCAACACACACAGTGATTCATACTCACATTCACACCTAGGGGAAATTTGGACTATGAGAAGAAAACAGAGTGCCTGAAGGAAACCCACACAAGCACAGGAAGAACATGCAAACTCCACACAGAACTATCTAAACCTGGAACACAAACCCAGGACCTTCTTGCCATGAGCCAGACGATATAACCACTACACCTCTGTGCGGCTTGTCACATGTTTATGCATAACCAATTGAGCTGTTCGGATGGGTGTAAACAACTGTGTGTGTGTGTGTGTGTGTGTGTGGTTATACCAGAATATCTTTTCACATTATATTCACACAGGGAAATAAATTGATAATTTTGGAATACATTCATATTACTGCTTGCTGGATTTCCTGTTGCATTTATATTTGTGTTTGTACTTGACATATAAACATAAGGAAAGTATGTGTACCTTTCTTTAACTCCCAATATGGATTTCACATGGTTCACTTCCGATATATCCATCATTTTGCAGATTTTACCCATGAGTATGTGCTGCATGTTATGGAATGGATTCCCTTGACCATCTTGTGTGGTTGATGAATTGTGACTGTGAATCCCAGTTCTCTTTACACACACACACACACACACACACACAGTGTGTGTCTCTGTGTTTCTAGAGTAACATTCCTACTCGCACAGAAACACCCTTTCCAAACTAAAAAGTCAACCCTAGGTCCATCTTGCTATAATGTGCTATTGACAACGCCACCTGCTGACCAATGTTATTTAGAAATGTTGTACTGTATAATCATTGAATGAGATTTTCATAGTTTTCAGAAATTTTAACCATGACAGAATGTCAGGCGAGAGCTGCACACTCCACAAGCATAAACACATTGTAGCTAGTTGTTAGGTATAAAGTAGTAGGCCGAGACGACTGGGTTCTGGTGCCGCTGCAGGAGTTACCAGAACTTTACTGTGAACGAACTGCCTCAGGGGACTCCGACTCCAGATTAGAAACACGCTGAAGGCTTTGCAGCCTACTCTTGTTGAAAGTCAGCAATCATTCTTTTTTGCATACCTCACACCATAGACAGTGAGAGATATGGCTGGCCTTTGATAACCCAGTTAGCTGCACTGGGGGGGACAGTGGGGTGACAGTGCGACTCGAACCCCCAACCTTAGGATGAGTGATCCTGCGCCCTATACCACTAGACCACCACTGGCCCTTTAGTATGTACTGTACTGTGTTGTACTATACTGAACTGTAACACTATATAATATACTATACTGTACTGTACTGAACAATACTATGCTGCATTATACCAGTGTTTTTCATCCACTGTGCCGCCGCACACTAGTGTTCTGTGAGATAAAGTCAGGTGTGCCGTGGGAAATTATTCAATTTCAAACAATTGGTCGAAAATAATGTAATAAATACTCTTCGCCTGTAGGGGGCAGCAGGTAGTTAGTTGTTGACAGTCTTTTACTTTGAAACAAGTGGATTAGTGGTGCGTGATGGCAGGTGGCGGTGATTAGCAAGACACAACAGTGACCCTGAGGGAAAAGTTTTCGAAAAGGAATAATACCAACTCCGACCTGGACCCTGGACAAAATTCAAAACCAGATGAAGGGCTTAGTATGAGTGGAGGTCAAAAGAAAGCAAAGACGCTGAAGAGCAAAGCCTCCAGGGCAAGACAATACAAGGAGAGCTATTCGTCATTTGGATTCCCGTTTACCGGAGATGAAACTCCACCGGTACCGGTGTGCCTGGTGCCTGCTTAAAGGATATCCAACGGTGGTGTCGTACCAAGTAAGCTTTTCAAGCCTGACTGCCATAAAAACAAGAAATAGAGAGAGGCTGAGGAAGATGACAGTTGTTGAGGAAGAGCTTGGTGTGGTTTTTCTTCGATTCCTGTCAGGAGATCCGCTCTGTTCATCCACACAGACTCAGGATTCACATGGAGTCAGTAGAAATTATGAACAAGATATTTGCGTTTATTTGATTCCTGTGAAAGAATTTGACGAGAATGACTTTAAATTGTTAACATAGGCTACAGGGTTTCAATTTTTAACATTTTCAGCTGGTGGTGGGCCTCAAGATTTTTTTAAAAGAAAAAAGTCTGCCTTGGCTCAAAAAGGTTGAAGAAAAACATTGCACTATACTATACTCTGCTACACTGTCCTATATATTTAGATTTAGTATATACTACTGTATTTGTGATTTATAATCCATAACTTTTTTCATACTTTGGCTGAAGGTGCAACTCATACTCCAGAGCGACTTATATGTGAAATTATTACATATATACAGTGGTACTTCACTTTACGAAAGTTTCACCAAATGAAAAATTCAGGTTACGAAATGCATTTTCCTAAAATTTTTGTCTCTGGATACGAAACAAGTTCATGTTACGAAAGTGCCATCTCAAAAATTCAAATGCGCCATTCAAACATTCAAACAATGTGCGAGTTGCTTTCCTATCATCCCAGCACCCCGCCCTGCTGGCCTCCCATTGGCTAGGAGGAAGCTGAATCTCCATAATACAGTACTGTACTTTATGCTTTTCGTGTACCTTCAACCCATTGTTCGACGCGCAGGTGAAGGAGAGTTGTACTGTTGGTTCGTGAGTTTTTTTGAGTGTGCTCATTGCAGCGTTATTTTTCGTTATTAATCATGAGCCCCAAGAAAGTGATTCCTGGTGAGACTGAAAAGAATAAGCGAGCTCCGTTATCATTAAAAGTAAAACAGGAGATGATAAAAAATATGAAAGTGGAATGCGGTTGAGTGACATTGCAAAGGAGTATGGCCAAAACCCTTCTACAATCGGGACGATATTGAAGCAGAAGGAGGTCTTAAAAGCGGAGATACAGTGATGGAGGCGATTATTTCGGAAAAAGCGACTGACATATTGAAGGACTTCGTGAAGCAGGGTGGGGGTGAGGGTTCTTTGGACCAGCAACCCCCGGACTTTAAAGTAATGCATGGGTGGTTCGAGAGATTTTAAAAAAGGTAAATAATTTTCTTTTACTTATAACACATATTTCATACAAAATTGGTGTACTTTTATCGTTTTTAAAGGGTTTATGGGGCAGTATTGGGAGCCTTGGAATGAATCACGCGTTTTACATGTAAAATGCGGTTCAACTTACGAAAAATGCAGGTTACGAAAAAGGCGCAGAAACGGCTTAATTTCGTATGGTGTATTTCTGTTCGTCATCATAACAAACATTATTTCACGTGTTATTTTACACTCATGACCACAAGAGGGCTCTGTAGGCTTGGGTACCAGTACCTGTTGAGCCATCACTGAAGAAATGTCACCAAAAAGAAACTCCTGTTGTGTGGATTACAAACTGCAAGTAGTGAAATATGAATGGTATGCAGTTTGGAGTGAATGAGAAACTTGTGAGAGACTGGAGAAAAGCGGAGATTATTACTGCAATGAAGAAAACAAAAAAAGCTAATCGTGGGCTAAAAGCTAAAGGGCCATATTTAGAGCAACGAGTTTGCACATGGGTGCTTGTGGGCGGGGCTTGTCAACAGTGCTATTGCGTCTCCACGTCCATGTAGTTGTCAAGGAGATGAATATAAATGACTCTGCATGAGGACTTTCTTGGTGCTACTGCTTTATGCAACGCAACCCCCTCTCTCTGTCAGAGCAAGGGCCACAATATCACAAAAACTGCCAGCAGACGTGCCAAGGTAGACAGTTTCCACGAGTTTGCGACTTATAGTCCAGTGTGACTTGTAGATGTTTTTTCTTCTTTATTATGCATTTTTTGGCCAATGCGACTTGTACTCCGGAGCGACGTATAGTCTGGAAAATACGGTAATAAGTAAGCCGTTTTGTGTGAATGTGTTTTTATATTCATTCTAAATTTTAACGTTTCATGAAAAGTACAAGAAAAGCAAACTAAAATGAGATTTTGATGGTTTATTTTTTAATTTATTAAGTATGTCAATACTCACACCACCCTGAGGAAATGTAACTGTCAATCATTTTAATACAAACAATATCCACTTAGGGTATGTTTTTAATTGCCAGATAGTGACCAATCAGATAGCCATGCTCCAAGACAGTGTATACTATCAGCATATACGGATGTTGAAATGCATTACTGTACTTTAAAAAAAATAAAAACACTAACGTGTACTTTTCTTCTTTGCTCTTGTAAGCCTTTTGTTTAGGTAAAGGCTTATACTGTAGATTTGCATCAGGGTTTTATTCCTTAAACATAATGTACCTAATTTAACTCCTAATTACAACTATAATAAAAAACAGCCATGCTAATTGCATGAAAGCCTTTCCACTAGTTTATTTAGCATGCTCAGAGTTTAAAACATCACAGTTAGTTTGATCAATTACTGTGTTGTGTGTTTTTTAGGGAAAACATCAATGACACTGATAAATAGTCTAGTAACGTTCAGTCTATCTTCACAGTGAGGAACCTTCTCCAGGGCAAAGATATTCCACTCACGTTACATCTATGATCAATGGCACTCTCCAAATTGCACAGATTGAGAGACTAAACAGCCACTTTAAATTATGGGGTAGCCAAAGTTGTAATTACATTCTAATCGCTAAATTCAACTAGACCATAACTAAAGATAATGAAGATGACTCGGAACAAATCTCCTGCAACAGAATAATTGTCAAAGATGAGTGATTTTTCATTTGCATCCAACTAAGTACAATTACAGAAAACATGGGGGCTGTATTATATTTGCCATAAAGGATTGGTTTTGGATTGGAACTGGGGCAGACTCAGAAACGGATTAGGATAATTTTCTTTGTGTAGATCAACCTAATCCATTTATAAATATGGCTCACCCTATCTTAGCTTTTGTTCACTCTTATGCTGATAAGGAGATTTGGCATTTTCCAAAATATAGTTAAATCATCTTAAAAATCATGATTCCTGACTATAATAAATAAAATAAAATAAAATGTAATTACTGTAAAATGATAAACCTTAAAAATTTTACAAATGAAATGTGAATTCTCTCTCTCTTTCTCTCTCTCTCTCCCCACACAAGTGCATGCGCTCGCACACACACACACACACACACACACACACACACACACACACACACACCTGCATTTAGCCTTGGCACAAATATTTTTTGGATGAAGCCATCACAATACTAGTCATTTTTGTCCCTTTAAACTTCAAAAAGATAAAAAAAATCAATAAAGAAAAATACATTTCGATGAACTTCTCGTCATTGCTCCATGTAAGAGCGTTTGATTTAAAGCCAAAAAGAAATTTAAAAAGTTGCTATAACATTTGGGGGTTAAACTATTTCAGACACTACTACATTCTGATCTTTGTCATATACTGTACTGTACTCTGACTTCTTTCTGCATATCAGCACACAAGATCCTGAGCATGGCTTAATAGTTTGGTTTCAAAATTCTAAATATTCTGTTGATTTAATTAATAAATTGAATGAATGGGATACATTGAGTGCTTTTATAAGACATAGGTTCCTTAATATATCCTTATAGAGAATGTTTTTTAATGAACTGAGAGACGGCCAACTGGACATTCTGAATTTGGATGTTCCTGCCATCCCTGCATCAGTTTTCTCTCTGTACTCTGATTTTCTCCAACAACCCAAAATCATGCAGATTAGGCTAATTGGCTCATGTAAATTGCTCAGAGCTGTCATACAATTACTATCATAATCAGAAAGAAATGTGTTGGAAAGAGCTTCCAGAAGAATATTTGCTTTCCATCAAGTGCTATGCTTGTGCTCAGCTGAAGAAAGCAAAATGTTTTAGATTTCATAGAGATAATAAATTATGCAATGCAATGCAAAAAAAAAAAAAAAAATCTCCACAACTTCCTTTAACACTGAAGTTGGAGGCACTTTAAAACATTTGCCTTGTGGTGTAGTTACCCCTATTTTACACCTCAGGAAAAAATATGGTTGTAGTTGACACCTCAAAAATGTATGACCACAAAAGATGTGCTGGAATAGATCTTCATGCAGGACTGGGAGAGGAACTCGGAATACCTGGGGGAAACCCAAGCCTGGATAGAACAACAAACTCCACCCAGAAACACTGTTGTCGAGCCCGGGACTTCAACCAAGGACCTTCGTGCTGCGAGTGTGGTGTGTTCAATACTATACTCGCAGACCTCCCTGTTATCTGTGATGTTTTCTGTGAGGACTTTGTGAACATTTAAATGTACCGTGCATGTAACACTTTTCCTTTCACAATTTTCCTTTCCTTCTCACTCGCGTATTTATACTGTAACTCTAACCTCATTCAGAAACAAGACAACAAAATGACTTCATTTGAGGAAAATCAATAACTAATGCTAGTTACACTGTCAGCCCTAAAAATCATTGTAGGCTATTACAAGTACAAAAATAATTTCTTATTTATTCTTACACCCCCAGTAATGTTTTCACCGAACTGCAAATTGCTTTTTTTTTTGTAAGCTAATTTCTTAGTTCTTGTTCTAGTATTGTTCATCTATGTTCACCTAAAACATTTCTCAAAGTAAACTAATCCCCCAAAGGGTCACTGGATGATGATCTATTAAGAATATCGCTCTATACCGGGTGTAGGGGCAGTGGTGGTCTAGTGGTATTGGGCGCTGGATCGCTGATGCAAAGGTTGGGGGTTCGAGTCCCACTCTCCACAAGGTTGTCACTGTCCCCCCCGAGTGCAGCTAACTGGGTTATCAAAGGCAGGCCATGTCTCTCACTGTCTATGGTGAGAGGCATGTAAAAGAACCATTGCTGACTTTCGTAAAGAGTAGCTGCTCAACATGTTTCTGTCCCTTGCTAAAAAGGGTTGTGACAAGAAGGGCATCCGACGTAAAAACCTCTGCCAAATCAAACGTGCGAATCAGATGATTCGCTGTGGCGACTCCCGAGTAAAAGGGAAAAAGCTGAAAGGAAGACAGACGGGGTGTGTGCACTGGGCTCTTTTATTTATATAAATACCCAGGAGTGCAGCATACCTTAAATTATAGCAGGAAGCAATAGTATAAATTTCACAAAATAATAACACCAGGCTTTTCTGAACATGCTGCTGTGAGTTCTTGAAAACAGAACTAATTCTTTAAAAAAAAAAGTGTTTTAAATTTTAAGATATGAAAGAAAAGTAAAAATGTCAACATCCAGTTTAAATTCCAGAATGAAATGAACTCATTACTGATCTACACATAATGTACACGTACTGGGAAAGTGTGTAATCAACAGTGCTCATCTTATTTGTGTATTACATTTATACACATACTTCGTACTTTATGTCTTTAATCCTACAAGGGTCATGGGGAGGCTGGAGCCTATCTCAACTGACACTTCATTAACCGAGACTTAACAAGTTCTATCTGCCATTTGAATTAAATGGTAGATGGACCTTGATAATTCTCTGCTGATGACTTGGAGAATGCAGTATACACCCTGGAGAGTTCGTCAGACCATTGCACAACACACACACACACACACACACACAACATTCACACACTCACTTCTAGGGGCAATCTGAAATGCCAGTTAGCCTTTTGAGCTGTGGAAGAAAACAGAAATACCTGGAGGAACTGTGCAAGCATGAGAACAAACATTTCAAGATTCACAATCCAGAGCAATGGAGAGTGTGGAAAAGAGGTGAAGACACGTCTGCAGGCAGGTTGGAATGGTTGGAGAAAAGTGTCGGGTGTGATGTGTGATAGGAAGGTATCGGCAAGAATGAAAGGAAAAGTGGACAAGACGGTGTTGAGGCCAGCGATGTTGTATGGGTTAGAAACAGTGGCCCTGGGGAAAAGACAGGAGGCAGAGCTGGAGGTAGCAGAGATGAAAATGTTGAGGTTCTCTTTGGGAGTAACGAGGATGGATAGGATCAGGAATGAGCGCATCAGAGGGACAGCACATGTAAGAGGTTTTGGAGGCAAAGTCAGAGAGGCTAGCTTGAGATGGTTTGGACATGTGCAGAGGAGGGAGAGTGAGTATATTGGTAGTAGGATGCTGAGGTTGGAACTACCAGGCAGAAGGCCTAGAGGAAGACCAAAGAGATGATTCATGGATGTGGTGAAGGCGGACATGAAGGTAGTTGGCGTAAGAGAAGAAGATGCAGAGGATAGGGTGAGATGGAGGCAGATAATTCACTGTGGCGACCCCTGAAGGGAACAGCCGAAAGGAAAAGAAGAAGAAGAGGACACAAAAATGCCCAAGCCCAGGGATTCAGACCCAGGTAGTCCATGCTATGGGGCAAATGTGCATATGACTATGGCCCTCTGCTGCCCACGACCATATCTGCCACTACTTTTATTTCCCTTGCATTGCATTACAAAATGAGAGAGAGAGAGAGAGAGAGAGAGAGAGAGAGAACTCCGAAAGCATGTGAAAAGTGTCTGGGAATGAAGTTGTAAGAAGACCAACTGATTACTGTGTCTATATTCCTCTATACTTTGAGAAGAGAAATTAGAGAGAGCTGCAGGGAAGTTTGGAGGACATGCTGTTTCTTCAAAAAGCCCTCTTACAACTTCCTGCACTGTTCATTGGTCAAGGGCATCCAGGAACTACAGACATTCTCTCTCTTTCACGTAGGACAAGTACCTCTACACTGCCAAGAGCAATCAAACTGTCCCCATCAGCCCTGTTCACCTCTTCCCAAAGTGTGACATTTAATTGGACACCTGCATTGGGGAAAAGCACCTGAAATAGTGAGAAGCACACAGTGTAACCCAGTTTTTGGAAAATATTTATTGCATTTTTTTCTTTGATAACACACTGTACAAGGTTTCTGGACCATAAACAGCATCAATTTTTGATAATAAAATATAATATGTAAGAAAAAAGTGTGTTCATTTATTAATTTGCTGAACTCCTGCTGTCCTAGAATTTAACTCAACTAATTATAGCCAGATGTAAGTGGTGGGATATACCTCATTGTAATGCTTTTATATTTTTGGAATTTGAGGTTTCAGAATTCAAAGAGGAATATAGGGGCAGTGGTGGTCTAGTGGTATAGGGCGCTGGATCGCTGATCCAAAGGTTGGGGGTTCGAGTCCCACTCTCCACAAGGTTGCCCCCCCCCCCTTCCAGTGCAGCTAACTGGGTTATCAAAGGCCGGCCATATCGCTCACTGTCTATGGTGTGAGGCATGTAAAAGAACCATTGCTGACTTTCGACAAGAGTAGCTGCAAAGCCGTCAGCGTGTTTCCGCCCTGCAATAGCCTGGCGAGCTGTCCAGGGTGTACTCTGCCCTTGCCCAAAGTTGGCTGGGATGGGCACCAGCCTCCCCGTGACCCAAATTAGGATTAAGCGGGTACAGAAAATGAACTGATGAAAGAGGAATGTGTTTTTTTTTTAATAAGTAATGGGGAGGTAGTGCCTATCTGAGGTGACGTGGGGCGCACCCTGAACAGTACACCAGATCATTGCAGGTTCAATACACAACCCCTCACCCCTAGGGGCAATATTGGAACAGTCAAGTAGCCTAATATGTATGTCTTTGGACTATGGAAGAAAGCTGGAGTACTTGGAGGAAATCTACGCAAACTCGGGACGAACATGCAAATTCCACACAGAAAGTCCTTCGCCTGGGCTCGTACCGTCTTGCGATGAGGCGGATGTACTAACTATAACACCATCGTGCTGCCTCCACAAATCATTCATTTTCTGAAGCAGTTAATTCTAATTCGTGTCGCAGGGTGGCTGGTGCCCATCTCACCTTTTTTTTCAATCTACCAAAGATATTTTCTTTTTTTATTGATGACTTATTTTTTAGTTACGTTACATTAAATCTTGGGGAACTTCCATGGAAGCATTTATGACAGGAAGAGATGAATGACTACTCAACCACTATTGAGTGACAGATGAGTCACTTTTCTGCCTAAAGTGTTGCTGTCTCTCGATGATGAGGTAATCCTCGTGTATATTTTCCACTCAGTGTTTGATGGCATGTGTCAATCAGTAATATCCTTTCACTCAGATTGGTAATCTCTTCAATCGCATCTCACGAATGTTAAACTCCGTTTAACTCTGTGTGCCCACTTCACAACATTTGAGAAAATGTTGCCTGTCCTAGCTCATTTCACTGACTTCCACTGATTTTACATGGTTGTTGTTGCTTATTGCTTCCAAAGACTTCCATAAGTTTTAATTACCGTAAATCACTTTTTAAAACAATTGAATAAAGCTGTTTTTGCATTTGGTTTCACCTTGAGAATCCTGTAAAGGTCTATGTTGTTTGGAATAGAGAATGTGTTGGTAAATATATTCTCCTTTAATTAAATAGTTGTGAAAGCCCCTGACTTCAATATATGCATACATCCACAGCATAACTGTTCTGAGACAGATTTCTCTCATGCCTTCATAATTATACATTGCATTTAACATGAGCTTGAAAAAAAAACAAACAAACAAAAAAACCCCCCAAAAAACGTGATGCTATGAATATGAATGCCACAGGCAGAAGGATACTCTGCCTTCTCTCTAGATGATTCACAGTTATGAGTTGGAAATGAAGCAATTATAGCCGCACTGTAGACTTGTTGGAGTGGCACTGTGCTGTAGTGGTTTGCACATCCGCCTTATAGGAAGAAGGGCTTAGGTTTGATTCCTGGGCTTGCACATTAAGTTAACTGGCATTTCCAATTTGATCGTAGGAGTGAGTTGGTCTGGAAAGGTTATACAGGGTGCACCCTGATTTTGCCCGGCGTTGGCACCAGCCTCCCTGCATCACTACTACGATTACTACTTGAATAGTTCAGTGAGTACGTGTACACTAGACTTGGTGTTACTGAAGAAATCTAAGCAGGAAGAAGACAATGTGTCAATGATAATAATTTAAAGAATGAATTTCTTAAAGCCAAGAACTCATTTAACTGCAAATAAATTCCATGGACTCCCTCAGTCCTGTCAGTTGATTTATTTTATGAATTGAATCCAGCTTATCAAATATTAGGCTCAAATGTGTACAAAAATGTTCTGGAGCTTTTTATTCCTGAACATTCAATCAACAGAACATAAAAGATCCGAGATGACATTACTTATATGCCTACGAATTTTTGAGTTATTGAGGCTTAAATTAAATCTACTGAATTCCACTGAGCTATCAAATATCCTGGATAATATCCTTAAAAGCCGAATAATAAATCCAGCTGTAGTAAAGATGGGATGTAACTGATAAGAGAACACACACACCAGCATTTTACAGGAATAAGAAACTTTAACAAGAATATGTACAATAACATTGGTTTCCAGAACATTGGAGTGCTATGGAAAACATAAATAAAAACAGAATGCAATGACTCGCAGATTTTTTTCAACCTAAATTTACTGTGCAAAAGTTATAGGCACCTTATTTATTTCAACTTGAAACTTTATTTTATATTCTTCTGCTTCATTGCGTCAGTAAAACAAAATGAATAAATTAAAAACATAATAAAAGCTACTGGGTCTTGCTGCAAAATATAAGAGACAAGTGTGAGTCAAAACCTCCAGAGAAGCTGTGGAGCATTTTTTTACCGTTTGCTGCTCTTCACATTAATACTATTTTCTTATAGGGTGGCGGGGTTGCGTGGTGATTTGCACATCCACTTCCCAGCAAAAAGGTCCTATGTTTGAGTCCTGGGTTTGGGTGTTTCTAGGTCGAGTTTGCATGTTTTTCTCATGTTAGCCAGGTTACCTTTGGGTACTCTTGTCACCTCCCACAAGTGAAAGATATTAAACTATCTGATGGACGGGCGAGTTACTCAGGGTGTGGTACGTGTTTTCCAAGTTTGGGTTGAGAAAGGCTCTAGCCTCCCTGTAAAACTAGTAGAAATAAATGGTTTTGCCAATGAATAAGTAAGTAAATATATAGATTGAAAGGTTCGTAGGTTTTTAATTCTGTTTTTTTTTCATCATGGAATCAAGGGTGTACATCAAATGTATTAAAGACAACAATGGCCCATAATAGTCAATGGCATGTATGGTATATACCGTATATCCGCTTTTTATGACACTGTTCTGCTTGTGGCTAAAGAGAACAAGATTCAGGGCTGGTGAAATTATTGGAAAAGCCAGGAGCCATGAAGTAGGAGAGAAGACCAGTATCATTCATCACACAACTGACAAAAGAATATTCCTTATATGACTAATATTAAACTTACACTGATAAAGCCCTGTAGCCTCAAGAATAGTTCAGCATCCTCTTCCATCACCTAAAACCCCCAAATAATCCAAGCTTAAGGGTTTTTTCATATTACAATGTGCCTGCTAGGTTTTATCATTTATTTTGACATTGATGTCTATGTGGAGAAAGGATTCATCTCTGTTGTCTTTTTCCTGCCTTCATTCTGAAATCTTTGAAGTTTTCTATGATGAACCATTGCTCATAGCCTTTAGGATATATTTTAACAATTAAACAATGTACTTTTCAATTTATTCAGTCTGTTTGATTGGGGTGTTAACTTCAAAAGGTGCAGTACTGACAAACAATAAAATGAAATTATAAGAACAAGTTCATGGAAATGCTCCAGATGGCCTTTTTCAGAAAGCTGACATACCTATGTGGCATTGTGGAACTCATGTGTAAATGCATACTTTACTTCATTCATTCTTTATCCATACTGCTTATCCTGCTTAGAACGTTGGGAGTCTGGAGCCCATTCCAGTGGACTTTGGACAAAATATAGAGAACATTCTGAACATCTTGCCAATTCATTGCAGGGCTAACACAGCCACATACATTCACACCTATTATATAAATAATAAGTCATAAGAACAAAAAATAAATTAATATTTAATGAATAAACAATACAGTACCAGTGGGGCAGGTGGTGTAGTGGTTAAGGTGCTGGGCTCATGATCGAAAGGATTTGAATCCTCATTAGAACCCCATCATGTTAAAACTCCTTGGAAAGGTCTTACCCACAAGTGTGCCTCTGTCCGCCCAGCAGTAGAAATGGGTACCATTAAAATTACTGGAAAGGTAACCTGTGATGGACTACATCCCATCCAGGAGGAGTTGAACAGCTAGTTAAACTTCAGCCTGATGAGCCAGTTGGTTTGGGTATAAAAAGCCCAACAGACTTAATTTATCCTATACAGGACAATAATTGATGATTTAATTATCATTCCTGGGCAATGTTTTCCCAGTGGTAAGGTGCTGGATTACTGATCCCAAGGTCGGGAGTTCAAACATCACTATCAGCAGGTTGTCATTGCCGCCCCCCCAATTCAGCTACTTGGGTTATACGTCTCTCATTTTCTTTAAGACTAGGCTGTATATCTGTCGGTGTGTTTCTGCCCTGTGATGGCCTGGTGAGCTATCCAGGGTGTACTCTGCCACCGACCACAATAATCCATATAAAACACCGTGATTGCAACTAAACATACTGTAAATGAATGTTAAGAACCTAATCTATGTCAAGTTCTTTACCTATCCATCTAATTCAGTGAGAGATGTCACTGAGCTATTCTCCATTTTTAAAAGATAAAAAAAAAAAATCTGGTTTCTGTTTAAATAAATTGACTCCCTTTTTCAGTTCGGGATGAGTCTATCACCAGCTGTCTGGGGCCTGCAAAAGGCACAACAACTATTAGGCGTAGGTAAAGCACCGAAATGTATCAACTCAGACTGTCATTGCATTGTAATTCCCTGTCATTTCATTGCCAAGAGTATTGTGCCACAACAGAGTTCTGCATAAATCTTGAGGCACATTCATATACTGTGAGAGAAAAGCTGGCTAACATCAGAGAGGACTGGCATGCAGACAAGTTTCTAACTTGCTCTCAGTGGTGGCACGCCATGTCAGCTTTGTGCTATTGTTTGCATTCACAGTGTTGCCTGAAGCAATACTTCTCAGGAAGGACTTCTTATCTCATTCAATGCTAGGTCCGTAAGCTTTGAAAATAAAAAATCTCTACCAATAGCACCATCACATCTGCAGAACATTTATACCATCTTATCTACTTGTGATATAAATGCAGCTGTGAAGGGGGGGCACAAGCCAGTGTTCTTTCTCACGCTGGTCCCAAGCCTGGATAAGTGAGGAGGGTTGTGTCAGGAAGGGCATCCGATGTAAATCCTATGCCAAATCAAACATGCGAATCATTAATCTGACTTCTGGACTGGATCAGTCGAGGCCCGGGTTAACAACGACCGCCTTCAGTGCTGTTAATCAACAGGGTGCTGGTGGAAACTGGAATACTGTTGGTAGAAGAAGGAGAGACGGGAGGCGTGTCTGTAGGCAGAGAGAGAAGAGGAAAGGTGTGAGTCTAGGACTGACAGTAGGGACTTTGAATGTTGGAACTATGACAGGAAAATCTAGAGAACTGGCTGGTGACATGCAGATCATACATACTGTTTTACATACTGATTAGATACATACTGATTACATACATACTGTGTGTTCAGGAGACCAGGTGGAAATGTAGCAAGGCTAGAAATTTAGGAGCAAGGTTTAAGCTGTTTTATCATTGTGTGCATGGGAAGAGGAATGGAGTGGGAGTCATCTTGAAGGAGGGGTTTGTCAGGAATGTTCTATAAGTGAAAAGAGTGTCAGACAGAGTGATGAGTCTCAAGTTAGAAATTGAAGGTGTGATGTTTAACGTTGTTAGTGCTTATGCCCCACAGTCAGGATGTGAGCTAGAAGAGAAGGAGAGATTCTGGAGTGAGTTAGATAAAGTGATGCAGAATACCCCCAGAGGTGAAAGAGTGGTCATTGGTGCAGATTTCAATGGACATGTTGGTGCAGGCAATAGAGGGGATAAAGTGATGAGCAGGTTTGGTATCCAGGACAGGGACACAGAAGGACAGATGTTGATAGATTTTGTAAAAAGGATGGAAATGGCTGTGGAGAATATGCTTTCTTCCAGAAGAGACAAGAGCATAGAGTGACTTATAAAAGCGGCGGTAGGAGCACACAGATAGACTACATTTTGTGTAGACAATATAATTTGAAGGAAGTCAGTGACTGCAAAGTAGTAGCGGGTGAGAGTGTTGCCAAACAGCATAGGATGGTGATGTGCAGAATGATGCTGATGATGAAGAAGGAGAAGAAGACAAAGGCAGAGCAGAAGACAAGGTGGTGAAAGCAGAAAAAGGAAGAGTGTTGTGTTGTTTTCAAGGAGGAGTTGAAACAGGCTTTGGGTGGTCAGGAAGTGCTTCTAAATGACTGGACAACTACAGCTAATGTGATCAGGGAGACAGGTAGGAAGGTACTTGGTGTGTTCTCTGGAAGGAAAGTACATAAGGAGACTTGGTGGTGGAATGAGGAAGTGCAGGAGTGTGTACAAAGGAAGAGGTTAGCTAAGAAGAAGTGGGACATAGAGAAGACCGAAGAGAGTAAACTGGAGTACAGGGAGACACAGTGTAAGGTGAAGGTAGTGGTGTCAAAGGCCAAACAGAGGGTGTATGACTTGTATGCTAGGAGGATGTAAGGAGGATGAAAATGATTTATACAGGTTGGCACAGCAGAGCAATAGAAATGGGAAGGAGGTGCAGCAAGTTAGAATGATTACAGACAGAGTAAATGCATTGACTGATGACAGAAGTGTGCTGGGAAGAGGGAAGGAGTACTTTGAACAGCTGATGAATGAGGAAAATGAGAGAGAAAAAAAAAGAGTAGAAGAGGTGACTGTTGAGGACCAGGAAGTAGCAAAGATTAGTAAGGGTGAAGTGAGGAGGGAATTGAAGAGGATGAAGAGTGGAAAGGCTGTTGGTCCTGATGACATACCTGTGGAGGTATGGAAATGTCTAGGAGAGGTAAAAGACTTTTTGACAAGAACATTCAACAAGGTCTTAGAGAGTGAGCAGATGCCGGAGGAATGGAGGCGAAGTGTGCTGGTTCCCATTTTTAAGAACAACGGAGACGTGCAGAGTTGTGTCAACTACAGAGGGATAAAGTTGATGAGTCATACGATGAAGTTATGTGAAAGAATAGGGGAAGCTAGACTAAGGGCAGAGGTCAGCATTTGTGAACAGTTTTTTACTTCATGCCAAGAAAGAGCACCACAGATGCAGTTTTTGCTTTGAGGATGTTAATAGAGAAGTACAGAGAAGGCCAGAGGGAGCTGCATTGTGGATCTGGAGAAAGCCTATGACAGGGTGCCGAGAGAGGAACTGTGGTATTGTATGAGGAAGTCTGGAGTGGCAGAGAAGTATGTTAGAGTGGTGCAGGACATGTATGAAAGATATAAGACAGTGAGGAGGTGTGCTGTCGGCATGACCAAAGAGTAGAAGATGGAGGTAAGACTGCATCAAGGATCAGCTCTGAGCCCCTTCTTGTTTGCTATGGTGATGGATAGATTGACATACGAGGTTAGACAAGAATCTCCATGGAGTATGATGTTTACACATAACATTGTGATCTGTACTGAGAACAAGTGGAGGAAAATGTAAAGAGGTGGCAGTATGCCCTGGAAAGGAGAGGAATGAAGGTTAGCCTTAGTAAGACAGAATACATGTGTGTGAACGAAAAGGACCCAAGAGGAACAGTGAGGTTACAGGGAGCAGATATAAAGAAGGTGGAGGATTTTAAGTACTTGGGCTCAACAGCCCAGAGCACTGGAGAGTGTGGAAAAGAGGTGAAGAAGTGTGTGCAGGCAGGTTGGAAATGATTGGAGAAAAGTGTCTGGTGTGATGTGTCATAGGGGGGTATCGGCAAGAATGAATGGAAAAATGTACAAGACAGTGGTGAGGCCAACGATGTTGTATAGAATGGATGATGTTTAGAAACAGTAGCGCTGAGGAAAAGACAGGAGGCAGAGCTGGAGGTAGCAGAGATGAAAATGTTGAGGTTCTCTTTGGGAGTAATGAGGATGGATAGGATCAGGAATGAGTACATGCAAGGGGTTTTGGAGACAAGGTCAGGGAGGCTAGATTGAGATGGTTTGGACATGTACAGAGGAGGGATAGTGAGTATATTGGTAGCAGGATGCTGAGGTTGGAACTACCAGGCAGAAGGCCAAGAAGAAGACCAAAGAGGAGATTTATGGATGTGGTGAAGGCGGACATAAAGGTAGTTGGTGTCAGAGAAAATGCAGAGGATAGGGAAAGATGGAGGCAGATGATTCGCTGTGGTGTCCTCTGAAGGGAACAGCCGAAAGCAAAAGATCCACTTGTGGTATTATGATTCTTAGAATCTATTTCAGAAACTGCTTTTTACACATTGCACATTTAATAGCACACCACTCCATTTACCGTGTTACTTTGTCTATTTTGACTGTTCGCATTTCCCCATCTACTTAATTCATGTATGAATTAATTTGCTGAGCTACGTAATCCTACTAGGGTCATGGATAATCTGAAATTTATTTCAGCTGACTCTGGGTAAAAGCAGGGTACCCACTCAACAGCTCGCCAGTTCATCACAGGACTCAGAGTACTTCAGGAAACTTTTTTTAAGGGTAATGTTTGTAAGCTTTTATGATCTCTGCATATGAAAAACCAAAAATTAATGCCAAGACAAATCATAAGGGGACTTTTTTTTAAAATACAAACAAATGTCAGATGGCAAAAACATTCTTACCAGTCAAGTTACATGCTTACAGTTTACACATGGCTCGCAGTTTAGTCTTGTGGTCTATTTTTTTTTTTTTGCTCTCATGATAAATGGGTTTGAAAAAATACTGGAACTTAACAGATCATCACAGCAAAAAACAAATGAGTAGACAATCAAGTTCTAGATATAAGCACTGTAAAAATGTATTGCATAAAATATATGTGCTTGATGAGATTTACACAGACATTAAGGGCAACATTATTTAGACATTTGAATGAAAGATTCAGAGCTATAGCAAAAAAAAACAAAAACAAAAAAAAAAAAACCCACTTCATCCTTGAATAGGTAAGACATGCAAGATTGCAGAACCTTCTTAGCTAAGAGAGAAACCAGCAGCCATTTGAAAAAACAAAACAAAAAGTAAAATAGAAATGGCCTAAAGAATGCAGACAAAACTCGCTCAAACCAAGTTTCTTATGTACATCTATTTACGTGAACTAGCCAATCTCCTGTCTTTACTTTTTTGGAGAATTCTAAATTGCAGTCCATTAGTAATGTTGATTACCGGACCCTTTTACTCTTTGGATAATGGAAAACAACTGGCAAAAATAAATGTTCTAGAATTGAACCTCACTGCTGTAAAAATCTAATTACTTTTCACCATAGATGGCTGAAAGCTGTAACTGTAAATGGTGGCTTTACAACACAGTACACTGTTGATTTGAGGCCTCAATACTCCCCCCCCCCCCCCATCACCGTGGTTTTATATATATATATATATATATTTGTCAATGATTATAACTCCATTTTTTTGTTAATATTTAAAAATATAAGATGGCACAATCAAAATATGGTGCCTGTATGCTCATATATTTTAAACAAATTCATACACTGGAAGGCAAAATAGTCGTGTAGTAGTTAGCAAGTCCAGCTCACAGCAAGAAGGTCTTGGGCTAGGTGAAAGCATAGTTGTGAGGAATTTGCATGTTCTCCATGTACTTGTGTGGGTTTCCTCCAGGTACAGTGGTACCTCACCTTATGATAGTCCCAGCAAACAAAAAATCCAGGTTACGAAAAACATTTTCCTAAAATTTTTGTCTCTGGATACGAAACAAGTTCACATTATGAAAGCTCTATCTCAACAGTTCAAACAATGCACGAGTTGCTCTCCCATTGACTAGCTCCCAACATCCACCCCCGCTGGCCTCCCATTGACTAGGAAGGATGACGCAGTTCCCTCCCATTGGCTATCTCCCAACATCCCGCCCAACTAGCCTCCCATTGGCTAGGAAGCATGACGCAGCTTCCTCCCATTGGCTATCTCCCAACATCCCACCCCACTGGCCTCCCATTGGCAAGGAGGAATGACTCAGCTATCTCCTATTGGATATTATGGAGCTATATCTCCGTAATACTCATGATGCTTTTCGTGTAAAGGACAGAGTTACTGTTGTTTCGTGAGTTTTTTGAGTGTGCTCTCATTGCAAATTTATTTTTTTGGCTCAGGCTTTTAACCTTGAATAAACATTTGTAAGATTATAACTCTGCTAAGAGGACATGATCAACAAGAAGTAAGTACCTTAAAAGGTATGCTTTTATCATTTTTAAAGGTTTAGGGAAGGGGTTACCAAAATGGCCTGTTCACTGCTATTTTTAGAACAGATCCGTGGCTCCATTGAGTTGCATCAAATTTTTTTGCTATGAGGTGAACATGCTGAGCAGTGGACCAAAGTGCTGACGCTGAATGATTAATCACTATTATTTTTAACCCATTTTATTTTTGAAGGTAACACTATTTCATCTTGTTTAAGTCTTTGTTGAATCTACTTTTAAATATCACTTTCTGAATGTCTAGTTTGGTCTCTGCCTCTGCTGGGGTTCCTAGTTTTAAATGTCCCATTTTAATTGACATTGAATTTTAAACAAAAGGTTCAAGCATAAAACCTGAGCATCTACAACCTTCAGAAAAAAATCCCATTTTTTTGTAAAATCAGAGGAACTGTAATGATGCTATCTTTCTACACAGAATGTTTTCCCCTCAAGATGTTCATTGTAAAATCCCACTATATCAGTGGCTTTATTTCAGAAACCAACATCTCCCATGTCCATTTTCCACAGATGCTGATAACCTTTATTTGTTCATTCCTTTATTTATTTTCTGAACCGTTTACTCATAATTAGGGTCACAAGGTATCGGCCAACTCTGGGTGAGGGCAGAGTACACCCTGTACAGCTTGCCAGGTCATCACAGGGTAGAAACATCTGATGGCTATGCCGACTTGTTTTGAAAGTCAGTAACGGTTGTTTTACGTGTCTTTCACCATACACAGTGAGGGACATGCCTGGCTTCTGATAACCAAAACAGTGCATCAAAACAACAGAAACACCGATTTGGTTTGCTCCCAATTTAAAAAAGAAAATGCTGGAAAAGTGCTCACATTTTCTTAGGCTCAATGCATTTATAAAGTTTGATACTACATTTGGGTTTACCTTTTTTGCATAAAACGTGAAATTCTCTCTTTTTACCAGCACAAGTGAATTATGTTAAACAGAAAACAAGAAAACATAGTTGTCTGCTTTTGTCCTCCAGTATTGTATGTATATATATATATATATATATATGTATATATATATATATATATACATATATATATATATATATATATGTATATATATATATATATATATATGTATATGTATATATATATGTATATATATATATATGTATATATATATGTATATATATGTGTATATATATATATATATATATATATATATATATATATATATATATATATATATATATATATATATATATATATATATATATATATATTTTTTTGACTCTGCTTAACCCCATATTTTAGCCTTTGTGCCTGTTTAAATCTTCTCTAATACAGCTGTCGATGCAATATTGATTGATGACATTGATTCTGCACCTGACCATATATAAATCATAAGCTTCAGCTTTAGACTCTGATTACATCCATAACCTTAGGGAGAAACTAATGGGCTTTTTCTTTATCTCAGTTCACATACTGTATAGTATTTTTCTAATTATTTAAACTTCTAATTATATAATGCACTCATAAGTTTTGCTCAGAAAGTTCTTTCCAGTTCTTTATGCTTTTAGTTCTATTTTATTTGCTTAAGCTCTTCAGCTCTTGTTTCATCTTGAAAGTCAGTTGCTGTCTGTACTTTTATTCCTCAGACTACCTTGTATCGCAAAGCAGTGCCTGACCATGTGCCTGCCTCATCGCTTGTCTCTAATTCTGTGTCCCACATGTCATTTCAATACTTCCCAGTGTCAGGTACGTTTCTTACTCGACCCATGTGTGAAGTTAACCATTTAAGATTTCATTTATTTGGTTCTTAGTCAGTTTGCTATTTGTAGTGTCAGCTCCAGAATTTCCCTTATCATCAGTCTCTGCATATTTATCCTGTCTTCTCCAGTATCATTCCCAAGCACCAACATCACACCCTCAGACTTCTCTTGCATCATCCCAACCAGTGAGTGTAACTAAGAATCAGACCCAGGCCTTAAAATTTCCCTGCCATCAGCCCCAGGGCTTGAGATTCTCAACATCAGCCCTGGTCCAAAGTAGCAACTCAGTCCTGGAATAAACTTGGACCAAATGTGATGGACCCATGGTACTATTATAAATGCTATGCATTTATGCATTGTGCAAAGGCTATTATAACAGCCAATTTTCAAACATACACAAAAATGTGTTTTCAGAGTTTATCTTGATTCATCAGTATATAATCACAAAATGTTCTGAATCCCTATTAAATGTTCAGATAACACTGTTCGTATGCCAGAGGCTTATTATTAGGCAAATTCTTTGATCTGCTACCACACAGATATAATAGCACAAGTCTGGCAACCAAGTGTATCTCTGATGATTGTCTAATGATCGGCTGTTGATCATGAATTGAGGGTTCAAGTGACCAGCACGAATTTCGTCAATCGATTTCATTTGAATGAAATGGCAGATAAACCTTATTAATTCTTGGTTGACGATTTACCAACACATTGATGTGACACACACACAGTGCTGTGCAAAAGTTTTTGACCCCTTACTGATTTTTTTTTTTTTTAATCTTTTTTGAACCTTTGCCACACTTAACTTTTTCAGATCATCAAACAAATTTAAACAAGACACAAAGATAACCCAAGTATTCAAAAAATGTAGTTTTCCTGTTGTGATTTTATTTGTAAAGCAATGCTTCTCAATTATTTTCTGTGCCCCGCGAGCGACTATAAATAGTATTATTTGTCTATAAAATCTAGGTCTATGGTACTGAGGAAAGGAAAAGTAGAGGACAAGTTCCGTTTCGATATCGCAGGCACAGCCATCCCAACAATCTCAGAGAGGCCAGTCAAGAGTCAGGGCAAGGTTTCTGACAGCTCTCTCAAAGATGCAGCATCCATCCAGACGGTTTGTGGCGAGTTGGAGGGCTGGCTAAAGTCCGTGGACAAGTCCGGTCTACCTGGAAAATTCAAGGCATGGGTTTATCAGCACGGTATCCTCCCCAGGATCCTGTGGCCACTCCTCATCTATGCTGTCCCACTATCCATAGTAGAGATCTTGGGAGAGGAAAATCAGTAACCACCTCCGGAGATGGCTGGGGTTACCAAAGAGCCTATGTAGCATTGCACTCTATGGGCGCAATAACAAATTGCAGCTGCCCTTTAAATCCTTGGAGGAGGAGTTCATGGTTACCGGAGCGAGAGACGTGGTGCTGTACAGGGACTCCAGCAATCCAAAGGTGGCTAATGCTGGAATCCAAGTGAGGACAGGCAGGAAGTGGAAGGCGGAAGAGGCAGTTCAAACGGCGGAAGCTAGGCTGTGCCACAAGGCTCTGGTGGGAGTGGTCTCGAGGGGCCGAGCTGGCTCAGGTTCCTTCTCAACTCCACAAATGAACATCAGGGGGAAGGAGAGGAGGTGCCTGGTCCAAGAGGAGGTGAGAACTGCTGTGGAGGAAACAAGATCCTCCAAGGCGGTGGGCATGAGACAACAGGGAGCTTGGACAAGATGGGAAAATGCGCTTGAGAGGAAATTAACCTGGACTGAGATCTGGAAAGCTGAGCCTCACAGCATCAGATTTCTCATCCAGACAGTATACGATATGCTGCCTATTCCATCGAACCTGCACACTTGGGGCTTAGTGGAGTCACCAGCTTGCCCATTGTGTTCCAAGAGAGGCACCTTAGAACATGTCCTAAGCTGTTGCACTACAGCATTGGGAGAAGGGCGCTACCGGTGGAGGCATAACCAAGTCCTGAAGACCATCGCCGAGGCCATCAGCATGGGATTGGCTTGGGCAAAACAATTCCGCCCCGCCTAAGAACACCATTGCCTTTGTGAGGGCTGGGGAGCAGGCTGCCCCAGCTAACAGACCACCAGCAGGTATTCTGACCTCTGCAAGAGACTGGCAGCTGTTATTGAATCTTGAACACCAGTTGAAGTTCCCTAGCCATATTGCGGTCACCACCCACCGTCCTGACATTGTCCTTGTGTCAGAGGCCACCAAGCAACACCCACACCTGGTTGCTGCCAGACATTTCCAATCAGGAGATCTCTAGCATAAAACCGTAGGCCATACAAACAAACAAACAAACAAACAACTCTTTATTGTCAAAGTACATTACATACATTGAAATTTGCTTTGTGCGCTAGGCACCTGTCGCCACTGTGCAGCGCCAGTTATTGCGTTGTTCTATCCTTTTTGATGCTGAGCGCCAAGCAGGAAGCAACAACTGCCAAATTTTAACGTCTTATGGTATGACGCGGCCGGATTCGAACTCCGACCTACCGGAGGATAAAGCGGACGCTCTACCAACTGAGCTAAATCCCCGGTACTGAACACGTAATCATACCGCAATTCAGTGAGCTTCAAGAGCAAAGAAGATTATAGAGATGTCTCAGTCTGGGAAAGGAAAGGATACAAAGTTATTCGTAAATCTTTGGGATTCCAGCAGACTGTCAGAGCCATTATCCATAAATGGGGAAGGACACGGCGCACTCTAACTGTTGAAGGATCCAAAACCCATTTCTAAATAACTAAAAACCTCAATTGTCTCAGTTAATGTCAATGTTCATGACTCTACCATCAAAAAGACTCAAGGCACTGTTGACAAAAAAGAATTATCAAGGCACAACTCACTTTTGCCAAAAAACATCTTGATCATCCCCTAAGATTTTTGGGAAAATGTCCTCTGAACTGATGAAACTAAAGTTGAACTTTTTAGGAGAAATCCATCCCGTTATATCTGATGCAAAAGGAAAACTGAATTTGATAAAAAGAACATTGTGCCAACAGTGAAACATGGTGGTGGAAGTGTGATGATCTTGGCCTGCCTTGCTGCTTCAGGACTTAGGCGATTGTCATAATTGATGGAACCATGAATTCTGCTCTCTACCAAGAAATCCTGATGAAGAATGTTCATCCATCAATTTAAGACCTCAAGCTAAAATGCATTTGGGTTCTGCAGCAAGACAGTGATCCAAAGCACACCAGCAAGTCCACTTCTGAATGGCTAAAAAAGAACAAAATGAGGTTTTAGAGTGCCCCAGTCAAGTCCCAACCTAAACCCTATTGAGATGCTGTGGCATGACCTTAAAAAGGCTGTTCTTGCCTGGAAACCATCCATTCTGGTTGATTTTAAACAATTCTGCAGAGAAGAGTGATCCCAAAAATCCCATCACTGTGATGTGAAAGACTCATCGCCTCTTATCACAAACGCTCGACTGCAGTTATTGCTGCAAAAGGTGGTTCAACCAGCTATTAGGTTTAAGGGCAATTACTTATTCACATGAGCCCTTGGAGGTTCAGATGGGGGTTTTCCCCCTTAAATGCAATTGGCACTAAAAACTGCATTTTTGTTTAATTGTGGTTTATCGTTGTAGAACCTTTAGGTTTCCTTGTTCTGAAATGGATGACAGTGACAAATGTGCAAAAAAAGTTCGAAATTGGTCAGGGGCAAAAACATTTGCACAGCACTGTGAGATCACTGTATTTTCTACTTATTTGCACAGAAAACTACTTATTTAGTACCAAAGGAGAACAAAAATGTTTATTGTGACACTGACTCTGCTCTGAGTGGACTATGTAGATTTAATCCTGATGTACAGCGACGCATACATATTATCTCAAAAATTGCTTTGTGGATTCTGGGCACAACAAATGATTCCAGATCCATTATTTGTGACAATTGTTTGTGGGCATGTAGCAGACATTTTGTGTGGTATATGTATTACTCTTGATTGACGGTTGGAACTGTTCAGAAGGGCATTGTAGTGCATTAGTATTCAGTGACATTTCCCATGTGTTTAGGAAACAGAGGATGCCATGTAAATGGAACACCATCACAAACCACATGAAGGAAAAAGGACAAGCAATATAAAATGACATTGTACAGTGGATGGGCTAGTAGAAGAGCATTTTAATGGGTAACCGCAGGTCAGAATTTAATCAACTTAAACATGAAATGAGAAAGATAACAGAGTGGTGTGGGTGACTATGAAAGTGACAGACTTTACAGTTTAAGGATTAGCTATTAGTGGGTCCTGTGGTCTCCCAAAAGGCATATGAAAGAAAGGGCTAGTTAGCCCCTCCGCTTTTATGTTTAACTCCTCAGATTTCAGTGTGTCATAATAGGTGTTCTTATTTAATGCCCAGAAAATGTATAACTAGGCCACGTTGATTTAACTCGATAGACAGAAGTAATCCCACAGCTTCTAAGCAAACATAAAGTGCTCTGCAACACTCTCCAAAACCCCCAAGATATGTATGGACTTTTCCCAATCAGACCTGATATTTGTCATACACCATTAGCACTGCGACCTCTAACCAGTGTGAGCCCATATAACACCAGTAGTACCCAATATATGGGCTGTTTCTCACCTAAACAGACATGGTGCATATCTGTGAAAAGATCTCCATCTTGGAGCAAATACCACTGAGCCACTGGGAGTTGCACTTCATCACCACACAGAGGAAAGTAAAATAGTCTACAGCAAAGCGGCTTTTTTTCTGAAAAGTAGTTCACAAGGAAAAAACTGATTCAGTAGCCTGAAGAGAGTATGATCCGGGCTTTGGTGTTTAGCCGGAAAGCAGACACGTGGCAGCGTTATCGGGTTGACTTATAGCAACACTTTGTATAGGGATTCATACACTAGACATGGCTTGTTTGTATATACATACATCCTCTTCAGCTTCATTTAGGCAGTTATGCCTATAAACTGATCTGTGGGTTTTCTGTTCGGTAATCTAAAGAGTATATACCATGTTATTTGGAAATATTAGCAGCTAATTAGTGTTTATCATTCTTACATTCTTGCCTTATGTATATATGAACAAATGAATGAAGGTAACTGTCTAACTGTCTGTCTCTCTCTCTCTCTCTCTCTCTCTCTCTCTTCTTCTTCTTCTTCTTCTTCTTTTACTTTCGGCTGCTCCCTTCAGGGGTCGCCACAGCAAATCATCCGCCTCCACCTCACCCTGTCCTCCGCATCTTCTTTTCTGACTCCAACAACCTTCATGTCTTCCTTCACCACATCCATAAATCTCTTCTTCGGTCTTCCTCGAGGCCTTCTGCCTGGTAGTTCCAACCTCAGCATCCTACTGCCAATATACTCACTATCCCTCCTCTGTACATGTCCAAACCATCTCAATCTAGCCTCTCTGACTTTGTCTCCAAAACATCTTACGTGGGCTGTCCCTCTGATGTACTCATTTCTGATCCTATCCATCCTCGTTACTCCCAGGGAGAACCTCAACATTTTCATCTCCGCTACCTCCAGCTCTGCCTCCTGCCTTTTCCTCAGCGCCACTGTTTCTAAGCCATACAACATCGCTGGCCTCACCACCATCTTGTACACTTTTCCCTTCATTCTTGCTGACACTCTCCTATCGCACATCACACCGGATACTTTTCTCCAACCATTCCAGCCTGCCTGCACACGCTTCTTCACCTCTTTTCCACACTCTCCATTGCTCTGGATTGTTGAGCCTAAGTACTTAAAATCCTCCACCTTCGTTATCTCTGCTCCCTGTAACATCACCGTTCCTCCTGGGTCCTTCTCATTCACACACATGTATTCTGATTTTCTGAGGCTAACCTTCATTCCTCTCCTTTCCAGGGCATACCTCCACCTCTCTAGATTTTCCTGCACTTGTTCTCTGCTCTCACTACAGATCACGATGTCATCTGCAAACATCATAGTCCATGGAGATTCTTGTCTCACCTCGTCTGTCAGCCTGTCCATCACCATAGCAAACAAGAAGGGGCTCAGAGCTGACCCTTGATGCAGTCCCACCTCCACCTTGAATTCGTCGGTCACACCGACAGCACACCTCACCACTGTCTTACATCTCTCATACATGTCCTGCACCACTCTAACATACTTCTCTGCCACTCCAGACTTCCTCATGCAATACCACAGTTCTTCTCTCGGCACCCTGTCATATGCTTTTTCCAGATCCACAAAGGCACAATGTAGCTCCCTCTGACCTTCTCTGTACTTCTCTATTAACATCCTCAAGGCAAACATTGCATCTGTGGTGCTCTTTCTTGGCATGAATCCAAACTGTTGTTCACAAATGCTGACCTCTGCCCTTAGTCTAGCTTCCACTATTCTTTCCCATAACTTCATCGTATGGCTCATCAACTTTATCCCTCTGTAGTTGCTGCAACTCTGCACGTCTCCCTTGTTCTTAAAAATGGGCACCAGCACACTTCACCTCCACTCCTCCGGCATCTGCTCACTCTCTAGTACCGTGTTGAATGTTCTTGTCAGAAAATCTACTGCTACCTCTCCTAGACACTTCCATACCTCCACAGGTATATCATCAGGACCAACTGCCTTTCCATTCTTCATCCTCTTCAATGCCCTCCTCACTTCACCCTTACTGATCTTTGCTATATCCTGCCCCTCAATGGTTACCTCTTCTACTCTTTTTTCTCTCTCATTGTCCTCATTCATCAGCTCTTCAAAGTACTCTTTCCATCTTCCCAGCACACTTCTGTCATCAGTCAATAGAGTTCCCTCTCTGTCCTTTATCAATCTAACTTGCTGCACGTCCTTTCCATCTCTATTTCTCTGCTGTGCCAACCTGTATAGATCATTTTCTCCCTCTTTACTATCCAACCTATCATACAAGTCATCATATGCCCTCTGTTTGGCCTTAGCCACTGCTACTTTCGCCTTACGCTGTGTCTCCCTGTACTCCTGTTTACTCTCTTCGGTCCTCTCAATGTCCCACTTCTTCTTGGCTAACCTCTTCCTTTGTACACACTCCTGCACTTCCTCATTCCACCACCAAGTCTCCTTATCTACTTTCCTTCCAGAGGACACACCAAGTACTCTCCTACCTGTGTCCCTGATCACATTTGCTGTGGTTGTCCAGTCATTTGGAAGCACTTCCTGGCCACCCAAAGCCTGTTTCAACTCCTCCTTGAAGACAACACGACACTCTTCCTTTTTCAGCTTCCACCACCTTGTCTTCTGCTCTGCCTTTGCCTTTTTCACCTTTCTCACCATCAGAGTCATCCTGCACACCACCATCCTATGCTGTTTGGCAACACTCTCACCCACGATGACTTTGCAGTCACTGACTTCCTTCAAATTACATCGCCTACACAAGATGTAGTCGACCTGTGTGCTCCTACCTCCGCTTTTATAAGTCACCATATGCTCCTGTTTCTTCTCGAAGAAAGTATTCACCACAGCCATTTCCATCCTTTTTGCAAAATCTATCAACATCTGTCCTTCATGCTCCTGTCCTGGATACCAAACCTGCCCATCACTTCCTCGTCCCCTCTGTTTCCTGCACCAACATGTCCATTGAAGTCTGCACCAATGACCACTCTTTCACCTCTGGTGGTACTCTGCATCACTTCATCTAAATCACTCCAGAATCTCTCCTTCTCTTCTAGCTCACATCCTGCCTGTGGGGCATAAGCACTAACAACATTGAGCATTACACCTTCAATTTCTAACTTGAGACTCATCACTCTGTCTGACACTCTTTTCACTTTTAGAACATTCCTGACAAACTCCTCCTTCAAGATGACTCCGACTCCATTTCTCTTCCCATCCACACCGTGATAAAATAGCTTAAACCCTGCTCCTAAGCTTTTAGCTTTGCTACCTTTCCACCTGGTCTCCTGAACACACAGTATGTCCACCTTCCTCCTCTGCATCATGTCAACCAGCTCGCTACCTTTTCTGTGCATAGTTCCAACATTCAAAGTCCCCACTCTCAGTCCTAGACTCATGCCTTTCCTCTTCTCTCTCTGCCTCACGGACACGCCTCCCACCTCTCCTTCTTCGACGTCTTCGACCAACAGTAGTCCAATTTCCATCAGCACCCTGTTGATTGACAGCACTGATGGCGGTCCTTGTTAACCCGGGCCTCGACCGATCCGGTATGGAGGTAATACTTTTGATTTGCATTTTAAGTAATTGGCATTGGTTTTACGTCGGATGCCCTTCCTGACACAACCCTCTGCATTTCTCCGGGCTTGGGACCGGCATGAGGGGGAGAGACACTGGTTAGTGCCCCCCCACCTCATGGCTGCATTTCTCTCTCTCTCTCATATATATATATATATATATATATATATATATATATATATATATATAAAATCACACCGTATCCAACGTAATAAGCACCCTGCTCTAATAAGCCCCCCCCCCCCCATGTTATTGATCTTGCGTCTAATAACCGCCCATGTGTACTGGGAACAAAATCGTAGATCAAACTTACCGATTTTATTCGATAAGTCTCTGTAATCATGAAATAAGGCATTCACCGCCTGTAAAAGTGAGTTTACACGGTATTTCAAGACCCCCTGCCACTGCGGAATGTCTATAATGTTCATCAGTAACAACACATTTGATCGTTCTGCCATGCTTTAAAAAACAGAAAACTATTTTGCTGTTTTCTCTTGGAAAATGTCCAACAACCGATGAACCATTAGAAACTGCTACAGCAAAAGTATGGGATGCTCTGAATGAATGGCGCGATGAGCCAGATATGGACATATCAGAAAGTTAACACGAGTATTTTTCACCCGATTCTCCTGCTCACTAACTTCATAAATTTAAAGACATTCCTGGCCATATACTTTTGTCTATGTTCATGTTGACTGGCTCAATGTGCCATGTGCTAAAGTTGACATTCGTGTTAATTTGCTCAATTTTACTTCCGGGAAAATGTTTAAAGGAACAGCACTGGGAGGGAAAAGTAAGGGATCTTTTTTAATTTATGCTGTTTTCTGTTTATTTTCAGCTTTCTTGTACAGTGGAGCCTCGGTACTCGAACTTAATCCGTTCCAGACGGCTGTTCGGATTCAGATTTGTTCGGATTACCAATCCGCTTTTCCCATTACAAATAATGTAAATGGTCTTAATCCGTTCTGTCGTCTTTTGAACGGAAGTTAACGGTACCGTAACTCATACCATAGGTCAGCAAATTAAGTGAAAAAAAATATTGAATACAGTACACTATGTTATGGTCTGTGTTGTGAGAGACTCTTTAACTTCACTGAGGATTTTTATGTTCTCTTACAAATGAGTTGCGTGTTGGAGAGGGCGTGGCGAAGTGCTAAACAAATACACCTGATTCCATTTAATTATGGGCTATAAAGACTAGCAGTGCTCTTCCCGGTCTCTCTCTCTCTCTCTCTCTCTCTCTATAGATTAACAGTAAGTACACATATAAACGGAAGTTTAAACATTTTTGTTTATCATTTTCCTTTGTTGGAAGCGACTCATGTCTGTGTCTCACTATCGAACAACTGATCCCATCCCACACACCCTCCCCCAAGCACAGCATCACATCCGGTTTCACAACCCAGTCGTGTGTGAGGTGACTTCTTGGGTTATTAAATGTACACTTTATTATTATTGATTTTATTTTTGAGTTGGTTTGTGTTTGTGTTAAACGGCTGTTTTGTTTAGATTGTTTAGGCTCATGACTGCATAGTTAAAGGTGTTCACAGCGCTGCTCGCGCTTTAGCTTAGCTAAATTAAATGGAATCTGTGATAAAAATGATATTTTATTTACATCTTATGCATTATTTTTGAATGTTTCATTTTTATCAGCATTTATAGCATTGAATATGTATTTATTGGTATTATGTACACATACATGTACGTATACGTCAGTCGGAGGGGTTGGGGAAGGGTAATCCTATTTCATGGAATTCGGTGGTTGCGGTGGGATCTCGGTCCCAATTAACCACGGAAAGTGAGGGATCCCTGTGTGTGTGTAATATATTATATAGCTCAAGGTAAAACTAAAAGTTAGAGTAGGCTGCAAAGCCGTCAGCCTGAGTCCACCCTGCGATGGCCTGGCGAGCTGTCCAGGGTGTACTCTGCCTTCAGCTGGAGTCGGCTGGGATGAACGCCAGCCTCCCCGCGACCCTAATTAGGATTAAGCAGTTACAGAAAACTAAAAGTTTACCTCTAAAAACATTGCTTTATTTTAATATATACATATATGATTATAGTACATGATTATAAGATGATGGTGATTTTGATGCTGCTACTGATGATCACATTATTCATTCATTCATTTTCTGAACCACTTACAGTTCTGTATGGCTCGCCAGGCCATCACAAGGCCAACACTACCATAACCTTTCACACTCACACCTGAGTTGGATGATTTTGGGTGATTTGGAACAGCCAATTAGCCTATTGTGCATGTTTTTCAACTGTGGGAAGAAACTGGAGTTACAGAGGAAACCTCCCGGTGTATAAGCACCGGGAGAACATGCAAAGTCCACACAAACACCCAGGCTGGGAAATAAAACCAGGCCTTCTTGATGTGAGGTGGATGTGCTAATCACTACGCCACACACACACACACACACACACACACACACACACACACACACACACACACACACACACACACAATAATTGGCATATATAAAAACACTTCTGCAAATGATTCACTGAGAGGGTTAATGCACTGGATCATAATCAACCTTGGGATGGTAAAATCAATCCTCTATACCGCTGATCCAACAGGAGGATGGTGGAAGCTGGAGCCAGTACCAATTGAGTTCAACCAAGGGATGTGGAACACAACACAATTAAACAACCATTTCCACTCACATTCACACCCATGGGAATTGTGTAGTAAGGTGGTAACGGCAACATCAGGACGACATAGGTATTCTTCAGAGTCAAGATGTGCAAGTAATAAAGCAATACTGGATGTGTTTCATTTCATGAATTAGCCAGAACATTTCCAAATACAACAGTTACTAAGGATAAGCACTGACGAGTACAATTTAAGAGAGAAAAATAATCTACTATAAATAAATAAACAAAACACGAACAAACTGTTGCCAAGTAACTGCTAAATGTAAAATTGAAATTCACAATTATTATTTGTGACTTAACGTCTGATTCAGACTTGCTGTACCAGTATACTACACTACACTACACAAGTTTTACAATTTCAAACCTTTGCATCAACAATATAAAACACATAAAGGTCTGATATATATATATATATATATATATATATATATATATGTATATTATATATATATATATATATATATATATATGTATATTATATATATATATGTATATTATATATATATATATATATATATATATATATATATATATATATATATATATATATGTGTGTGTGTATATATATATATATATATATATATATATATATATATATTTCTTCCTTTCGGCTTTTTCCCTTTTCTCGGGAGTCGCCACAGCGAACCATCTGATTTGCACATTTGATTTGGCATAGGTTTTTACGTCGGATGCCCTTCCTGTCACAACCCTTTAACAAGGGACAGAAACACACTGACAGCTCTGCAGCCGACTCTTTACGAAAGTCAACAATGGTTCTTTTACATGCCTCTCACCATAGACAGTGAGAGACATGGCCCGCCTTTGATAACCCAGTTAGCTGCACTGGGTGACTTTATATATATATATATATATATATATATATATATATATATATATATATATATATATATATATATATAATTTTTCCCCAAAGAGTGATGTAAAATACCTTTTTATTATTGTTTTATTAGTAGTTGTAGAGATGGCACAAAGGATCGGTGATAAATGTAAAGAAATACAGTGAAAGGAAGTCTAAAGAGAGCACAAAGCAGAGGACAATGATGGTATGTCAATACAGGAAGTTGGCCTTGAGACAGGACACTCTGATATGTTTCACTTAATGGTTCAGTAATATGTTCAGATGAGTTACACAATTGGAGGCGATTGAGAACCAGGACACACTGTCAATATTAACCGGTATGAATGTACATTATTTGCCTAGAAGTGAGACACACAATAGACACAATTCGCATCTCGGCTCGCGCACAGCATCATGGGATCGTGACTTCCAAGCACGGCGGAAGTAAACCTTGATGTGGATGAGAACTGCACTATCCATGCGTTTAATTTATGGAACGTTCCCGACCGTATTGTATACGTAGGGGTCTTCCCAGTTGTTCCCGCAAGCGTAAAGATGAACTTGTTGCATGTACACGCGTTAGTCCAAAATTTTCAGGTATGTATACTGCAAACTCGCTTTTTCCAATGCTCGAGATGATACATGCCGGCATGTCGATAATTCAAGGCTTAAGGCAGACAATAAGCGGCAGTTGTTCGGATGTGTTTCCATACAACAGCAAGTGGCTGCAATAAAGTTTGGTAGTAGTGACCCTCGGATCAGCTGTTGGGTCACGTTCCCTGCACATGCGCAGTCGTAATACAAATTGTGTCTATTGAAAAAATACTTTAAAAGCCCTTCTGTTAATGGCCGATATTTTAAGCCATTAAAACACTTTCCTTAGGTCAGTGCTTCTCAAATAGTGGGGCGCGCCCCCCTGGGGGGCGCGATGGGATGCTGAGGGGGGCGTGTGTGACCCAGGAGAACATGCTTTTTTTCCGCCGTACTACAAGAAAGTGTAATTGCACATCCACTCCAGTAGTTGGCAGTGGCGCCCTCATTGCACATTGAGCAGGAGCTGAGAGTTGCAGTGTCATGCTTCAAACCTCGCTTTGAGAAGCTGTGCGCTGCAAAACGTGCTCATTGTAGCCATTAATCTTGGCTTCCTCATTTTGAGAAAAAAAATCAGCACAAATTGTTCTATTTGTTCTTGTTTTGTAGGTTAAAGTGTTTATATATTGTGCTCCTGAGTTAATGTTTCTGAAGTCAATTTGAATTAATTATTTATTGATTTTATTTTCAGCAGCAAATGGTGTGGTAAGTTTGTCAAAATGTAACAAGGATATTATTATTTTTAAATTTAAGGCAAATTGATGCACTTTCTTTTACAGACTAATAAAAATGTTAAAAAAGTTATTCTTGTAAGTCGAACTATATCTCTTTCTTTTTGTTTTATTTATGTTAACAAGGATACGATATAATGAAGAGATATACCTGTAACTATATTATAGAAAAAAGTTATAATTTATAGTTGCGGCGGAAAGTCGGTGGTGGGGGGGCGCGAATTGTTTTCTTCTTGCTAGGGGGGGCGTAACAGAAAATAATTGAGAAGCACTGCCTTAGGTGAAGACATGAGATGCACATCGTGCTTTATAGCCAAGGGTTTATAGGGTAAAAGGCAACTTTATAAAGTGTTTTAATGTTATTTTATTAATGTTGAGCGATAGATCAGTGACAGGTAACTAATTTTTAAAAAAACCTATAATTTAAAATATGAAGAAAGCAGAAATTAAGTATCTCAAGAATACAGACGCGACGCTACCCTACTTACAAACATTCATTGTACAAACATCCGGGCACACGAACAGGGCTGTCCCGAGGTCGAAAGTGTTTGCGCGAACAGTGAACGGAGTGGCTGTAAGTTAGATTTTATATTGCGTGCATCACTCTCCTCTGCCCACTCTGTCGTTTGTTATAGCAACACTATACAGAGAGAGAGAGTGAGAGAGAGAGAGAGAGAGAGAGAGAGAGAGAGAGAGAGATTGTATACAGTACAAACTTGTATAGGTTATTTATACAAGCTTTAAACATACGTTCCCCTCTAAAGAACGCCTTGTAACGACTTGTGAACAAATTCATCCAACGACTGGCCGTTCGGAAAGTATCTCGTTCGTAAGTTGGGTAGCGTCTGTAATTACATTTTGCTACGATACTAATTAGCTGATGTAATTACTGTGTATATAAAACACAACTGTAAATATGGAATTTGTTTTTTTTAATGGGATAGTACAAGTAGCATAGCATTGAGGTAACAGCTTTCTGGACTACAGTCTTGGCTCAGATTTGAGATTGGGGTTCTGCAAGAAATAACTAATCCATACCTTGGTTAGTCCATCTTACCATATGCTCTCTCTCTCTCTCTCTCTCTCTCTCTCTCTCTGTCTCTCTTTAACACGTGATGAAATTGCAATGTTCCTTTAAATTTTTTTTCTTCTATGAATTTTGAAGCTGACAACAACTGGACTTTTATTGATAAATCGAAACCATCTGTTCTTTTCCCATTTATTTGTACACATATATACATCAAACACAATAACAAATAGGTAGCAGACATTATTAAACTCTTTAATTAATAAATGTGTGTATAGATTATGTAAAGAAAAGGCCATGTTGCAATGCTGTTGATACAAATAATACAATTAAAAATGAGCAGAGGAGCCACACATTGCCAAAATACTGATTAAATAAAGAGAGGCAGGAATATTATTTACTATTCAAGAGCTAAGACCAATTAATAGATTATTTTCAATCTGTATTTGTGTTTATAAAATGTGTTGGCAAACTTTGTAGTGTCCTAAAATAATAAAGCCAAGTTATTGCCTTTATTGATTCAGGTGTAATTTCATTGGTTAGGTACTTCTATATCTCGTTCCTATCTGATGCTACAAAAGATTGTAATAGCAGTGCAAATTGACCTGAGCTCTAAAACGGCCTGCAGAGGCCATCAGCTAAAGGTTTTATCTTAATAGTATTCTTATACCCTGACCTATTTGCACTTTGCACAGGAATCTTTTTGTTTTTTTTTTTTAATGGAGAGCAGACTGTACTTCAATAAGTTGCTCTGTATAAGGGCAGAGACGGAATTCTGTAAATGTAAATGGAAACGAAAGCAATATTCATATGTCCTGTAATGACTGTCAGTCATTGTGCTCTGGTTTGGTCACATGGTCACACGTATCGCATCTGGTTCCTAGCACACCTATTTTACACTGCATATACCAGGACATATATGTGACCTACACCGACAAAACCAAGACTATGACAGTGCCAAATGATATTAGTACCTTTTGTCCAGTACTTTGATTCTGCATTCATATTCTCCCTCGGTTGTGTTGGAAGATGAAAGCCGAGATGGAAGATTGAGACCAAGTGTCTTTCAGGACGTAGTGATGACCAAATACAATTCATATTTTAATAAACAGGGTTCTTCTGGTAAGACAAGAGGAAATTCAAATAGAAAAATTACATCCCCAAATTTCATATTCTTGGCTTTGCTAATAGAAAGTCACATACATGAATTAAAACTGCCTTTTTAATGTGGAACCTTAAATATTGTGCTTCCTGTATTCATACATAAACATGTCATATAAACTTTGATTAACAGAGCTTCTTTACATATACAGGTTTGTTTACATTTACTAAACCAACTTAATCAATATGCGTCCAACCATTTTGATATTTCAGCAATGCAAGGGAGACAACAAGAATTAAAGAAAGCTAAAAGTCATAACAGCTTTAACATAAAAATAAGAAACAAGACAGAGCTCCTCAAAACATTATTCATAACCAACTGTATACGTAAATGTTCTTTTCTTTCTTTCTTCCTTTGTTTCTTTTTTTTCAGAGTATGTTTTTAAAAACCAGCTGGTTGTGGTTACTTTCAGGTAATTTTGTCCACAGTTTTTCACAGTTTGTGTAAAATCAGAGAAACATTCTCGCTAGTGTAATAAAATATTTTATTATTAATATCATTTTTTTGTCTTTCAGAATGCACACTGTTCAATATAAATGGCAGAGGTGTGGGTAGGGATAGTAGGCCTTATCTTCTGCAGGCTCTGTCGCCTGCTTTCACCTCCATGGTGTGTTTATTTCTTAGTGTTCTAAGGCCCACTGGATGAGAGTCTGTGTAAAGCAATGACATGACAGGTTGACTATGTCTTCATGTACCTTTCCACGCAGTAACACAGTTATCTGCCAGTTCTGAAGACAGCACAATGGCTATGTGGCACTGAGTGCAGTCAAAGACGTTTCTGCTGTTATGGTAGAGAACATAGTTACCTGCGCTGAGTTTGGAACTTTGCTGAATCTGCAAATTACACGCAGGTCTTTGTGCTGACTTCTTTTCAACCATGTTCCACCTTTACGGCCAATAAAATCAGCACTTGAAGGAGCAAAGGAATCATACAAAATAGCCCAGCAGTGACATTAGAAATACTGACATTACATGTTTGGTGTTAACGGCCAGGCTCATAATTCTGCTCATAATCTGAAGGCACTTTGTATTTCATGGCAAAAAGTGGCTCCAATGTTGTTATTGTTCTTGCCAAAGAGAAAAGAGGAGCATTTTCTTAATCTGTTCTTGTATTCTTAAATGGCTTTCTGCCACAGGCTTTTTCCTTCCTCTCTTCTTTCTCTTCTGCCCTCCTTCATCAAGAGCTCATTAGCTCCTTTGGCCTGGTCTTCTACCCCTGGCCTGCCACTAGGGGATGTGAGCACAGTGTTGGAAATCAAAACAGGCCGCTACCCAGGTTGGGAAATCTAGCAGATATGACTTGTTGTTGTGGTGATTTTTTTTTTTTTTTGTCATAGTTTTTCATGTGTTCTAAAGCACCAAGCCAAAAGAAGGTTCACTTACATGTGTGTCAGGGCTGGATGTGGAGGAAAAAAGCGAATAAGATCAGAATATACAATGAAATACAGGAAGGATGAGACACTGAAAGGTGTTCATAATAAAGAACTGGTGGAGACTGCCATCACCGTCATTTCCCCACCATTGTAATGATTTTTTTCTTCTTTTTTTTTTTAATTGCCAGATGGCAAAGTTGTCCTTGTGCTTTACTTTACTGGTTGTCCTCAGATCTGCGTGGGAGCCCTTCACACGAGCCCTGCCTTCATCAGTAAGATGCTCTCCTCCAAGTCCTTGGGAGCATTTTACAGCAAAATAGTTTGCAAATTGTTTTCAGTAGATACAACAAATCCTTATTACTTATTTATGTCAGCATTGGTTTTTTTTTCTTCATTTTTTTCATAATTTTTATGTTGATAATCCATATTGAGACAGTGCTGTTTCCCTTTTAGTCATCTGAAAATGTGAATCTTTGGTGATTATATTGAGAGTACGGGATTGCGGCCTCAGACAGTGCCACCAGTCTCCACCCAGCAAGGTGGTCACCTAAGACCTTGAAACAGTGTGAAAGCGAGAGCAGGGCATAACGGCCATATATGCATCACTTGGAATGGAGCCTTCGATCTTGAGATATCTGAAGAAAGAGAAAGTGTGTGTGGGGGTGGGGGGTGGGGGTGGGGGTGGGGGGGCAAGACAAAAATTTAGAGCTTTCAAAAAAAATTTCAAGCTACTATGCATTATACACTCCTAATAAACACAAACATCACTCATTCATTGACTTATTTGCCAAACTACTTAATCCTACAAAGGTGGTTTGGAAAGTGCAGTCTATCATTGCTGACTTCGTGCAAAGGCAGGGTTCGTCCTAAACTACTCAAAAATCTAAAACAGGATGAACACACACAACCATTCACAGTCATACCTAAGAGCAATTTGGAACAGTCAATTGCCTACCAATTAGCTGCCTGTCTTTGTATTGTGGGAGAAAAGCTAAGTACCTGGAGGAGAAACATGCAAGCACCATGAGAGAACATAGAAATTCCACACAGAAACCACCTTACCAAACCTGGGTATTGACCCCAGGACCTGCTTGATGTGAGGCAGATGTGCTAACTATTACAACACGTCGTCCCTAATGAACACACTTCCAGTCATAGTATGTGAATAAAAAGATAAAGATTCCTACTTCCAAGAAAGACAACAACAAAACCCCCTCTGGTCTGGTTTATCTGGCTCAGGAAAAAACAATCAGTAATTAAGGCCATTTCCTGATGGATTCAGAAAAGTTCAAGCAGAGAAGAACAAAGTTCTTATTTTCCTTTCTATAGGGTAATCAATTCCGGACCATTACTTTGTCTTGCCTTTTAGTTTTTTTTTGTTTTCGTTTTTTTTTTCACTCTCCCTATTTTTTGCTTTTATAGTGCAATTACAGACCTCCATGAAGTACAACTAATTCTACCGCTCACACACTTCCACAATAGGAAACATTTACCAAAGCAAAGTCTCTTTAATACATACGATTGGATGTATGGTCAGGACACTCCCCCTCTTCTAGAGTGACATCATCAATTGCGATATCCCCCTCGATCCCTGGACCTCGGATGCCTTCAAAGATCACCTGTGTAAAGGCAAAAAAGAAATTCAATAATAAGATATAAAATAATGTGCCGCATAAACTATTAGATTATGCAATGCAGCTTTATAAAGTAAAAGCATGGTTTATGAATGTGTTGATATGGACTCAGGAAAGATTCTCTGATAACAACTGATAGCATGGGAGCTATGTTCAGTAATCTTGTTCACATGCAAAAGATTAAAATTACATCAATCTGAATATACTGCATTATTAATTATGTCATCAAATTGAAATAAATCTTTGCAAATGAAATATTAAGAGGAGGAAATATAGATTCTTCCAACAGTACATGTAACCTGGTCACCTTAGAATAAACCAAGAAGTCTTGTGCATGATCACTTTCTTTTCATGGGCAGTACAGTAACCATAGAAACATAAACAGAGCCAAACAAAACATGAACAGTATTCTTAAATGTATTTCATATACAGTGCTTAACAAATTTGCTAGATCAGTTTTCATTAATAAATACAAATGGTTTTAACAAGTTTATTGCAATTGATATTTTATTTGTGCTGGTTGGATTTAAAAATATATATATATTTAAATGTAAAATTTAACAGAAAGTTCAATATTTAGTATGGCCTACTTGACAAGTGTTCTTGCTGGCCTTATTTTTCCATATTTTTTCCACTGTTTCTGTAACACTGTGTTCTACATTTGTTGTATCTGTTCTCAAGGACAATCTCTGGAGGAATCCACTGTGAGATCAACCTATGAATTCAATTAATCCCAGATTTCCTCAAGTACCATACATCCAAATTTGTAATCTTGGACAGTCCATCAATTCCACTACTCCAGTACGCTTTGTTCAAAGAATCTCTGCACAGTTTACATGGATGTTTGAAAGCTGTTTTTCTGATGTATATAAATATTTGGCCAAAAGCAATTTGCATTTCTCTCAGTTGTGACAATAAGTCTAATAAATTTGGTAGGAATGCATGTTGTATGAACATAAGTAAATTTCTGTAATTATTCATTTTTTAAAAAATATTTTTAGTCACTTTAAAGCATATTAGAAAAAGGAATGAGTATTTGTCTTAACTCCACTACTTGTAAAAATTGTCAACATGCAGATGAAATAATTAAAAAGTCGTACACAGCATCACACTGTTTTCATGGCAATTGTATTAATCGAACCTTCTGCTAGTCACAAAGGCATAAACATGGCAGTTAGTAATTGCAGTAGAAATTAGCATTCAAACAGCATATTAATGAATGTTTAATATTAGCCAGAGTCCTCAGGCAGGTGGCTCTGACTAAATTATCATTAAACTCAAATTACTATAAACATTTCGTCGACTGAGAATTAACAAGGTCTAACTGCCATTTGAATGAAATGTCAGATAGACCTTTGTTAATTCTCGGTTGACGATTTGTGTTATTTTCATATATTAATCCTTATAAAGACCTAGTGTAAACATCAGTATTATTCAAATGAAAAGTCATTTTTACTTCTAAATAACCAGCTAGTAAACATCACTAGTGACATACATCTGAAGGAAAAGTGGTGTAAAAAATGACCTTACTGTGCAAACTCACTCATTCACTCATTACTCGTATAAGGAATTGCTTAATCCAATTAATCATAGGTAAAGGCGGGTATGGCCTGATCAGCTCGCCAGACCATTCAAGGGCAACACTTATAACCTTTAATACTCACATTCAAACCTAGGGTCAATTCAGAATAGGTAATTAGAATAATGTGTATGTCTTTAAACTGAAGTACATGTAGAAAACCAACACAAGCACGGGGAGAACATATAAACTCCACACAAAAACATCTGGGACTTGAATCCAAGACTTTCTTGCGGTGAGGCGGATGTGCTAACTACTGCACCACCATTCCACGATCTGTGCAAACTACATTCTGAACTACTTTCTACAGTGTCTGTTAGAAATATCTTTGCTGTGAAATTATAAATATTAAAAATGAAACCAATTTTGACTTTACGTAGCTATTATATATACAGACGTGCCAGTTACTCTGAGTGTACGTAGACATATGGGTGAATAAGTTTATAAATAACGATTGCCCCATTTCTAAAAAAACAAAAAAAACAATGCTTTGTGGTTTTGCATAATACAACATGAAAACAAACTTGCACTTCAAAATGGTTCATACAGTTTGAAGATGAATGAAGACAATAACAATTAAACAACATGAGCAAACACCACTTATTTATCACTAGGCAACCAGGGTGATCACAGCACAGTGGAGCAAATTCTTAACCTCCGCCTTTTATGTGAAAATCATTGTAACCACCAAAAGAAATTTTCACAACTCTATTGATTTCAAAAAAGCGTTTGACCGGGTCTGGCATGGCGCATTATGGCATACAATGAAGAAGCAAGAATTGGACAAAACATGACGAAATTAATACAGCAGCTCTACGAAAATGCAAGAACAACAGTCCTCACGGGAGACACCTATAGCAATTGCTTCACATCAACCCTAGGAGTGCAACAAGGCTGTATCCTCTCACCCACTCTGTTTAACCCAGGGGTCACCAACATGGTGCCCACGGGCACCAGGTCCCCACAAGGACATGATTCGCCCGCGAGCCTGTTCAGGGGTCGGGAACCTATGGCTCGTGAGCCAGATGCGGCTCTTTTGATGACTGCATCTGGCTCTCAGTTAAATCAGGTGGCCTTTCTTAACAGAATAACGAATACATAATTTCGCTGTCCTTTAAATAAAAATACAGAAAAAAGCCATCAAATAAAACAAAAACATAAATAAATCTCACGCATTTCAATCTATACATCTATTTTCACTTGTCGCTGTGGCGCGCAGCGAACAGCCAATCCTTTCTGTACTCCAGTGTGCAGGCGGGGCCGATACCTTGAAACTCTAATTTTATTGGATTATATGCAACTGCCTGTGTGAATTGTTTTTGAGTAAAAAAGTAAATTTCCCTCATTTTGATCTGCTCATGTGCAAGAAGCCAAGCAGAGCTGGCAAGAAAAACACAAATGGACAGAATGAAAAAACTTCAACCCACAGACCAGCCGATTGCCAAAACTCAGGACGCGCTTCCTGTCACATAAACACTGCAGTGTGTGAGTCCAGTCCTATTGACCATTGGCTCTACATGCGCACGTGAGCGGTCCTTCTCACACCTGAAAAGCATCAACACCAACCTGCGGTCGCGTAATAAATGGAAGCCTAAAAGCCTGCATGAAGCTGAACTTCAGCACGTATCAACCAGACTACAAAGCTATCAGCAAAACCATACAGCACCAGAAGTCACATTAGTAGTAAGTACTTTTCTTATTAATAAATAACTTCGTTATAACAATGTGGTTTAAAATAAATTCAGAGTTATATTATACGCTAAAATTGTTGGTCTCAGTATTAAAAAATATACTTGGCTCTCAGAGGATTAGATTTAAATTTTTTTTTTTTGGCTCTCTTAGTCAAAAAGGTTCCCGACCTCTGACATAGATGAGTATCATTAATTATTAATAATAACATATAATTAAAGGTAAATTGAGCAAATTTGTTATGTCACAAGTGTGTATCGACCTGGTAGCTCTTAGCTCTTAGCATTCATTGGTACCCAAGAAGTAGCTTTCAGTTTCAAACAGGTTGGTGACCCCTGGTTTAACCTGTTTCTCAAAAGAATTATGGTCGATGCTTTAGCAAACTACGAAGGAGGCCCAAACAGTGGAGGAAGAACCGTTCATAACTTGTTTTACGCAGACGATAGAGACCTTATTGCTAACACTGAGGAAGAGTTGAGAACAATCACTGCAAGACTGGATGCAACTGCGCACAGCTATGGCATGGAAATCAGCAGCAAGAAAAGTAAAGTGATGGTTATGTGTAGAGGCGAGATGTGTCAGATTGTTGTGCCTCTTAATGGAGAAGATCTGGAACAAGTGAAAAGATTCAAGTATTTGGGCTCACAGAAAAGGCGACAAGTGAGGATGAAGTGAAATGCAGAATTGGTGCAGCAATGAGTGCCTTGGCAAAACTGGAGAAAATCTGGAATTCTAGAAATGTGAATTTGAAACGGAAGATACGACTCATGAATGCAATGGTTACCAGTATTCTGATGTATGGATGCGAAAGTTGGACAACAGCAGAGAAAATATACAAAAAGACCGAAGCTTTTGAAATTAAATGCCGTCTACTTAGTATCTCACGGAGAGACAAAAGAACAAATGAGTTTGTTTGAAATAAAATCTGCGAAATTAACGCCAATAGCCACCCAGAGAGATTCATGGAAGTCGTAATACGCAGGAAGCTTATTTTCTTTGGTCACCAAGTGAGACGAGATGCTCTAACAAAATGGCTTATGCAGGGAATCATCAATGGAACAAGGTACCAGGAGAGACCACAACAAACTTAGCTGGGTGATATCCGGGATTAGTCTGGAATTGCCAGCATGACCAGATTATATTCCCTGATGGAAAACAGAATGGAATGGCGATGAGTCAAACAGTGGGTGCGCCAACGGTCTAATCGACTACTGTCTCAATGAATGAACCGGGGGGTGGGGGGGGGGGGGAGGCGACGACTTTATAAACATTTTTAAAATAAGTCACAATACACTGTTTTGCTTCCTAAAATAAGCAGAAATTTTAATATAAACATGTTAAGAGCACTTTTTGGGTGGGGTGGGTGTGCCAAGTTAATATGCTTCTGGTATTCTTATTTACTAAGTAGAGTTAAAAAAACAAAGTGAGGACCTATTATCCTGTTATGGATATTGTCCTAAATGAGAGCCTAACTAAAACATCCATGGATATTACATACACTACTCAAAAATAAATAAAGGGAATACTGTATTTAAACAACCAACTATACCTCCAAGTCAATCACACTTCTGGGATCGCAGCCCACCTAGTTTTGAACCAACACTACTTATGAATCAATTTCACCTGCTGTTGTGCAAATGGAACAGACAACAGGTGAAAACGAGAGGTAATTAACAGGATAGCCCTATATAGGAATACTACAGCAGGTGGTGACAACAGTTCTCATCTTCTCTGGCAGATTTGTGTTTCACTTTTGCAATTTGGCAGCACTTCCACCACTTGAGGTACCATGAGAAGATGCCTAAAACCCATCAAAGTTGCCCTGGTAGTGCAGCTCATTCAGGATGGCACATCACTGCGTACTGTGACAAGGTTTGCTGTGTCCTCTAGCACAGTGTCAAGAGCATGGAGGAGATACCAGGAAACACGCCAGTACACCATGAGATGTACAGGGGGCCAAAGGAAGACAACAACTCAGCAGCAGAACCGTTATCTGCTCTTTGTGCATGGAGGAACAGGAGGAGCACTGCCTGAGCCCTACAATGTAACCTTGAACAGGCCTCTATTGTGCAAGTTTCTGCTCAAATGGTCAGAAACCAACTCCATGATGGTTCAATCAGGGCCTGACACTCACAAGTCGTGTCTGTACTTACAACCCGACACCTTATGTTCCTTAGAACATCGAGATTGGCAATTTCGTGGCGATGCCGTGGAGAATGTTCTGCTGCCTGCAACATCCTCCAGAATGACCGGATTGGTGATGGGTCACTGATGGTCTGAGGAGGCATTTCTAACCGCCATGTGTTAGCCAAGGATTCCCTGACTGCCATTAGGTACCAGGATGAGATCCCGAGACCAACTGTGAGACTGTATACTGGCGCAGTAGCTCCTGGGTTCTTTCTGTTGCATGACAATTCTAGGACTCATTTTGGTGGGAGTGTGTCAGTAGTTCCTCTATGATGGTGGCATTGACGTTATGGACTGGCCTGCCTGTTTTCCAGACCGAATGCCAATTGAGCACATCTGGGGCATCATGCCTTGTTCCATCCATTAGTGCCACTTGCACCACAGACTGTGCAGGAGTTGACTGATGCTCTGCTTCATGTCTAGGAGGAGATCACATGCACTGTATGGAGTGCATACAGGCACATGGAGGCCACACACTACTGAGGCTCATTTTGACTTATCTTGAGGAATCTCTGCAGAAGTCGCATCAGCCTGTGATCTGATTTTCCACTTTGATTCCGAGTGTGATCGTGAATCCAGACCTCCATGGGATGAAGATTTTGATTCCCATACATCATTCCTGTTTTGTTTTCAACACATGCCATTATGTAATCAAGAAAGATTTTTATCAATAATGTCATTCACTGAGATCTAGGAGGTGTTGTTTGAGTGTTCCCTTTATTTATTTATTTATTTATTTTTTAGCAATGTCTATAAGAGAGAATTTCAGTCAAGAGAGTTCTATAATGCAAGGTTCAAGAGAAATCCACAAAAATTTAAATTACTAGTGTCTTAAAGTTATTATTATTATTATTATTATTATTATTGTTGTTGTTGTTATTATTATATACAGCAATGCAAAAAAGTTAAGAGACCACTTTTAATAGGAACATCTTAGTTTTCATATCTTTTGTTTCTGTGTAGTATGTACTATATTTTAAATAATTTTAAAAACACACCGTTTCAAAATGCTTTCTTCTCTGCTCATGAAATGCACAAAGCTTACCAAACCTACCTCTGTCATGGAGCTCATCTGCCTGTGCCAGTTTTAAAATGTGTAAAAATAAACTTTGATTTTTATGTTACTGTAATTTAACATTTAGTATAAACTAAAACATGTTCAGTCTCTGGGACTGTTAATTGATACCCATCTTACCTTTTGGTGAATAAAAACATTCTAGATAATGTTAAGTGCCACATGGGCAACCTAGGAATCATATCCAGTGATCACAAGTAATAAACTATAAATCAAATGAGGTATCACGCTGCTAATGAGCCAGTGTGTTACCTGAAAGGAGGCGGTGGGATGGATGCTGATTTTGGCCTGTTTCCACCGATCGCCCTCATTCCCACTGAGTGACCAGACTGGTCCAGAATCGGAAGTAGCTTGACCTTTCTGCTTCATAAATGCATTCAAAGTGCCTGAAGAAAAAGTAATTTACACCTTTATTAGAAAAACTGGAATCCTCCCAATCTACTTTAAGTTTAAAGGTGACCACTATCAATGACAAATAACATTATCCTAAAAACTAAAAATACAGAATGTCAACCCCAAGAATGCAATTTTGAATCTGGCTTTCATGACCTGAAATTCATGGGAGCTAACTGGCTGAACCCTCACGAAAGGGAGAAATGATATACCCTCACTTCCCTGTCAATCATAGCAATTACCAGCCAGTCATGGGTATATGTGAGTTCATACGTATGAAGGGGTGGGTAGTGCTTTCCCTCCGAGTATGCTAGACCGTCCCCAAATACGCATACACTGCAGTTCAAAAAGAGCCTGGCAGCTAACATTGCATGTCACAGAGGGGACATGTGCATGCTTACACCCATCCCTGGTGCATAGTGGTCTTGTGATAGGGGACGCAATACTTCATGGATGTGAATTGGATATGACTGAAATTTGGGAGAATATATATATATATATATATATATATATATATATATATATATATATATATATATAATTAAAACACTACTTAAATATTCAATAACTTAATGAAATATTCATTATTCCACTTGAAAAGACTACTCGCTGCAGAATGATGCACTATAGAATTTCTAAATAATAAAATAAAATTTGTAACAAAGTGCTCTTTTTTATGAAAATACCCTGATTCTCATTACTTTGCATTTAGAGAGAGAGAGAGAGAGAGAGAGAGAGAGAGAGAGAGAGAGGTAAAGTATATGAGAAAACCTACAGGGATAAAACAGTTTTATTTACAGATAAATATGGTAAGCATTAGATATGCTCTCACTTGGATGTGACCCATTGTAACACCATGGAGGATGCACTCCAGAAGATGAATAGCTTTAACCGTCTCCTCTAATGGAAGTGCTGTGATCCTTTTGCCTTATAGGCATAAACATTCAGGAGTGAGTGCTTGCTTTGAGTTGGGTGATTTAATCGTATAAACAAACTCAGAAAAGAAAAGGGGCTCCTACAGAGAACTTTGAAGCATTTCATTAATTAGCTTCAGGCTTTTCTCAGGTACCATGGTCAACACATTAAAACATAACAGTAGGTTCTTCCAATTATTTCAATCTACAGCCATTGAAAAGTTGACATTGCTTTGTGTATAGGTATTTATATGATTCTGGTGCACATTAATGCATATGGTGGACAACATTGCCAAAGTGCTTTAAGTGTTATGGGTTAGTGATAAGAAACAGTAATGAAACCAACTGCAGAACTGAATGAGCTTTGGAACCAGGGACATTTCTGAAGCCAGGTCAGGAACATGAAAAAAGAAGAGGGTACAGCCCATCGGTGCAATTCCCCATGGCAACTTCTGTAAAATTCCTTCACAAAAAGAGAAATTCTTCTGAATACAAAGCACAGAATGGGCATAGAGCATTGATATGCTTTCATTTCTGTTCAGCAGGATCAATGTGAGACCGAATCTATCCAAACTTGCAAATGTCAACCCTCAGAAGCTGCTACAATTCTCACTTCAGTCAGACTGTATTAAAAAATTGTGAATGAATGTTAACTGTTTAATTCTTTAACTGAACAAGGCATAATAGGTGTGTATTAAAAATTCATCAGGTTAAAATTTCACACACTCCACACCGGTGCCGATGATGCTCACAAAGGTTTCAACATTTGGACCATGTAAAGTTTGTAGCCCATACTCTAGTTCCTATATTTATTCCTACCAAAACTATAAATATGCTGAAATTTGCAACCAACAATCTTTAATTGCACTGTCAGAATATGATGCCCATTCGTTCATTTTCTAAGCCACCTAATCCTATTTAGGATCTGGTGAGGCTAGTACCCATCTCAACCGACTCCAGGCGAGGGTGGGGTACATTCTTGATAGCCCACCAGGTCATCGCAAGGTCTACTGTCATTTCCATTTCTATAAATACTTTGTCACCAATCATTCATTTCCCGAACCGCTTAATCCTAATTAGGGTCACAGAGAGGCTGGCATCCATCTCAACTGACACTGGGAGAAGACAGAGTACACCATGGGCAGCTTGCCAGGCCATTGCACGGCAGAAACACGCTGACGGCAATGCAGCCTACTCATTATTAAAGTCATTCTCAAATTGCAATCTCAAACTTATCGCAAAACAAGGCTCTAATGCAGAATAATCTCAGTCTCTTCTCAAACAGTCCACACGTGACATAAGAAGGGTGCAAGATTGTCGTTTTGCTCACTCGACTTACGAAATTAATCCATTCCGAGGATTAATCTGTTATGGTCTGTGTTGTGGGAGACTTTGAATTTGGTGGCTCTCTCTCTCTCTCACTCTCTCTCTCTCTCTCTCTCTATAAGCACTACACGCTCCGACAGAGGGGCGTGGCTGTCACACGCTAGCAGATCGCACACACCTGATTCCACTCAGCAATTACCGTGCTATAAAAATAAGCAGCGCGCTCCTCCCAGTGCTAGAAGATTGTTCCTCATTTCACATCTCTGTTCCCCTGTGATCTCTCTCTGGCTCCACGCTTGACCAGTTACCCATGCCTTAGTTCAAAGTGTTTAGTGCATGTTGTGTGTTTCCCTTTGTCTCCAAGAGTTACCGTCCTGGCATCCTGCTCGATTCTTTCCGCATTAAAGTAATAAACCAGCTATGTGGCATCTTACACCGTTTCCTGCATTTCTGGATCCGGCTGAAAGTCATTCCGCCACAGAATCTGCACATCGCCACCAGATATTGCGACCGCTTGGTGATTGTCGCATAAGTAAATACAGTATAGCCAAAAGTCTGATTAAACGACTGCAATGATCATACTTCAGAGGCCTGAAGTAATATTAAGTAAAACAATCACATTCATGATTCTCTTTTTTATTTTTCCTTACAAAATAGCATCCTGTAATGGAACACCATATTTACATCAACTTTCCACACAAAATATGGAGAATCTGTACTGGTAGGTATCTCTGCAACGCCCTCCCAAAGTCATATTTACCCGACACAAACATGTATTCTTGATGTAATATATTGAAGATAAACATGTAACAAGCATTTCACAATAATAACACGTACGGGAACATTAATAATACTGTAATTAACAATAAATAATAATAAAACAAGAATAAACAATAAGTCAATAAACAATACAGTAAGTGCACTTGAACTTAAGAATAGCACTTAACTTACATTATTTTTTTTGTTGTTGTTGTTTTACTTGTGTGTTTAATTTTTTTTGGATTTTTAGCTGTTTTAACGTGGCTAATTGGCACGTCTGACCCTAGGGAACATGCTTTTGTAAAATACTGGCCCAGCCTTAAGTGTGATTGCGCATCCTCTACACCAGGTGGCAGTGGCGCTCTCACTGTGTTCCCTATGGTGTAGGGAAAAAGCACTGAGCAAACAATATGAAGTGCAGTAAATTATTATTATTATTTTCTTCATATCGGGGCATCACAGAAAATAATTGAGAAGCACTGCACAAGGCGTTCTCGGAGCATGGAGGAATACACTTGGAAGAATACAAGGCTAATCGGCCTGGCAAAGCCAGTGGAGCTCGTAAGTTGAAAATTTGCTTGTTGGATGGATCAGATTTTTGGTGGGATCGAAGCTCGTATCCTGGAATTATAAGGCACACTCGTAAGTCGAAGTACCACTGTACTCGTTTTTCAATATGATCATAATAACAACAAATAAACAAATAAAAAGTGAATGGTTTGAGAACAAAAAGTGAACAAAATGTGAATGACTTATGATGGACGATTTGCTCCCCCGAAAAAAATATTCTCAAACCAATCTCAACTTACTCACAAGTCAACCACAAAAATTGACCTTCTCGCGACTTTTATGTGATATTTGTATTTAGACCGTAAAATATTTGCTTTGCAACGTATGCATTACTGTTCACACTTACACATACAACTTAGCCTAATGTGCATGCCTTTGGACTGTGGGAGAAAACTGGAGTAGTCAAAGGAAATCCACACATTCACCTAGTACATGCAAAAGTCCACACAGAAACACCTTTGCTGACCGGGACTCGATCACGGGACCTCCTTGTGAATGAGTCTTATATTTATATATATGGTCTGCAAGGTAGACCATTAAAACTATTTTTGTGAGTTATTCTTAACTCTAGTCTGGGGCAATGGTTGTCTAGTGGCAAAGGGCGCTGGATCGCTGATCCTAAGGTTGGGGGTTCGAGTCCCACTTGCCACAAGGTTGTCACTGCACCCCCCCCCCCCCCCAGTGAAGCTAACTGGGTTATCAAAGGCCGGTCATGTCTCTCACTATCTATGGTGAGAGGGTCATTTAAAAGAACCATTGCTGACTTTCATAAAGAGGAGCTACAAAGCCGTCAGTGTGTTTCTGTCCCTTGCTAAAGGGTTGTGTCAGGAAGGGCATCTGACGGAAAAACCTATACCAAATCAAACATGCGAATCATTCGCTGTGGCGACCCCTGACAAAGGGAAAAAACCGAAAGTAAATCTCATTCTTAACTCTAGTGTGTGGCTAGTTGTGTGAATTTCTTTGAAGTGAGAAATACTGTACCTCTGTACATGCCTCTCCTATGTCTACATTTCTAAGTTAACCATCTTGTGAATAACATTTTTACTGACAGACTTACAGTAGGAAACACCAATTATCATTTTAATTATTAAAATCTTCCCAAGAAGTCTCTATATCGGGGGTAAAAGTCTCTTTAAATGGTTCCATTTATGATGTAATTTTTGCAGGAAGAAAGAAAAGCAAAAGAGCTCACTTGCTGATTTTTCAAACTGATCAGGGTTACAGAGAGGCTGAAGCATTTCTCAACGAGCTCTGCGTGAGGGCACGGTACATCCTGAACTACTTGCCAGACCAACTGCAGAGCCAATAAAACCATTCACACTCACACCCACACCTACGGGTAATTTGGAAGAGCCTGTTAGCCTAATGTGCATGTCTTTGGACTGTAGGAGGAAACTATAGCACCCAGGAAAAAACCCACTCAAGCATGGGAAGAACATACAAACTCTACACCAAAATGCCAAAGCCCAGGACTTGAAGCCAGGACCTGATTCCTGTGAGACTGATGTGCTAATTACTACACCACTGCAAAGCAAAATAGCTGAATAGAACTATTCCCAGGTCACTATAATATTGCCAGAAAAAAAAAAAATGGCTGAATTTATCATCTTCATCTCTTATTCAACTTAAGCGCCTTCTAAAGTGCATCAGATAGATACACATGTTATTCTCTATACAACATCTCTATCAGTGTTTATGAACATAAAAATGAACACAGAACACTGCAAAACCTGACTGTGCCTCTAAGCTATATCTGATGTTGGTCATCCTCACACCACAGAGAAGGAGAACTGCTGGAGCTGAAGTACAAGGTCACAAGAAAAGGCTATTGCACAATGGGCTGCGTAGTGTCCATCACCTAGCAATGCTGAAAATTCCCTCTGGACTCAACACCAAAACAGATATCACAGCAGGTCAGAATCTAGTTTCAATTGTTTGATATGTAATGTGTTTCCTCCCTGCCAGGAACACATCTTTCCTTTCAAAAGAGCGGGAATAGCATGTGAAAGTGCACTCAACACTTAAGGCAACCCAGTGATAAAGAACAATAACAAAGCCCAAGTAAGACATCAGTAATTTGGCATGAATGGCAACGACAAGCTGCATTCGCCTTGTTCCAGCCTTAGTGTATGCGCTTTGACACAATGGCATTACAGCTCTATTAGGAAATGCATGTGTCTGCTGTGTTCCCACACATAAGACACTACTGGATCCAGTTATGTTATCAGAAGTGATTTAGGTCAAGCGCATTGCCCAAAGAATGTGTTGCAACTCTGCCCATTACATGGTATGCCAGGAGCTGACAGAAAATGTCTAGTCCAGCAACTTGTCACATTAATGGTGTAGTCATGTGAGGATACCTCAAATGTCCGTCACAAAATGTGTGTCTTTGGTGTTATTCACTTAACAACTCTTTTGGTGAACAAACAGCAAAGAAATCAGTCCGAGTCATGTTGTACAGAGATCTCTGATTTGACTTACCAATATGTTTCCCGTACATGTGGTAATAAAAACCAAAGCAGTATGCCGGAGGATTGGTGATCCCATAAGGATTCTTAGGTGCAACGTTGAAGGTTGGGCTCAGCAAACGGGCCTTGTCACCTTCTTTACGGGGTCTGGAGGTCTCGATATACATATAGAAACCTGGTGATGACATAAAATTTACAATTAGTTATACTTAGCTTGTAAAATACCACACAGATAGTAACCAGAGGTCCAGATCAAACTCCAGAACCGCATCGCATCAATACTACCACTTAGTGAGCCCTGTTTCAATAGACAGTATACGTACTAAAATCCTTTCACTCATAAAAAAAATAAATAAATAAATACATTTCCAAAAGCTATATTAATGGATGATAATTAAAAGGCCAGGAAGACTCTTGGGGAGAATACAATTGTATACAGTTTTCTGTCTGCCATCAGGATGATTAAAGCAAATGTATTATTTATAACATCAGCTGCTATTGCATTCCCATAAAAGCCACAATCACCAGCGTGCCTCCCTCCAGACCTCCGCCTTCCTCCTCATCCTCTTTCTATCAAAAGCTTCTTTGTGGAAGTGTCAATAAAGGGAGGTCAGACTGAATCTTTCTTGTAACTGGCAAAGCCTTTCTGTCTTTGAAGTCATTTTCAAAACCATTATTGCCTGTTGGAGATATTTTCATTTCAGCTTGGGGATTCCACAGGCCAATCTGTACAGTTGAATTATATCCAAATTAAATTGCTGAATTTAACATTTAGGAATTAAGAGGAAGCTCCTGATTACTTCATTTAAATGCATCCCACCTTACCAGCAAAACAACAAATGAGGGTTTAATGAATGCCAAGCTGCCCATAGCTACCCGAAGACTGACGGGTGAATCGTTCCCATGTTCAGTGGTCATACAGACCTTGTTTCGAGCCACTGCGGTCGGCACTGGGTCCTGTATTTGGAGTGTATTTAGTGTCACGCATGGCGGTGCTATGTCTTGTCCAATCAAAGTTGTCATTCTTGTCCTGAGTAAACATGCAAATGGGCTCCTCCTCAAAGCTGCAGTGGAATTCCCCTAAGAGAGGAGAAAAGAGCTCACTCACACTCGTCTGAAACACATCTTTCCAGGCACAGTTAAGAAGCTTAGCAGGATCTCAGATTGATTACCAGGAGTTTCCTTAAACAGGTATTAATTCCTTAACACACTGTCAAATCCTTACAACAAAATAAATCGATAAAAAATGCCAGAGGCACTGATAAAGCATTTAAACGCCTGTTTTGTCTTTTTTTTTTTTGCATCGTAGTGGTGCTATTGATATTCTGCTTGAGTGGTTTATGATAAATATTCATTGATTTTATTTAGATATAGCTGGGAGCAATGTGGAGTAGTGACCTTTTAAAGATGCAGGGACTGTATTTTGTTTTGCTGTTTTCTGTTTTGTTCTTGTTTTTTAGACCAAGGTATCTGTCAGCAAAGACCACTGGATTTGGCTTAGGTCCAAGAGCCCCTGACTGCTGACCCTTTCACACATTCATATTTAAACAAGGAACTCATTTAAAATTAGATAATTCATTTATTTTCTAAATTGAATTCATTTCATCTACAGCACAATAAAAAAAAAGAAAAGAAAAACAAGGGAGAGGGATACTTACTCAGATGTGGGTTAATGGGAGCTGTGAAGAAAAAAAAAAGGGAAAAATAAAAAAATAAAAACAGGCATTAAAAGCACACAGGAAACTACAAAATGGAAAGTATATTTAAAACAATTGTTTGCATATCAAATGGGTTTCACTAAATTAGTCCCAGAATAGTCCAAAAAACTGAACAGTGAGACAGAAAGTTGTACATACTACACGGGAACATAAAGGCAAACTAAAATAAGATTTTAATGCTTTCTTTCTACATTTTATATGGATTCAAGCATATTTCCAAATTTTCACTGTAGATAATTAAAATTATATCCCAAAGGCAAGAATAATGTCGTTGAGGGGAAATACTAAATACACTGTATACTACATATTACATGTCTACATGAACAGCAAACTAAAACAGAAGTCGTACAGCTTATTTTTATATACATTCACCACTACAGAGCCAAGTTAGGTAGGCCCATATGTATATGCATACATATACACATATTATGCATACATACACACACACATAAACACACACATACACATACATATATATATATATATATATATGCCAAGTGCTGTGCATCTAAAAGTGCCTTTTTGATCCAATCAGATTTTAGTATATACTACCCAGAAAGTCAAGTAAACCACACTCTGTAATGGTGAGTTTTTATATTTAGTCACTGTTTCACTATATATACTAGTGTGTGTGTATGTGTATATATATATATATATATATATATATATATATATATATATATATACATACATACATACATACATATATATATATATATATATATATATATATATATATATATATACACAAAAGGACAGGACAAAGGCTTTCTATTGAAACTCCATTTATCACTACAGATCTGTTTCGAGGGGTGGTGAAACCATCCCCTCTCTTCAGGTGATTACAGAAGAATCTGGTATATATATATATATATATATATATATATATATATATATATATATATATATATATATATATATATATATATATATATATATATATATATATATATATATATATATATATATATATATATATATATATACATACATACCAGTTCATGCTGTTCCCATGTACAATATATTCATACGTATTATCCCAGTACATCCCCATGGAGCCATTCAAATGTTTTTAATTTCATTATTCTATTTTTTTATATTTAAAGATTTTAACATTGACAATAAAATTTTGGACTTGACATTTGAGCCTGCATTGTGTGTGCATTTGTATGTGAGAATCCATTGTGGGATTAATGTAGTATATAAAACAACATTCAGGCAATATAATTTCTATTTTATTTTATTTACAGATGCTCCCCGACTTACGTTTTAATTGGTTCCGGACAGCCGAACGTAAGTTGTTACAGTGACGTATGACGTGTGACGTATGATGCTCATACTGTACTATACATCCATTAATACCATCACCGTATCTCATAAAACACCCCTAAATCAATTATATAATATCAAATATATCAAATAATATCAACATTAATTTCAAATAAGTCACTTATTTAAACCGAGGCACTTTACATGAAGCTTAAAACAGCCAATCAACGCTTATAACATGTGAAGCGCTCAAAACCGAAAGTAGTGTACTTGCGAAAGTAGTGTACTTGATGTGGGTTATACAGACTTCCGGTCTTTTAAGTGAACAAGGATGCCATTAACTCGTTTAGAACACAGCCTGCACTGTTGCAGTCTCCCAGCAAAGCGGAGAGTTCTTTCTTTTGTGTAAGTAAGTAAACTTTATTCAAGAGATGCATACAAAGAACAAGTACAAATCCTAATGAATATTAATATAAAAATAAGTATACACTCAGGATTCTGCTAAAAGATCAATATAAAGATTGTGCTGATCTGAGCAGATAGGTAATTCATCTATGTGTATGAGACTTGCACACATGCTAGTAGGCTTACACTTCTGACCAACCAATATTTGCTTAGGGTTACAAAAGTCCACAAAACAGTGTAAACACAAAGATCACAGAGACGACATCTTAACACAAGGGTAACACGCTATATAACTGAGATATACTAGTATATATATATATATATATACACACACACACACACACACACATACACACACACTACTATATACTGTATATTTTTATATATATATATATATATATATATATATATATATATATATATATATATATATATATATCTTCTTCTTTTCCTTTCGGCTTTTCCCTTCAGGGGTCACCACAGCGAATCATCTGCCTCCATCTCACCCTATCCTTTGCATCTTCTTCTCTTACACCAACGACCTTCATGTCCTCCTTCACCACATCCATGAATCGTCTCTTTGGTCTTCCTCTAGGCCTTTTGCCTGGTAGTTCCAGCCTCAGCATCCTATGACCAATATACTCACTATCCCTCCTCTGTACATGTCCAAACCATCTCAATCTAGCCTCTCTGACTTTGTCTCCAAAACGTCTTACATGTGCTGTCCCTCTGATGTGCTCATTCCTAATCCTATCTATCCTCGTTACTCCCAAAGAGAACCTCAACATTTTCATCTCTGCTACCTCCAACTCTGCCTCCTGTCTTTTCCCCAGGGCCACTGTTTCTAACCCATACAACATCGTTGGCCTCAACACCGTCTTGTACACTTTTCCTTTCATTCTTGCCGATACCCTCTTATCACACATCACACCGGACACTTTTCTCCAACCATTCCAACCTGCCTGCACACGCTTCTTGACCTCTTTTCCACACTCTCCATTGCTCTGGATTGTTGAGCCTAAGTACTTAAAATCCTCCACCTTTCTTATCTCTGCTCCCTGTAATCTTACCGTTCCTCTTGGGTCCTTGTCATTCATGCACATGTATTCTGTCTTACTGAGGCTAATCTTCATTCCCCTCCTTTCCAGGGCATACCTCCACCTCTCTAGATTTTCCTGCACTTGTTCTCTGCTCTCACAACAGATCACAATGTCATCTGCAAACATCATAGTCCATGGGGAATCTTGTCTAACCTCATCTGTCAGCCTGTCCATCACCATAGCAAACAAGAAGGGGCTGAGAGCTGACCCTTGATGCAGTCCCACCTCCACCTTGAACTCTTGTGTCACACCGACAGCACACCTCACCACTGTCTTACATCTCTCATACATGTCCTGCACCACTCTAACATACTTCTCTGCCACTCCAGACTTCCTCATGCAATACCACAGTTCTTCTCTTGGCACCCTGTCATATGCTTTCTCCAGATCCACAAAGGCACAATGCAGCTCCCTCTGACCTTCTCTGTACTTCTCCATTAACATCCTCAAAGCAAACACTGCATCTGTGGTGCTCTTTCTTGGCATGAAACCAAACTGTTGTTCACAAATGCTGACTTCTGCCCTTAGTCTAGCTTCCACTATTCTTTCCCATAACTTCATCGTATGGCTCATCAACTTTATCCCTCTGTAGTTGCCACAACTCTGCACGTCTCCCTTGTTCTTAAAAATGGGCACCAGCACACTTCTCCTCCATTCCTCTGGCATCCTCTCACTCTCTAAGACCTTGTTAAATGTTCTTGTCAGAAAATCTACTGCTACCTCTCCTAGACACTTCCATACCTCCACTGGTATGTCATCAGGACCAACTGCCTTTCCATTCTTCATCCTCTTCAATGCCCTCCTCACTTCACCCTTACTAATCTTTGCTACTTCCTGGTCCTCAACACTCACCTCTTCTACTATTTTTTCTCTCTCATTTTCCTCATTCATCAGCTCTTCAAAGTACTCTTTCCATCTTCCCAGCACACTTCTGTCATCAGTCAATACATTTCCCTCTCTGTCCTTTATCAATCTAACTTGCTGCACGTCCTTCCCATCTCTATTTCTCTGCTGTGCCAACCTATATAAATCATTTTCTCCCTCCTTACTTTCCAACCGAGCATACAAGTCATCAAACGCGCTCTGTTTGGCCTTTGACACTGCTACCTTTGCCTTACACTGTGTCTCCCTGTACTCCTGTTTACTCTCTTCAGTTTTCTCAATGTCCCACTTGTTCTTAGCTAATTTCTTCCTTTGTACACACTCCTGCACTTCCTCATTCCACCACCAAGTCTCCTTATCTACTTTCCTTCCAGATGACACACCAAGTATTCTCCTACCTGTCTCCCTGATCACATTAGCTGTAGTTGTCCAGTCATCTGGAAGCACTTCCTGACCACCCAAAGCCTGTTTCAACTCCTCCTTGAAGACAACCTGACACTCTTCCTTTTTCAACTTCCACCACTTTGTCTTCTGCTCTGCCTTTGCCTTCTTCACCTTCCTCACCATCAGCATCATCCTGCACACCACCATCCTATGCTGTTTGGCAACACTCTCACCCACTATGACTTTGCAGTCACTGACTTCCTTTAAATTACATCGCCTGCACAAGATGTAGTCTACCTGTGTGCTCCTACCTCCACTTTTATAAGTCACCCTATGCTCCTCTCTCTTCTGGAAGAAAGTATTCACCACAGCCATTTCCATCCTTTTGCAAAATCTACCAACATCTGTCCTTCATGCTCCTGTCCTGGATACCAAACCTACCCATCACTTCCTCGTCCCCTCTGTTTCCTGCACCAACATGTCCATTGAAGTCTGCCCCAATGACTACTCTTTCACCTCTGGGGGTACTCTGCATCACTTCATCTAACTCCTCCAGAATCTCTCCTTCTCTTCTCGCTCACATCCTGTCTGTGGGGCATAAGCACTAACAACATTGACCATCACACCTTTAATTTCTAACTTGAGACTCATCACTCTGTCTGACACTCTTTTCACTTCTAGAACATTCCTGGCAAACTCCTCCTTCAAGATGACTCCGACTCCATTTCTCTTCCCATCCACACCGTGATAAAACAGCTTAAACCCTGCTCCTATGCTTCTAGCCTTGCGACCTTTCCACCTGGTCTCCTGAACACACAGTATGTCCACCTTCCTCCTCTGCATCATGTCAGCCAGCTCTCTACCTTTTCCTGTCATAGTTCCAACATTCAAAGTCCCTACTTTCATTCCTAGACTCATGCCTTTCCTCTTCTCTCTCTGGCAACGGACACGCCTCCCGCCTCTCCTTCTTCGACGTCTTCGACCAACAGTAGTCCAATTTCCATCAGCACCCTGTTGGTTGACGGCACTGATGGCGGTCGTTGTTAACCCGGGCCTCGACCGATCCGGTATGTGGTTCTTTCTTGTGATTCGCATAGTTTATTTGGCATTTGTTTTACGCCGGATGCCCTTCCTGACGCAACCCTCTGCATTTATCCGGGCTTGGGACCGGCGTGAGGGAGAGACACTGGTTTGTGCCCCCCCCTCACGGCTGCATTATATATATATATATATATATATATATATATATACACACACACACACACACACACACACACACACACACAGACTCAGTGTGTAGTTTGTAAACAATGAATGCAGCGTCATTGCGTCATTACGTCAGCGTACTACATAGGTACGTCTAAAGTCAAAATCTGACTTTTTTTTTGGGGGGGGGGGACAAAACGGATGAACGTAAGTCGGGGAGCATCTGTATTTATTTAGTTATTTATTTTCCAAATTAGGCCCTGTGATGTTCTGGTGATATGTTCAGGGTATTCCCCAAATCTCAGTGTCAAGTGTAGTGGGCTTCAGCCTACCTGTGAGCCTAATAAAGAATAAAGCCATTTGGAAATTAAAATGAAAACTCAGAGCATTAGGAACATGCAAAATTATATCAGTGTGTGCATATACACACACACACACACACACACACACACACACACACACACACACACACACACACACACACACACACACACACACATACAATAAATTAAAATAACATTTTTACAGGAAATTTACTTACAAAAAATGGAGAAAAAAAACTTTCCTAACAATGTGATATTTTACAACAGCCTGTGGTCTATTGATGAATATATGAATAATATGAATAATATTGATATTATATCTGATAATATGAATATCAGAATGTTGATATGCTGTGTGAGTAGCAGAATCATAATATTGTTGCACACATCCCCTTTTATTGAACGGTTTGTTGACTAATATGTTGTTATTCATAAATTAGCATAGAAAATATTCTATTTGAAATCTATGTTGGTTTGATCCCTGATCCCTGAAGCACTGAATTTATAATTCAGCACAGCAAATAGAAGTTTTAAAATCTCCTGATATTAGCCTCCCATTTGCTACGCAGTGCACAAATTAGTATACATACAGCTCAGAGTGAAGCATTTCCACACTGTGTATTTACAAGGTCATACTCATGCATTTCAAAGCAGCTAAACCTCTTCTCAATATGCAGTCCTCACTTGGAACATGAAATGGATACACTCATGAAAAACAAGCTAAAGGTCAAGGGTACAAAAATGCTGTTTGTTTCAATAAGTCACTGTAATTTCTTTCACAGAGTAAATACAATCTACACTGTCAAGAAGATGCATGGGCTTTTTCATGATCGATTTCTGCCACGCTGAATAAATGTGGAGCATCAGCTTAACCCCAAAACTTTGTTACTGCGCCGTGATTTATGAAATGCTTGAGGTCATGGAAAGAATTGATTTTAATTCACTCGATTAAACTATCTAATAAGAAATCATTCCCGCAAAGCAAACATGTGTAAAGGAATATTGGTTAAGAGTCTTGGAGTCGGTCTTGCACAGCAAAAAATATAAATAAATAAAAATAATCAGATTGAGTGGGAGAGTGCGTGCGTGCGTGTGTGCGTGTGTGTGTGTGTGTGTGTGTGTGTGTGTGTATGTGTGTGAGAGAGAGAGAGAGAGAGAAAGAGCGCATTAGTGCCTTGATAATTCAGTGCCAAGATTTAAAATGATAAATATAATGAAGTCTGTAAAATGCACGCCGACACCACATCTTGAACTTTGACAGTTAGAAACAGCAGAGGAGTCTATGACAGCTCTGTCCTGTCCTCGCATAAGCTCCAATTTTTAACAAATTTGACAAGTAGCGAGCAATTTGCTTTTTGCTATAAAAACCAATTCAGAGAAATAGATCACACTGTTTAAAGACTACTTCCTCTCTGAGAGAATGTAGAGCATATGTACAGCCACCCACACAAACATTACTGCAAACAAAAGTGTTTTGCTTTGTTCCATCCAACACAGACCTTTTCCAACACTGAGGACAGTGTGTGTTTGTCAGAACAACAACTTGCACTAAGTATCGTCAAAAATATTCTTTTTTTTTTTTTTTTTTTTCAAACAAGGATAGGACTGCGAACATAGCCTCAGCATTTCTAACAGGGTTATTTACACAATCCAGATATAAAAAGGTTTTTTTGTTGTTTGTTTTTGCTTTTCCTTTCCGAACACTATTAATATAGATGATTTTTGAAACAGTTTGTCAGCGTTGTTTTTTTTTTGTTTTTTTTTTTTTTCTGGAAATCCTGAACACTATTTAAAAGGTAAAAATTCTTTACATATTTAACCATAAAGTAATTCTCTTCCATACTTTCAATACAGTATATTATACAGCTTTTTCAGTAGAATTGTGTACTGAATACAATTGCCTACTACATGCTGACAACGACCTCCCCCGAAGGTAAAAAAAAAGTGATGCAGCTACTAAATATGGAATGCAGCGAAGGGCCTATTGTTAGCAAATGCTAATTGTAACGTTCCATTACTAAAAGCTAAGATTTGCAAGGGCACAAACTGATAGTGCTACTTATTGTAAGTGACAGATATATGCAGACTGTGCGCAAAATATATAGCAGTCTGCTATATAACCTTAAGGCAAACACAAGCATGTCACCTTGTAGGAATACATTTTGCAGAAAAAAAAAGAAAATTGGACATTGTATTATTTATGCACCCATTACATTTTACAATTAAAAAAGCAATGAGTCTATGAGTTCAGCTGTATAGTGAGTCTTCTGGAAACAGTTCCCATCATTCTGAAAGAAACACTGAAAGGCTGAAATCATTTTACACTCATTCCTTCCCTATACATTGGAATCACACCAGGAACAAAAGCTATCTTTGGCTTGTTGGCAAGATCAGAACATGAATTTCAGGCAGTAGTGTGAGACAGGGTGAAGATTGCACTATCCTAGTTTTGTTGATCTGGACAAGTTTTTTTTCAGCAGGTAGAAAAACAGAAGAACAGATGTGTTTGGTGTACTGATCCTAAAATACCTAAAAAACAGCTTGAGCCCATAAGGCTGACCCAAACAGTATATTTATATTGTTCATGTTTATTACATATTTCAACACTAAGTGTGTATTGCATGCTTAACGCATGCAACAGACATCAATCATCTTAATTTATTATTTGCTGGGTAAAACTAACAAGTGTTTAGTGACCACACCCATTTAATTGTGTACCTAGATCTAATAGTAGAATTTGTTAAGTGTGTGTGTGAGTGAGTGTGTGTGTGTGTGTGTGTGTGTGTGTGTGTGTGTGTGTGTGTGTATTCCATCCTGCTGTTTGTAGCAATTTGTCTTCCTTATGGGGTTAAAATGCAATCACAAATAATAAATCATTCATTTTTAAGAGGAAATATGTTGGAAAGTTAGGGTTGGGAAAGTAGTGATTATGGTTAGATAAGGCTCAGTATAAGGTGCGACAGCAACGAACGACCATTGCACGGGCCACCTTCACACACACACACACACACACACACACACACACACACACACACACACACACACACAGCGCACCGGATTATAAGGCGCATTAAGCAAAACAAAATCAGATAAGTCAGATTTGATTCAATTCTCACAATAACTCTCAGCATTCTTCAGTTGTAACAATATAAAACAATAAACTAACTTTTTCATTCTTCTTTGACAAATCCATCAAATTCTTCATCTTCAGTGTCTGAGTTTTATAGTTCCATGAGTTGGACAAAAAGCCCGGATCCCTCTAACTTACGACCTGTTGATCTAGTGGATTCTAGTGGTTGGAGTTCTTTCATTAATCCATCCAGAATGATGGCAAGCTCTGAATTAGTTTGCTTCACTTGGTTTTGGCGGTGTCAGTGAGATGGAGTCGCACGGCCTCATCCACACATAAGGCGCACTGGACTATAAAGCGCACTGTCAATTTTTTGGGGGGAAATTAAAGGATTTTAAGTGCACCTTATGGCCGGAAAAATACGGTAATGAAAGGCTATGTATTGTCCCCTTCAGTTATGAAAACAAGACTCTCTCTCCCTGTGTGTGTGTGTATGTGTGTGTGTGTGTGTGTGTGTGTGTGTGTGTGTGATGCATTTCCTAATCAGCACTCTGTTCTGATTTTATCTACATGTTGGCAAGCTGCCATTTAATTTTTGTTTACTTTAGCAATGTGATGTGAATAATCTGAATAATTAACCTTGAAGGCAGATTAGTGGAAAGGTGCTATTTTTAGTAGAGGCATGATGGTAGTAAATACCATCATTAAGATAAACGATAAGATAAATGTGAACATCCCACCCCAAGTGCAGCTAACTGGGATATCAAAGGCCGGCCATGTCTCTCACTGTATAGGATGTGAGACATGTAAAAGAACCATTGCTGACTTTATTCAAGAGTAGATTGCACAGCCATCAGCATGTTTCTGCCATGTGATGGCCTGGCGAGCTGTTCAGGGTGTATCCTGCTCTCATCCAAAGTTGGCTGAGATGAGTGCCAGCCTCACCGTGACCCTAATTAGGATTAAGGTAAGTCTGTTGGACATTTTACACCAGAGCCTAGTGGCTCATTATAACTCAGATTAAGCAGTTCAGCAAATGAATGAATGAGTGAATGAACATCCCACCCCACCCTAGAATGTATCACAAATAAAGAGTAACTACACTGCTACTCAAGCTTCATATACTGTACATTAATTTTCCCTGCTAGTGGCAATTTTGTGTCTGAGGATGCACAGGACTCTTAATAGAGTACTTTGGATGGCGAATGCACTTAAATGCACTCTGAAAATTCGAGGCGTTGGTTTATAATTCAGACATACAGCATACTTCACTTAATGGCTATAATAAAAAGAGAATTATGTTTTAAATACTTGTATAATATAAAGACAGGGCAGCGGTGGCCTGGTGATAGAGTGTTGGACTACTGATCTGAGGGTTGGGGTTCATGTTCCACTATCACCGGGTTGCTACTGTTGTACCCACAGTGCAGCTAACTGGGTTATCGAAGGCCATCTTTTCAAATGCAACATCACAGGGCAGTATAACACACTTGTCGTAAGGTGTTATCTCTTCTACATACATGTACTTACAGTAGTTCTTCTCAATTATTTTCTGTGGCGTCCCCTCTAGGAAGAAAAAAAAAAATTAACGCCCCCCCCCATCGCCCCGCGAGCGACTATAAATAGTATTATTTGTCTATAGAATTATTAGTACACCTCTGCATAACATTCTATCTTTATTAACATTTAAAACAAACAAAAAAAGAAATATAGTTCAACTTACAATAAAGAAAAAGGTTGGTGACCCTTGCCAGTAGGTATATTATTTGGGTTCTGATAATCTATTTATCATCTTTACTAAAGCAGGATATGTGGAACGCTCCTCTTTGTAGCTCATCTTGGATACAGCTTTATAAATTGGACATTTTTGCAACATTCTATAATCTTCTCTGACTAAGAATATGTGCCTTTTAGACATGTCAGTTGTGTTATGAAATAAGCTTTGCTCCCACAAGTCCTATTTTTCCCCCCCATGTTTACAAGAACATTTTACATCTCCAGCATTTGGCAGATGCTCTTATCTAGAAGTGCTCTGTAGTCTCTATCAAAAACATATCCTCATGCTAGCACAAAAAGGTCAGGGACTAAGAATACTACAGAGTAGATTCGTTATTTAGAGGGGAAGTGTTGCATATAATTGCTTAATTGTCCTGTAATAAATTACTGTGCATGACAACCAAAGAAACAATTAAGCATGGAAAACATCAGTTACATTCAAGCATTGTATTTAGGTTGGCGATGCTAATTTATTAGCTCTTTGACATGACCTCAGTCTAATACTTTCTTTTACTTGCAACGATGTCTGCCTCAAGTTCTTTAAACTTTTTTATTTACTTTCAATGCCATTTTTCTATATTCATTCATTTTATGAACTGCTTAATCCTAATTAGGGTCACAGGGAGGCTGGTGTCCATCTCAACCGACTCTGGGTGAGGTAGGAGTATGCTCTGGACAGCTCGTCAGGCCATTGCAGGGCTTTTTACTATATATGCCCAAATTTAAGTTTGTAGTATTTATAGAATAAGTATGTTTTGTTTTACTGCAATGCTGCTGGAAAGTGTGTGTGTGTGTGTGTGTGTGTGTGTGTGTGTGTGTGTGTGTGTGTGTGTGTGTGTGTGTGTGTGTGTGTGCGAGCGCGCGTGTTTGTGTGTGTGTGTGTGTGTGTGTGTGTGTGTGTGTGTGTGTGTGTGTGTGTGTGTGTATGGATGGATGGAAGCAAGCACCAAGTCATTTATGTTCATTGATGAGTTTTAAGTCGATCTATGCGTGATTCAAGTGCGATTCCTCAATTGAGTCCCTTAGAGAAGCAAGAAATTAATTATGTAGCTGTGATTCTTTTGTAATCCTGAAAATCCTACCTAATAATTATATACCTAATACATATTAACCTCAGCATACACACCTGAACAAAAAAAAAAAATCCCACAAATAAACCATGCTATCTAAACAACAACAAAACAAACAAACAAAAAAAAAACCCAGGATGCATTGCATCAAGCACATGCATGAAAAAACAGCATGTTCACTGCCACTGCCAGTACGACACAACTAAAACTAATTGCAACCACCATTTTGTCTGCACTAATCCAAGCTTCTGTGAACAGCAAGCAGCTCCACCAGCTTCTGTTCGAGTGGAAACCTGTAAGAATGGCTGAGCAGTGAGAGTCGCCCTTTTGCCATGCATTGGGAACAATGAGTTTGCTCTGTATTTCTCAGTGAGGAGTAAAACAGAGCTTATTTATTAGTATGATTACAAGCAAAACCTTACTGAATAAATAATTAATTGGAGTTAATGGATTTCTATTAACTACATGTACCATAGACTAAGGTAGTCAATAAAATGGTAACAGACCATATACTGTGTCACATTATAATAATCAGCATGACGCTATTTTAGAGACCCCTTCACGAGTTAGTCATCGAGGGGGGTTCTGTGTGGAGTTTACATGTTTACCCCAGACTTGTGTGGATTTTCTGCAGGTCCACTGGTATTCTTCGCACAGTCCAAAGACATCCGGTATAGGAAAATTAACCCTTTGAACACAGGCCTCTTGACTCTAACACTTGCGGCAGTACTTCGGCTGCTGACATTGATTTGCAAGACATAATTTGCTTTATTTTCACTAAAAAACTAGCTGATTTCATTCAATCTATTGAAACCCTATTACAACGACAGTGGAAGTCAAGTACACGATGTAAGATAGTCAGTGATTGGCTGTAAGGTGCCGAGGTGTGATAAAGCACTGACAGATGGTTGAATGGCCGCTTTACTGGCCGCTGGATGCCACACTAACATAGCAGCCGGTTGCTAGGTGTAAATGTTGGTGTGAATGATTGTGTGTGTGTGTGTGTGTGTGTGTGTGTGTGTGTGTGTGTGTGTGTATGTTGCCTTGTGATGGTCTGGCAAGCTGTTTAAGGTCTACCCTGCCTTCACCCAGAGTTTGCCTAAATAAACCTAATAAAGGGTAAAGCAGTTTAGCAAATGAATGAATTGATGAATAATTAAAAATTTTTTTTGAATAAACATTATTGGCACGGTGGCGTAGTGGTTAGCACGTCCGCCTCAAAGTAAGAAGGCCTGGGTTCGATTCCCACTCTGGGTGTTTCTGCGTGGAGTTTGCATGTTCTCCCTATGCTTGTGTGGGTTTCCTCTGGGTACCCTGGTCTCCTCCCACTGTCCAAAAACACGTATAGTAGGTTAATTGGATGTTCCAAATCACCAGTAGGTGTGAGCGTGAGTATGAATGGTTGTGAGTGTTGGCTTTGCGATGGCCTGGCGAGCTGTCCAGGGTGTACCCCACCCTCATCCGGAGTTGGCATCACCAAAAGCCCTTAATTAGGATTAAGTGGTTCAGAAAATGAATGAATGATAACCATTATTATACATTTTTATTTTATGACTTCTACAGTAGCGAGTCAGTACCAAAAGATTTCAAACTTACAAACATTATTTTTACAGCACAAAAGAATGGAATATAACAGGGGAAAAAATGTTTGTAAGTCACACACAGGCAGCATATTATGTAAGAATCCACTTTTCAGAAACAATGTAATGGACATTGCTGGATTTTGCATGCAGTTAAGAATGCAAGTCTGACAGTGAAAATCTCCAGGAGAACTGTGGCTACTACAAGATGCTCTGAAAAACGTACATCTCATTACCCTTTAAAACTACACAAACTGTACCTGAGACAACAATCTTAAAGCCTACGGGAACCAAATAAGGACTTTATTTATTACAGTTTATTGTTCTTAATGTAATTTTTAAATGTATAATTACAGGGCTCCCTCGCCACTTCGCGCTTCAATTCATGCAGCTACAGTGCATCGGTTTTTTTTTTTTTTTTTTTTTTTTTAAATATTCATCGAATTCAAAAAATAAGGAAATTAAGGAAGAATAGGGAACAAAGTTAAGGAAAATTCTGGAAACACAAGGCCAATTATGCAAAAAAAAACCCAAACAAACAAAAAACAACCCAAAACCTCCCATCAAAACTAGTTACATTTTTGTGAGGTGCGCATCTGCGTGTGTGTGTGTGTGTGTGTGCGCTCGTCTCTATGTGTGTATTTATATTCTATTTACATCTTATGCATTATTTTTTAATGTTTAATTGTTATTACAGTATACGCATTTATAGCATTGAATATGTATTTACTAATATTATATACACATATACATGTACGTATACGTCAGTCGGGGGGTGGGGGGTTGATACTACATCGCGGAATTCGGTGGTCGCGGGGGGTTCTTGGTCCCAATTAATTGTGGAAAGTGAGGGATCCCTGTATTTCATTTCATATTTATGTGTAAAAATGACAAATCTTTACTCAAAAGCATTTCTTTGCATGTGTCTTTACACTGTATTGTTTTTCAAGTACAAGTGAATTACGCGTATAGCCTTAGAAATTAGACCCCATATGTCCTGTCCAGGTTGTTACAGCAACATGATGCGCTATTTAAATTCTTAGATTTAGATTACATTGTGCAAATCCTATTAATAGCTGTACAGGACCTAAACCATGAAAACCAAAGTAAATATCAGTCAAAATATCAACCTTAATTTCAATATTTTCAGAATCAATCTATCAATGTTTGGCCTATTATGTCAACTATGTTTATTTATACTGCATACAAGTAGATTTTACCACATGCTAATAGGATGGACATTACAATGTTTTTGCTTTGTGTGCCTTTGCATGCTAAAAACTATTATTTAGCTTTAATACTGCTGAATAACAGTAATGGTCAGCACATCCGCCTCACAGTAAGAAGGTCCTGGGTTCGATTCTCAGATCGGGCATTTCTGTGCAGAATTTACATGTTCTCTCTGTGCTTGTGTGGGTTTTCTCCACGTACTCTGGTTTCCTCCCACAATCCAACTCTCCCTTAGGTGTGAGTGTATGAATGGTTGTGTGAGTGTCTGCCCTCCAATAGCCTGACGAGCTGTCCAGGGTGTACCCCGCCCCAAGCCCACAATTGGCTGAGATGGGTGCCAGCCTCCCCGAGACCCTAATTAGGTTTAAGCGGTTCAGAAAATGAATGAATGAATGAACTGCTGAAACACTACGTATTTGCAACACTTGTACAAGAGCTCCCAAAAAATTTGGGACAGTGCCACAAATGGCTTCACAAACCATGATTAGCATTTGTTCCAAAACTCAGTTCAATGCGATCAATATTGTAAATTCATGTTCAGTAACAGTTTTGGCATGTCACTTTGTTTTTGTGTTTTATTTCTGTTCTCTTCAAATGATGTTGTTGAGAAACTAGTGGCACGAGACAGAGACATTTCTATTTAAGGGCATAATATGGCCAAAAAACAACAAAAAAAATCTAAATAGCATCTACGTTCATGAAGTGGGGCTGAGTAGAACACAATATACAGTTCATCATTACAATGATCCTACTTGGGTCTTGAACCCTAGCTTGTTAACACTCGACATAATGATTTCTAAAGTTAAATGGCTTGTGTGTGAATTATAAGTTTCTTTAGTAACACGTATATGTATTACACTCACCACTGTAGGTCACCATTCGGATGGCAGAGTCTCCCTCGCCAAAGCGGGTGATGGGAGTTAGACGCACTTCGTAGGCTTCGGGTCTAATGAGCTCTGTCAGGTTATAGGTGATGAGCTCTCCCTTTTGAATGGGCCCTTCTACGGGGATCTCTTGCTCCCACCATCTCTGTTGACCAGTCTGGGGAGGGGAAGTCCAAACAAGCATTTATACACAGTTGGCTTTTTGATGAATGTGTTTTTTAAACCCACAAAACATCCTTTAGGATGTTAACTGAAATAGAAACAAAAATAACGGGAAGGCTCTCCTCCAAACAAACATTCCTGACCTCTTTATGGCTTCTACCAAATGGACTGCTGAAACGCTCGACAAAAAACACCAATATAAAAGTCACATACAGTTTATAGGTATTTTAAAAGACACACTGTAACTCACAAAATCCCTAATAACTTCTATTTTATTTTTAATAGTTTATCCTAATAATTTGAATTGTTTCGATGTTGCTTTACTGAAGCAAGCCTCAATATAGATTTTATTAGTCCTTGTGTAAAATTCATTTGTAAACCCAATTAACAAATTATTACTGTTCTATTTGTTTAATACCTGTTGGTAGTTCAACAATGAGTTTGTGTTATTAGCAGGAGAGCTGGCACGACCCCAAGCTCTGCTAAGCATTGCAACACTGTGTTTATCAGTCATTTCAATCAAGTGGCTTCTGAAATGTATTCATTATATTATCATTACACCATATTATAGTATACTGGCACAATATTCAGTCATGTACTGTATACAGTATCCATTATATTGTAGTAGATTACATTCAGAATATTTTTATCAAAAGACCTGTTAACCTTTACTCATTTTACACTAGTAGACAAGTACAACTGCTCTAAAAATCATTCATAAAATAGACCAAAAGAGCAGTCTTGATTTCCCAAAACGAAACAACAGGAATCTGGAATGATTCGCACAATATTAACTGATACCATATGGTACCTCTGTCACCATCTCCCAATCTCACCCGTATGAGGGCCAACTTTCACTTCCGGTTACCAGTAATAAAAATGTTTCTATTATTAGCATTATTATTATTATTATTATTATTATTATTATTATTAGAGGCAGCATGGTGGTGCAGTAGTTAGCACATTCGCCTCATAGCAAGAAGGTCCCAGGTCCGATTCTTAAACTTGTCTGTTCCTGTGTAGAGTTTGCAAGGTCTCTCCATGCTTGCGTGGGCTTCCTCTTGGTACGCCAGTTTCCTCCCATGGTCCAAAAACATGCACAGTAGGCTGGAACCTATCTCAGGTCACACTGGGCAAAGGTGGGGTACACACAGAAGAGGTCATTAGACCATCACAGGACCAACACATGGACCACTAGTCAAACTCCAAGGGCATGTAGAGACAAACCTCTCAACGCAGATGAGCACTGGTTCTCCTCCGAGCTGTTCCTGGATGGCTGAGCTTTTTAGCCTATCTCTACTGGGAACCCCACCACCCGGCAAAGGAAGCTAATTTCAACTTCTTGTAATTGTGATCTTGTTATTCCGGTCACCACCCAAAGCTTGTGGCTATAGGTGAGGGTTGGAAAGTAGATCGATTGGTAAATTGAGAGCTTTGCTTTCAGGTTCAGCCCAGTACAAGCTCCACTTCACAGCAGAGGCTGAAGCGATCCGCTTGTTGGTCTCCTGCTCCATCCTTCCCTCATTCGTGAGCAAGACCCCAAGATATTTGAACTCCTCCACTTGAGGTAGATTCTAGATCCTGAGGGTGCATTCTACCCTTTTCCGGTTGAGAACCATGGCCTCGGATTGGAGGTGCTAATTCTCATCCTGGCCGCTTCACACTCAATGTGAATTGCTCCAATGAGAGCAGGAGGTCCTGGATTTATAAAGCCAAAAGAACAATGTCATCTGAAAAAAGCAGAGATGAGATCCTATCGCCACCAAACCAGAACATCTCAACTCCACGGCTGCGCTTAGAAATTCTGTCCATAAAAATTATGAAAAGAATTGGTGCCTTGGCGTGCTCCAACCCTCACCGCAAACAAATTCGACCTGTTGTTACCAATGCGGACCAAGCTCTGGGCCCAGTGATACAGAGAAAGAATGATCAGTTGCAATGGGTCCAGTACACCGTATTCCCAGAGCACCCCCCCACAAGATAGAACAAGGGAAACAGTTGAACGCCTTCGCTTTTGGTTAAGAGGCCAGGATGAAAACCACATTGTTCCTCCTGAATCCAAGGTTCAACTCTTGGTCGGATCCTCCTCTCCAGTATCCCTGCATAGGTGTTCCCGAGTAGGCTGAGGAGTGTGATTCCACGACAATTGGAACACACCCTCCGGTCCCCTTTTTTTAAATGGAGGAATACCACCCTGGTTTGCCAATCCAGAGGTACGGCACCCAATGACCACGGAGCCCTGAGATATTCAGGGCGGATCTCATCCACCCCAGGTGCCCGACTACCAAGGAGCTTTTTGACTACCTCAGCTACCTCAGTTCCAGTGATGGGTGGACGCCGACCCAAACCTCTAGGGTTTTCCTCCTCCATGGAGGGCGTGTTGGTGGGATCAAGGAGGTCCTTCTGGGCCCTCACCAAACTTCTCCCATGCCAAAGATTTTTCATCGGTGACGGCTCACACTGCAGCATGTTTGGCTTGTCAGTACCTGTTTGCTGCCTCAGGAGTCCCACAGGCTAAAAAGACTAGGTAAACCCTCCTTTTTCAGCTGTACAGCCCCCTTCACCATAAGTGTCCATCACTGGGTTTGAGGGTTACCACCACAACATGCACAAATGATCTTCCAGCCACAGCTGTGGGCTGCCACCTCAACAATGAAGGCATGAAACAGGGCTAATTTGGATTTCATGTCACTCGCCTTCTTCGGGATGTGGTTGTAGGTCTGCTGGAGGTGGGAGTTAAAGGCCCCTCTGACAGGAGGCTCTACCAAACATTCCTAGGAAACCCTAACAACATGCTTGTTCCTGCCATGTCTGTAGGGTGGCCTCTTCAGCCCTCGGTGCCAGCAGGGTGACCCAAAGGTGGAGGGAAGCTACTCTTTCATCAACTGGAGAGAACCCCATTATGTGGACACCAAGACTGAGAGCCCACACCAGCTCACCGCCTCTCCCCATGAACAACTCCAAAATGGAATAAGGTCCAGCCTCTCTCGATGTTGGTGGTTCCAAAGCCCAAGTAATACGTCGAGGTGAGTCTATTTGCTATCTCTCCACCTCATACACCAGCTCAGGCTCCTTCTCTGCCAGCGAGGTGACATTTCATGTCTCAAGAGTTGCATTCCATAGTCGAGGATCGGTTTGACAGAACCCATGCCTTCGGCTGCCACCCAACTCACACTGCACTCAAACCCTATAGCCCCTCCCACATGTGGTGGGTCCATGGGAGGGAGGAACCATCTCCCCTTTTCAGGCTGGGCCTGGCCGTGCTCCATGGGCAGAAGCCTGACCACCGGGTGCTCACCTTCAAACTGCTCCACCAGGCCTAGCCCCATTGGGGGACCCCGCTGACCCACATCCTGGCAAGGGAAATCATGTCCTTATAAGTTTCTCCACAGGGGTCTTTGAAATGCGCTTCGTCTGGACCTTACACCAAGAATCTCTTTACCTTAGGTGACCCTACCAAAGGCATAATGCCCCTGGCAACATAGCTCCTAAGATCATTAGGACACGCAAACCCCTCCACCACGACAAGGTGGTGATTCAAGAAGGGGCAGGCTGAACTTTATTCTGCTTTTGTGAAATATTGAGTAAAATGTGTTCAACATATTTAAAAAGTAAATTAATTAAAACTGACAAACATTCTTAAATTTCAGAAAATCACATTTTTTGACCCAGCAATGATCTACTCTGTAAGAATATACTACATGGTTATTGAACTTCTATGGAGTCTCTAGTTTCTACACCATGTCTCTGCTGCTTTCAGGACTCATATTACATTTTCCAGCATTTGCTGAACCATTTTTAGTCACATGACCAAGACACATGACTGCATGATCAAAGCACACTTGATGCCGTTCACACTGTTCAGCAACACTAATCAAGCACTCTGTTTAGATATGCTGTCTGCAAAGTTTGTTCCTGCATCATATTGTACTAGTACATACCAAGCCTCTGATTTCTGTCTTTGCACTTAGTTGCATGATCTTTGCTCACTTTCTTGTTGCTTTGTCTCTGACATTTTGTTTGCCTGATCCATTGACCTCTGCCTGTTTATGTCCACAATTTTGAGTTGAATTTAGACTTTGTCTTACTGGTTTATATAAGTAAACCTTTTGTATGCAAATTGATCTCCACAGTTCCCTGCTGCACTCAGTTTGTTGCATTCTCCTTGAAAATTAGTACAATTGTTTCTTATCTTACCTGCTATCTTCAAAAAAATTGCGACGAATGATCCCCAGCCCAAAGCTTCTTTCGAATTCATATAACAGGCCTTCTGGATGAATACCTTTATAGCAATGTATTCATGATAAATCCTCCTCGAAAGTATCTATTCTAACAAGACAAACAACTCAAGATTGCTTGGCTGATTCACAATAACCCACTTTCCAGACAAACTTTGATACTCGATCGAAAATCCCATTGCAAAACACTGATCCGATAAAACTTCACATGCAATAAAAAGAGATGAGTTAAGATTTAAAAAGAAGTGAAATTGTAATAAACTGTCAAATTACTGCACTAGCCTGCTTAATTTCCGATGCATTCCTACATAATGTAATTAAAATTACAGTAAAATGCAATTCCGTGTTCTCTCTGAAATGATTTTGAGTTTGATGACATTTTCACAAATATCTTAATAAATGAATGAATTTGAATCTGCAATCCAAAATAAGCATAATTTTGACTGCAGTTTAAAGTGATTGTTAAGTTCTGGGTTGCTCAAACAAACTGTAATTCTTTCCCCTCACATTTTTTAATTTGATAAGGTATGAAAGGCATTTGTCTGATTGAGTTATTCCTGCAGTGAAACGCATAATGTAGACTAGCTGAAGCATTTTTTTCCTCATTAGTTACTGAATTAGTAATATATGGCACCATCAGATTAAACTGGACAGTCTGACCTTTCATAAAAAGCATTCCAGAAAACAAATTACTGTGATATTTTTAATCTTTTTCTCCTCTCACTAGCTTTGGCATGAATACACAAACATTTCAAAGCAGAAAGATGGTCACTTTGCAATAATCTGTGCTGATACAGGGAAAAGTTCAATGAAGTATGCTTTTAATTGAGGCTAAGATTCGAAGGCAAAAAGAGAGATTTTTTTCAAATTTATTATTTTTTATTTTTTTTTGGCTGGGCTGGGCCCAGGTAAATGGAAAAGTGCTGTTTTGTTATTGGTAATCGCCCACATAATTCAGTGGCTGCCCTTACCCTCACTTGCCACTCACATCAAATTGCGCTTTCCTGCCTGGAATGAGAATTAATTGGATCAGAGTGTTTAAGTGTGTGCACAGCAGTTGGGAGCAGATGGTTGTATTAAACACCAGGCTTGGTGGAAAAGCAACCCACTATCAAATTTAAATTAAGCAAAAATTTTGTATAGTGATTGCAATGGTTTCCTAATACATTCTATTAGTTGTTCTACGAATGCTAATCATGCATAAACAGTGCGACATTTAGCCGTAATTAGTTTCAGTTAGATTTATAGGAGCTTATTATTTGGCTTGGTTTCTATCTTCTGATAGCTTCTGAGCTATCTATTCAACTACCCTAATGACAATGCAAGTTGTTTTCCCCTAGACTGTCATCCTGTTTTCTTGATGAGCTGGTTCAGAAGAACTTTATAAGAACGCAGAACAGAGAAATCTGATCAAAGAGAGTGCCAGAGGGTTTGTCGAAAAAGAAAAAAAAGCAAACACTAATCAAAGTGCCTTCAAGGAAAAGTAGTGTACCAAGCAACCCATATGTAATTAACATGGCGTATATCGATCCTACTATCCAACTCTTACATGCTGACATCCACTACTGATTGACAGATTGATTGCAGGTAGAGCACAAGAAAAAGGGAGACAGATATTGAAAAGGGTGTGGCCAATGCAGTCAGAAAGAGAAATAAGAATGAGGCTAAAGTAAATGAGGCCAAAGCAGAGAGATAGTCAAGGTGATGCTCATGTTATGAAACCTGCGTCCAAGTCTTTCAAGCGATTTTCCATTCATGCCTGCCTCACGAAAGGCGGCCACAGATAACAGAAAATCATCCATTATGGAGCTGCAAAGCCCAGCAGCCTTCGCTATTAATTCACGGCTGTGGCGAGGGTGAAATGATAATGATTCTGGGGGAACAGTGAGGAACAGGCTGCACTGGGTTATAAATAGCAGCACAACCCTGCACGTGCGAGGCTTCTGGTTGCCGTGCTACAGCATAGTGTTCAACATTGGGGAGTTGGAGACATTTATTTATTTACGAAGAAGCTCCTTCCACCACACCAACCCTGCGTTCTCATTTATGTTTAATCATTCCAGCCTGTTATAGGGGATGGAGTTCAACTTCTGCACCAAAATAGGCTTAAATTTATCTCTATGTCCAAAATACATGAAAAGAGTTCACCTTACATCACAAATTTAAAATAAAGAGAAAAGCTGGCGCTGCTTAGAAGCTGTAGAACATCCTGCTCTTAATTTTCCGGCTTTGGAACCCCGAAAGCAACTGATGGCATGCAGATGCAGGTTCAACAGTTTTCACAGATCCAAACTGGCTGAAGAATTTTAAAATCAAAGTCTTGCCTTACAATAACTCATTGTAACACTTAAGGAGTAGTGGCTGTCACCTTTGGGCCCTTGAGCAAAGGCTCTTAACCCTCTTTGCCTCACAGTATTATGACTGACCCTGCACTCTGATCCCTTCACAAGCTGGGCTATGTGAAGAAAAAAAATGTAATGTGCTGTAATGTATATGGGTGGAACAGTGACATAGTGCTTAACTTCACCACAAGAAGGTCCTGAGTTCGAATCCCATGCTCAGTTGGGGTGGTTCTGTGTGGCATGGGAGACCCCATGCTTGTGTGGGTTTCTTTCTGGAAGTCTGGTTTCCACATACACAGTCGGCTGACTGGTGGTTTCACCTAGGTGCAGTGTGAATGCTTGTATGGGTGTATACTGCCTGGTGAGCTGTTCAGTGTGTACCCTGCCTTCACCCAAAGTTACGATTAATTAGCTTACAGATTGAGTTAAATAATAAGTGTGCTTTTCTCCCAGAGTCCAAAGACTGTTGAAGATCTGTTCAAAATTCCCCAAGTTCCAGTATTAATGATTGTGTGTTGTCCTGTGATGGACTGATCAGCTCTTCTGGGTGCATTCTGCTTTCTCCTAGAGTCAGCTGAGATGAGCTCCATCCGACAATTTGACTATATGTGTAGAATAAAGCAATTTGGCAAATGAATGCATGAGTTTTATGAATATGTGACGAAGAAAGACGTCTTCTTGTTCTCTTTCCAACTTCTGATGTGTGTGTGTGTGTGTGTGTGTGTGTGTGTGTGTGTGTGTGTGTGTGTGTGTGTGTGTGTGTGTGTGTGTGTGCCCTTGAGGTATAACCATCTCCTTATCCCCTTCACACTTCAGAATAATTTCAGGTAGGGCAGACTGTTGAAGAAAGCTCATCTCATAGAAATCTCATACCAACTAGAATTGCAATATTACAGCTTGATGAACACAAATACTTACCACTTGGTTGGTGCCTCCCTTGAGAAAACGACTGTGAGGAAAAAACTACAGGACATTTCTCACCCGTAAACACTTTGATAATATCTTGGGTATTCAGCATTTTGAATAAATTAAAAAAAAGCAATTTAAAAACATCACTCACATAAAATAATAATATTAGATAAAGTAATTATTGCCAAAGGACAAAATTAGATTCATATTTTCCTCTTCCTTTGAGATACAAAACCCTCTCTCGTAATGTAGAATTAATGCTTATTACTCAAAGTTTTCAATGTTTTATGGCTTGCATTTACTGCATTAGGGATAAATGATTAATAACGCTATTTTGTTTTACCTTCAGTTTTAATATTCAGATCCAGGCTCCTTGTAAAAGACTCTGAAGACCATAAACAAGATTTACCAAACAGGAACACTATTTTCCAAGTTTACTAATTACAAGTACAATACTCACATTTACATTTTATATTTACATATGGATATTTTGATCATTATTTGATGGCAGTGACCACACGCACAGTCTAATTGGTTGACATACGGCAATAAATCATGCATGGACTGAGGTGTATCACAGTGCAAGTTAGCAGTTAGTTAACTGCACTGTATGCTACGAACTTTAGCAGCTTTTATGTGAAAGGAAACATGCGGAAAGCAACCTGTTATTTATTACAAGGCATTTTTAAAATGGCAGCCTTATTTATTTCACTTCAGATGCTGTTATTTGACTGCTTCTAAACAACGCAGCTTCATTCATGTCTATGAAAGGTTTGGTAGCCCCAAAAGGCGCTCTCTCTTTTACATTGCCAATGTGTGACGTGTTATGACATTCAGCAGCCATCACTGCATTACTTTTAGTTTCTTTGTTGTGTTCTATTTTTGTGGTTTTCAATATACAGGTATACCTCGGCTTAAGTCGTTTCGAGTTAAGTCGTTCTCGATTATACGTCGGTTTTCAAAAAAGTATAGAAAAATTTGAAAATAAAATAAAAATAAAGTTTAATAAAATAGATTCTTATTAACCATATTGAAAATTGCATTCATGAATAAAGTACAGAACTAGGAATGGTTATTTTCTGTTTAGGCTAGACAAGTAAATTTAGCGTGGCCAAAAGCTAGCATAGAGACAAGCTAATTCGATTTAAGTCATTTTTCGACTTAAATCGTCTCTCCTGGAAAAAATGAATGACGTTGGGTGAGGTATACCGGTATTCCATGTCCTTGGTGTGTTCTTTGTCTTGTGCTTTGTTTGTTGGCTACATGCTATATTCTTCCTTATTTTACTCAGTATCTCTTGGTTGCCATTTTACTGTTAAACTCCTTATCTATTGTATGCATCATTTCTCCACACAAATAAGGCCAACGCTTTAAAATAGCAAATAATATACAACTTATTATCCTCATATACTTGCTCTGTACATAGGAATCTCAACCATAGGACTTGCTATCATTCATTCTGTACTTAATGGCTTTGGGCTGAGATTTATCTGTACAAACCTTGTTTTCTGTTAATCAGATGTTAGTGTTCTATATTAATATGTCCAGAGGAAATAAACTTCTGGGAAAATTCTACATGTAAATATTTTTTTTCTCAATATACAATGAATGAAAAAGTGTATTTCAATATAGTCTCTGAAAATGTGATGCCATTTTTTCTTTTTACTACAGAGGAAATGTTCAGCATCTCTTTCCCAATGTGACATAGAGGGATGACAAATATAGGGAGAGAGACAGTACTCTAACCTGGGACTTCAATTACTGTCATGAGCAAATCATCAAGAGAAAGAGAGACAGAAAAAGGAGTGAAAGAACAAAATATATAGAGAGAAGCTAAGGAACTAGAACTAGTAATTACAGCTACATTCACTGCCTCCACACTCGTAGATTGAGTCACTATAAGAAAAAGCAAGAGAATCATGGGTTTGAAGACGTATTTTACAGCACTAATATTCCTGAGAAACCTTTAATGTGTTTATTAAGCCTAACTTATAATACAAAATATTGTTTACCACGGTTAAAGAAAGTCAAGCATAATGCAGAAGTGAAATAAACATGATATTTATTATTCTAGCTGTTAGTCAATGCACAGAGCGAAATTGATACACTGACTCACTGTTATCCATCCATCCATCCATCCATCCATCATATAAATTGCTTCTATTGCTTATAGATACATTTCAAGTATATAAATTTAAGGTTTACCTTAGTTACTCTTCTTATACGTAAATATTCACACACCCAGGAAAACAAGTAGGATAAGACAAGTAAAATAGCTTTTTTGAATTAATGGGATTTTAATGAATAAAAATTTTCTTGAGTAAATGCTCATACAATTAATTTATGAATAAATCAGTTCATACCCAGTTTGATAAATGAGTTCCATTAATTGAAGCTCATGCCATTTTTAAAGTGTTTTTATATATATATATATATATATATATATATATATATATATATATATATACATACACACACACACACACACACACACACACACACACAACTAATGGGCTATAGGCTTACTTGGATAATGAAATGAAACTGACTTCTATGCCAGTGTTATCTTTGATTTGCTCATTAGGAAGCAAGGTCAGTAATTATATAAATCTTCTCTGTGATTATGTCTGTTTTCTAAAGTGATATAGATAGATCTGTATCTAAGAACTGCTTACCTGACGTATACCGAGCCGATAAGCCATGATACGGTCCACTGTATCGGGGTTCATCTGGGTCCACTGCAGCTTATAGCCATAAACTCGGGGCCGGTTCTGCCACAGTGGACTATAGGTATCATAGTAGAACTCTGGAGCATAAGCTTTTCCTGTACAGAGAAAAGTTTTTTTGTTTTTTTTTATCATTTCAAAATGTGACTGCATGCATCAGTAAACATTTTTCATAACACACATAGAAAAGAGACAATGGCATATTAATAATTAAGGAAGCCTATTTATGGCCTTTAAACATAAAAACTAAACCATATTGAAAGAAATAAAGAACAAGCTTCTGTTAAAACTGAAGCTGTGCAAAGTTAAGGAATAATGTGAAGAACCTCTGTAGGTTCTGATTAAAATGACTCAAGTAAAAGGTCAGATATTACCCACATTTTCAGACCTTCATTTTTCATTAGAAAAATCAGTGTAGCACAAAAACACGATTTCTAATCCAAAAAACTACATAGTTCTTCAGAAAGCTGCCTCCCGAACTACTCCTAAATCCCTGATTTTCAACGTGTGCACTGGACAGCTTATTTGGCTTCCTCCACACATTTATTCTCTTTCTGCTTTCCGTACCTTTTCTGCTCTCATCACCTGATTGCTCCATGCTGAGTGTGCTGAATGGCAGACTGGGAAGGGTGGAGACATGACTGTACATTGGGGAGCTGGGAAGGAAGGCTGATCAGCTAATCAGAAAGCCAAGCATGCCATGATGATTTAGTGCACCCCCCCAAAAAAGTTTTAAAACGTTGTGTTTATGACCAGCTTAATCAGCCCACAGGGATGACACTGTTGCATTTATTGCTCAAAAAGTAAAAAAAAGCATAATATCTCCTTTTATTTTTTAATAATACTGTCCATAAGCACATTCATAAATTATCAGAAAATTTTACTGCAATATTTCCAACTGTAATCTAGCCATTTGAAAGGTTTATTTACTGGATATACTTTATATGGACGCATAAAATTGAATTAAAATGACTGCAAAGTAGCATATTACTTTGTTTATTTACAAAGGAACATATGCAGGCCAAATGAAAGTTGTGAATGCCCTCAGGCTAAAGTGGTGATCAAATTTACATTTAGAACATTATTATGAATTATGTGCACCGACTCCATATCGTGAATGCACTGTTGGAAAAGACAGACTAATAAGTTGCAAATAGGCAGAGGAAACAATGTGCCTAAAGCATGTGCGAGACTGGAGTGATGAGTTTTGAAAGTTGGCCAGTTTATGACCTGATATGAAAAAGCAGCAGCTGCCCAGACAACCTCATGTCACAGATGACAAAATGCTGGCTTCAGAGAGACTTGGCACCATCAAGCGTCTTAGTCTTATCTCTTAATATCCGGAACTTGACAGCTGATGAGTTGGTCAGAGCTTTTATAGAGTTATTGTGTTCATGGCAGGTGCTGACGAAACCGCAGAAAGAGCGGTACAGGAAGTGAGCATGGTCATTGACATGGAAGGATGTGAAGTTGCTGATCTCTGCAAGCAGCCTCATAAACCTGCCAGTGGTGTTTATGTCAGCCATGACTTATTAAGAAGCTGTGGTGGCCCAGACACTTTTTAATGATCTGCAGATTTAGGCCCTGCAGGCTGGGAGGAGGGCCATCGCAATTCCACCAAGAACCTGCCTAAGCACATCCCAAATGACAAAAGAAAACAGTGTGTGTGTGTGTGTGTGTGTGTGTGTGTGTGTGTGTGTGTGTGTGTGTTGTTAGGGGTGCAGGTGGAAGAATGAAGTGCCAAATAACTTACTAAAAAAAGTCTGTTTTTTAAAGTTACTCTTGCTGAGACAATACACTGATGATGATGATGATGATGATGATGATGATGATGATGATTTCCTTTCGGCTTTTTCCCTTTATCAGGGGTCGCCACAGCAAATGATTCGCACGTTTGATCTGGCACAGGTTTTTTCGCACATTTGATCTAGCATAGGTTTTTACGTCGGATGCCCTTCCTGACACAATCCTTTTAGCAAGGGACAGAAACACGCTGATGGCTTTGCAGCTACTCTTTACGAAAGTCAGCAATGGTTCTTTTACATGAACCTCTCATCATAGACAGTGAGAGACATGGCCGGCCTTTGATAACCCATTTAGCCGTACTGGGGGGGGTTTCAGTGACAACCTTGTGGAGAGTGTGACTCAAACCTCCAACCTTAAGATCAGCGATCCAGCACCCTATACCACTAGACCACCACTGCCCCCACTGCTTACACAATACACTGTCTGGTCAAAAGAAAAAAAAAAAAAAATCACACAAATATTTAGTCCTATTATAGTGTGCAATTGTCATAACTTTGTTGCTTCACTTAGTCAGGACTAGGCTCAGCAAAATGATTTAATCAGTTAAATGACCTGGATGTACTGAATGATCAGTGGATGTTTTCGAACCTGAAAGCACAGATATAAATTTGGGGCTCAAAAAATGAAACAAACATTCAAGGAGCATGAAGAATTTCACAAATGAACCGGCACTACAGAGTCCTGGCCTTAACTCTAATGAAAGTCTTTGGGGTGAGCTAGAGAAGACTTTATAAATGAATTAGATTTTCGTGTTATCAATTCAAAATATTGGTAAAAAAAATGAACCCAGCTTTCCAGGAAAATAAATGCAGTGATGTTGCTAAAATTTGTTGAAGCAATGCCATGGCAATTATGTGCTGTCATCAAGGCTAAATGGAGTCTAGCTAACTATTAAATTGCAGGACGATTGTTTGCCCATGTAATTTAAAAATGTACATTTCGACAACTTGAAATGAACAAATTTATTCAGTTCAGACATCCAAGGTCTACCAACAGAGGCTGAAGATGAGAATGGTCAAAGGAGAATGGCCAGACTGAGTCCTTCAGCTGGATCTCTATACAACAGTGGGGAGCAGAACATTATTATAGGCAAATATGCTGTAACAGCAGAGACCACATAGATTCCCATGCCTGTCAGGCAAGAAGAGAAATCTGATGCTACAGTAGGCTAAGGCTGAATGAACCCAGACAACCGATGAATAGATTTCTACTGCAGCATACGGGTGATAAGATCCAAATTTGATATCAACAGTATAAATCCATGTGCGGCTGCTGGTAGTGTAATGGTGTACGCAATGTTTTTGACATATACCGAACTCTTAGAGGGGTGCAGTACCTCTGTAAGGCACAAATGGATTATTATAACTTGGCATGATGAAACGTCTCACTCTGTTGGATATCAGATGAACATTTTGGCTAATATTGAAGATAGTCCCCCCCCCCCAACATGATCACATGCACGGAGCACTACCAGAATATTATTGTTTATTTCCAGGCATAGTCTCAACACCTGCACCAAGTTTGAAAGTTTGTGTTATCCTGTACTGAGAAGCCTTTAATAATTTACTTTATCTGGATCATGAGGTGAATTTGTTCCAAAATGTTACAGCCTGTTTCCAGGCCCATTCCCTTTGTTAAAAATATTTTAATAATGTCCTGCATTCAGATCGTAAGATCTGCTTCAAGATGTTACAGCTTTTTGCCAGACCCACATCTCATCCCTAATCTAAGTTTGGTGACAATTGGTTCAGTAGTTTTTGCATAAAAGCTAAAAAGCTTAAAACACATACAGTACAAACAAACAAACAAACAAACCAACAATAGAATAGAATAGTGCAACCTTCCATCCTTTACCTCTACAAGCTGGATGGAAAAGCAAAAAGGAACCTGGTTGGGAAGGTTTCCAAGATGACGATGGTAACTTTGAAACAATGACCTTATGTAACATTCTTATGATATTATTACAAATGTTTCACAACTGTGTCTTGTTTGAGAAGATCGCAAGAAAAACATCCCCTCCTCATGAAAAGGCATGTTAATAAGATATTCTTCTTCTTGATTTAGACCAAATGGAAAAGGGTGTTTTGGTCAGATGACACCAAAATTTAAATATTTAGCTGCAAGCAGTGCAAATAATACAGCAGAACATCCAAACATCACCATGTAAACAGTAAAGCAGGGAAGTGGTAACATCATGTTGTAGGGTGTTTCTCTGCAGCAGGGACTGGGACACTTGTCAAGATAGAAGGAAAAATGAATGGGACAAAGTCTTGTTAAATTCTTAAGGAGAAGCTGCTATTCTCTGCCACAAAGTCACCAGAAAGAAGGTTCATCTTCCAATATGACAATGATCAGAAGTTGCCCACACAGTGGCTGAAGGAGAAAAAAGTGATTGTTCTTGAATAGAATAGTAAAGACCCAGACAAATCCTATTGAAAATCTGTGGAACGACAATGATTACAGTCCACCAATGGTCACCTGACCGAAGTTATATGGTTTTGTAAAGAAGATATTGCACAGTCTTGCTGTGAAAAGTTGGGAGAGAAGTACAAACTCATGGCTGTAATCAAAGCAAATGGTAACTACACAAAGTTCCACATAGGGTGTGGCCTTTTTTATACCTGCTGTGCATATGTATGATCATATCTTCGCCAACATCATTAGAGCCCCAATGAATGTGATCTTGTGCGAATGGTATGCACTGGTTCCATGATGTTCCGGAGACTTGGATAATACGTGCTGTTTACCTACCCATACTGCACAGACTAGTTACTTCTATGATTATATAGTTTTTAAGTATAGGGCATTGATATGAACAGAATGTTTCTAAAGATAATTGCTTTTTGAGTTCTTTATAAATGCTTCATTTGCCCTAAAAATTAGTTGCAAAAAATGTAATTAATCAAATGATCAAACAGCTTATCATTCCTTAAGGCACTGAATCTATCAGTGAATTAAAATAGCACATTTATCTTAAAGAGCAGATTTAATCTTTTAAAATATCACTGCTTTTTGCCAATGAATCTTCACTGTATCTGTAATATTAAATAAGTATTTGGCAGGATTGAGATCACTCCTACTTGAGATTCAGATATAAATTATTTTTTGGTTCTCTTTTTTTTTTTTTACTTATTTATGATAAAACTCAGAAAATGCAGGTAACTGAAAAAACGATATGCTACCACATATTTAATCACAAACCAGTGAAAGTATCTATAATCTGTCCAGTTGAGAATGAAGAGATAGTGTATATTGTATCGAGTGATTTCTGCTAGAATTAAATAAAACTTAAAACACTTTTTTCATAAAAATCCTGTGCTTGGCTGAGACTGTTCAACTGAAAATGAATAAGTAAACGGAAACAACAAAACCACCACTAATATTTAAGTGTAGAGTAAAATGCATGGTGTCAGCCTGACAGATGAATAGCTTCTTTCACACAGCTCTGCAGACATCACAGCCTGGCATCTCAGCATTTCTTACTCAGCTCCTGTTAGAGTCGAGTTTGATCTCAGGCTTGTGTACACAAAGTCTGGCCTTTTGAATGGTCTGGTAATCAGATTTACAGAGGTCTTTTTGGTCTTGCTTTAAGTAACTGAATGTGGCACATCTCTTACGTTTTGGCTGTTCTAACTGTTTCTGACGTCAATAGAGGATCAAGGAAGGAACAAACTAATAGTGTCATGGAAAAAAAAAATTAACTCAATATGCAGAATTTAAAATCTCCTGATAAGGCAAGGCATTTTTTTTGTGAAATCTATTTTGGTAGATTCTTATTCAAACCAGTGAGCAAGTGTTGCAGATGTGTTGGTGAGAAATACAGTGTAATGCAGTGTGGAAATACAGTGCAGTGCTTTTAGATCTTTTCACATCTTTCATACTAAACTGTTTTAATGTGGGCAGGGCAGTGGCAGAGCATTTAGCACATCCAGCCCCCGACAAGAAAGTCCTGGGTTTGAGTACTGGGCTCAGGCGTTTCTGTATGGAATTTGCATGTTCTCCATGTGCTTACATGAGTTTCATCTGAATAAGCTGGTTTTTTCCTACAGTTCAGTGCGTTTGCCATCTGATGGCCTGGCGAGCTGCTCAGGGTGTACCCTACCTTCAGTCTCATATGTGATAATAATGAGTGAGTGAGTGAATGTTTTTTGTTTTTGTTTTTGTGGCAGAAGCCTTGCCAAACAGTACAGGTCTGTTTCATAAGGTAAGTAAAAGCTGATGAAGCGGACATGTACTGTTTGTGAAAGCATGTCACCTAAAAACAATCTAACACGCGTGATGTTCATTTCTTTTTTTTAATTATTATTATTAATATTTATAGTACAGCCCAAAAGAGACTACACTCAAAATCTTGGATTTTTTTCAATACTTTTTTTTTTTTATTACTTTTTAAAATAATACTTCAAACAAAAAAGTACATGTTCAATAGATTGCAGATGTAATATTCAAGACACTAATTCTTGGTCCATATTTTAATATAAACAAACAAGTAATATTGACCATGATATCTGCTGTGTAGAAAGGGTCAGATTTTCCCCATGCATGATTTAGTCTACTGAAGCAAATGTTCAGATGAGACCCTGATGGATTTATTTAACAACAGATCATACGATTTTGTACCAACTTAAAAAAAAAAAAAAAATCATATGATCTCAAGTGCACAGTGCCATTAAAGCAAAAATGAAGGCATATGAAAGTATAATTATATATATATATATATATATATATGTATATATATATATATATATATATATACCTCAGATGTTTTACTCCAGTTGTTGTAAGAAAAATTGTAATGTAATTTGTTGGAATAAAACAAATCTGTATTAAAACACACAGACAAAATGCTACTATTGATGATACCTTATATACATATATATATTTTTTCTTTTTTTTCTAATTTATCCATGCAGTGAAATGATCATTGTTTAAAATCAATTCCTTCCCCTCAGTTCACTTACTGTGAGTACAAAACTGGAGCCATTATACCTACAGCGAACAGGAGTGGAGCTCCTCTTGGGAAGTATTGCCTACAAACTGGGCCAGATTTTAGGGCTAATCAGTAGCTGGAGTAGAATGCCCTCCCTGGAGTTTGCAGGCTCTGCTAACTCTGGCAGCTGCCTTTGTGTCCAGATGGCAGGGAAGGCAGAGCATGGGGAGAGGAGAGAGCCGCTGAACGATGGCAAGTCAGCTCTCCACCTTTCTATGGCAAGAAAATTGATGCAGGCTGCTGAGATCTGCTTCAGGCTTTACCTACAGCTCAAAGAAATGCAGCTCTGATTCATGCCAAGTAGTGCAGAGAGGGCCATGTATTCAGCCTTTTAAGCCAAACACTAGTGGAGAAGGAGAGGCTTCAGTGGCACCAGAATCAGGTAACAAATGCAAGCCAACCTTGACAGTCAGCGTCCTGTCGGCTCCATTGAGCACTCAGATGACTGCTGTGTCCGTCAATCCATATCTCTTTCTGTCATGTGGTGCTGGTGTGGAAGACGTGATGGACTGTAAATGGCCTTGATTCTGCTTCTTATTTCAGCACAGTGTGCTTCATTTCAGGACCAATGGCCAAGAGGTTTTAAAATGAATTAATTTTCCAATGCTCCCAGCTATCGCTACAGCCTAACCATCATGTGTCATTTGGCATTAAGAAATGCATACACTGCTGACACGAATCTTCTTGAAAAATTTTCACATTCAGCCTTTGCTGAGTGGCAAATGTGCATTTTTTTTTTAATCAATTACCTGATCCTTGAAATAAGGGACCAAAACTGACAAAACTAATTTATGATTCTTAATAAAATGGAAAATTGAATAACTTTTGTTGAGGACAAATTAATACGTGCAAGAGAGCAAAAAGTCCACTGGGAAAAGCTTTCAAAGTGCTTTACGTCGTATGCCTCCGACAAGTAAATATTTCTCATCCTTTATATTACCAAGTATTTAAATCAAATGTCAAGAATATCAAGATTTAAAAACCATCTTGTTAGGTCTATTAAGTATTACAGATATACATCAGTATAGTGCTATGATACTAAAAGAAGAGCTGCCTCAGAATGACATCCTATCAGAGAATGTCCACAATGGGTCCAGCTTCTTAAATGCGCTCCACTTGAAATCATATCCAAGAGTAAAATTGTTTCTTCCCACGTTCTAAATCTAAACAGTAAAGAAATTCCCCTTCGGGGACAAAGCCAAGATCCACGCAAAGTGCTAGATTTACAAACCAATATAAAAAAAGTATTAATATATAATGATTATAAAAAATATATTATATATAAACAAAAACTATTGAGACAGCTGGCTCTGTGGGATGACTCAGATTTGCTACTATTAGTTAACCAGCTTTGGTTCAGAATATTGCTAAATGTTAGTTAGTGTTGTTAAATAATTGCACCAGGGTCAATCACACTTATAATATGCCATTGATATCGTGTTGGGATGCTGGTTATGTATTGTTTTGGTTTAATATGCCATTGATATCGTGTTAGGATGTTGGTTATTTATTGTTTTGGTGTGTTCGAATTTGGCGGTCGATGCACATCTGCCTCACAGCAAGAATGTCTTGGGCATATTTGTTTGTTTAAAACAGATTCATTTAACAGAGGTAAAAGGTAAAAGGAGGACAATCACATCTTTTTCTGAAGCACTAAATCCTTTATTAGGGTCACAGAAAGGCAGGAGCCCATCCAGCGAATTCCTGGTGAAGGGATGGTACACTCTAAACTCGGGTTGGGCAGTATGATGGTATATAGTGTCCATCATTAGAAGTGTTGCTACGAAGTTTATACTGTGGCGGTTAAAAATGTATATAATTAATTGCAAAGTTAGCACTGTTACACACTGCTGTCGAACACAGAGGATCAAGCATCGTAGTGAGTGAACTGTTTGAAAGCAGGCGTGTGTAAGCAACATGGAAGCAGCACATTGATCACCAGAAAAAGGATGCTTATACAAAGTTTAAAAATACTCGTATGCAATGTTCCCTGTAATTTTTCCTCTGTCTGGGCATACAGACAACCTCCCTGAGCACACTGAGGCCCACTGTGAGCAACATCACAAGTGCTCGCTGTGGCCACACCCCAGTATCACACCTGGGATCATTGAAAGTTTCATCGCTTATTAAACACAGTTTTATAGATGACATCATTTTCCTCCCTGAATTTGAAATATATGAAGAGCATTTTGTGTCCTGTCATGTCTGGCTCTCATCTACTATCAGGGTGTGCCAGGGTGCATTTTTAACATCACACATCGTCTCATTCTGCACTCTCTCATTGATTCACAAATTGAAAGGTATAGTTTTTGCTTCGCCAGCTTACTGCTGTACTCACAGACTTTGCGCAGTTCGTTTTTTTTTACTTTGGTTTGGGGAGTCGACGTATCATATTCCCTGGCCGCTCGTTTCGTCATGATAACGGGGTTAGCATTAGCATCACTTCACTCAGCAGCACTGTTATTATTGTTATGGAGCGTGTATGAGCGCAGCACGTGACGGTGCCGTGATTGGCTGCGTAGCGTGATTGCATCGCATCGTGTGATTGGCTGGACACCTTGTCACTCACTGAAAGTTCTATACCGTGTATGTAATTAATCTGCAGCGCGTTCACTGCGCTGGATCGGTTTTCTTGCGCGCTGAGAGTGTTCGAGCGGTGCGCCATTGCGCAGTTGCGCAGCTTAGAGGGAACGTTGCTCGTATGCAAAATGTAAAAAAAATACTTGTATGAGTAAGGTTTGCTTCTGCAGAGCAACAAAGTGATTACACTAGTTTTGAGAGTAATAGCACTCTCTTGCCAGAAGCAACACATATGACAAGAAATATCTACAATGAAAGGACATTACATATATCATAGAATAAGAACACAGAATCTGACTCATGCCCTCATAACCTATGTGCTGTGCTGCAGATATGCCACTCACTACACCACTGTGTAGCCCTGGTGAAGGGAAGGTCTCGACAGATTAAAAAAGAAATGTGGGTGCTTTATTTATTTATTTATTTTTTTTATTTTTGTTTGTTTGTTTTTTTACCTTGCAGAGTTCTAGCATTGCCACGGATTATTATTCGATCACTTTCAAGTTTGTTAGCATTGTTAGCATTGCAAATTACACAATAAGCCATTCAGTTGTTTAAAATTTGTAAGTTATAAAACTATAAACATGCAAACTGTGTCTTATATTTATTTATGAGAATGGCTGGGAGTACGTTGACTATGCTTTGTTTCTTGGTAAATAAGTATCTACTTGATGCATTATATAAACTGCACCTTTTAAACAGTTCCAAGCTTTATATAAATTGCATAAATCGCCAGTAGCAACATCGCTAATTCTGTTTGCTTCATTCACTTCACCGGTTATAAATTATTCCATCTTGCAAGAGCACTGGCAATGCTGCCAATATTTATTCTGGTCTCAGTGCTTTTCTTGCACGGCATGTTTTTCCCTCATTTTTTTTTGCCCACAGGAGATGAGCATCTTTTATCTTTCACCAAAATTTTAAAGAAGGAAATGTAATGGAGTGTTTTTTTTTTTTTTTTTTCTCTATTCCTCTTATGCATTCCATATAGGGCAGTGCTGGTGCAACAGTTAAGGTTCTGCATTACTGATTGTAATGTCTGGGGTTCAAGCCCCAACACCACGGTTCTGCATTGTTGGGCCCTTGAACAAGATTTTTAACCCATCTGCTCCAAGGGAGCTGTATCATGACTGTATTATAACACCCACATAGACCCCAGCCTCCTAACAAGCTGGGATGAACAGCAAATTGAATTTCAATGTCCAGTAACATGTATGGGTCAAATATATAAATATAATAAAACTCAACTGCTTCTTTATATACTAAAGGCAAAAAATAAATATTTTTGAACTACAACTCAGAGACTTCAATGACACCACACTGACCTGTGACCTTTTTAAGGTCACTATTTGCAATTGACCTTAAAGAAGGTCTAATCAATAAAGAGATCTTACCACATCCAAAAGGCTTACATAGTCTGGAAATTGCACACTGATAAATCAAAAACAGAGAGCACAACCTCTTTTACACTTTATACTTATGGTGCTCACCAGTCAAATAGTAGTTATATGAGTTCGTGCATACATGGGGGTGGATTGCTCCTTCCCTCCAAGTGTGTTGTACTGCCCTGAAATATGTATGAGCTGCAGTTCAAACCGATGCAGGTGTCAAGAAATATGTGTCCATTAGAAAGTGTAGGACTGCTTTCGCATTTCACTGCTTAGTAGTCTCATATGATAGGGGGATATATTTTGGATTGGAATTGGCTACGAATAAATAAGGGAAACATTGCATATTGTATTTTTTATTTCATTCTCAAGGCCACCAAAGAGTAGTGGTATGGTGATCTCAAAGCCATGACACCTGTCATGAGCTCAGGTTTGAGAACAGACTCAGAAAAAAAGGATAAAACTGGGCAGGATCAATGGTGCCACCCCAAAATGGTGGGATTTTCTAGGAAAAATAACGCGAAATGATGTCCCCTGGAAGAAAATCATTAGTGGTAGATGATAATATGTAATACATTATCTTCTTATTGAGTAGCCAATGGTATTCATTCTACTGCTGCCATGGTGGGAAAAGTCCAGGGTACATCAAAGATATTTAATAAGATGTCAACAGAAACTTTAAAAATTAGTCTGTTTCAGCATTGCTCGTGATTGGACCGATAGGACACACTGGCCATCAGTCCGCCAATCAGGAACCAATTTATATGCTAGAACTCTTCAGTAGTCAAGCAACTATTGTTGTGTACTTGAACATACATACATACATACAGACAGACATTATTTAGGAATCCGAATGCTCGAGAGTCCGAACAAAAAATCCGTGAGCTCTTCCGAACGGGAAACCGAACAAAAAAGGAAGTCTAACGCGAGAAATGCGCGGAAAAAAAATGAGTGAGAGACAGAGAGGAAAAGTGCGCGACTTCCAGAAGTCTGGAAGTTGTTAATACTATGTATGTTCCCAAGAAGTCCAAAAGTTGTTGATACTATGTATCACCCTGATAAAGCTGCCCTGGGGAAGTCCAGAAGTTGTTGATACAGTACTATGTACATATCACAAGCACTAAATCACTAAAACTCAAACACTTATGTTCTGTGTTTGTTTTTCATCCTATGGATACTCATTCATACTTTTTCTAGGATAAAGAATTTCATATATATTCTGGAGATAATTATCATTGATTCCACAGCAAATCAATTTTGCAAGGTATTTTTTTTTATTTTATTTTTTATTCCCTTCTATATGCAAGTTGTGATACAGACGCTCCCCGTCTTACATTTTTAATTGGTTCCGGAGGGCCGAACGCAAGTTGAAAGTGAACGTAAGCTGTTACAGTGACGTATGAAGTGTGACGTTCATACTGTACTATACACCCACAAATATCATTACCATATCTCATAAAACACACCTAAATCAATTATTATAAACATAACATTGTAAAATAATATCAAATATATCAAATAATATCAACGTTAATTTCAAATCAATTAAATTCAAGCAAAATAATTTTAAATTGATAAATTTTAATCAAATTCACTCATCAAATATCAAATACAGTATCAAATATAACCTTTAACATTCTCTATGATGCGATCTTTCTGCTTGTAAATAGTTCTGATGGTCAACGGATGGTCACATGACATGAAACTGAGCTGAATCACATGACATGAAGCTGAGCCGACTCACTTGACATGAAGCTTAAAACAGCCAATTAACACTTACAACATGTGAGGTGCTCAATACCGAAAGTAGTGCACTTGCTGAAAGTAGTTTACTTGCTTGAAACAAAGCGCGGGTTATGCGGACTTCCGGCTTTCAAGTGAGCAAGGGCTTCATTGAACTCGTTTTGTACTCAGCCTGCACTGTGAATCACCAGGAGAGCAGAGAGTTCTCTCTTTCCTGGATTCGGGTTTTGATATTACAACTCTCTTTGCTGAACTGAGTATGTATGGTAGATTGTGCCGATTCGAGCAGATAGTTAATTCATCTCTGTGTATGAGACTTGCACCCATGCTAGTAGGCTTACAGTTCTGACCAACCATATTTGCTTCCGGTTACAAAAGTCCACAAAACAGTATAAAGACAAAGATCACAAGACGACGTCTTAACACAAGAGTAACACGCTATATAACTGATATACATATATATCTATATCTTCTTCTCTTCTTCTTTTCCTTTCGGCTTTTCCCTTCAGGGGTCGCCACAGCGAATCATCTGCCTCCATCTCACCCTATCCTTTGCATCTTCTTCTCTTACACCAACGACCTTCATGTCCTCCTTTACCACATCCATGAATCGTCTCTTTGGTCTTCCTCTAGGCCTTTTGCCTGGTAGTTCCAGCCTCAGCATCCTATTACCAATATACTCACTATCCCTCCTCTGTACATGTCCAAACCATCTCAATCTAGCCTCTCTGACTTTGTCTCCAAAACGTCTTACATGTGCTGTCCCTCTGACGTGCTCATTCCTAATCCTATCCATCCTCGTTACTCCCAAAGAGAACCTCAACATTTTCATCTCTGCTACCTCCAACTCTGTCTCCTGTCTTTTCCCCAGGGCCACTGTTTCTAACCCATACAGCATCGTTGGCCTCAACACCGTCTTGTACACTTTTCCTTTCATTTTTGCCGATACCCTCCGATCACACATCACACCGGACACTTTTCTCCAACCATTCCAACCTGCCTGCACACGCTTCTTGACCTCTTTTCCACACTCTCCATTGCTCTGGATTGTTGAGCCTAAGTACTTAAAATCCTCCACCTTTCTTATCTCTGCTCCCTGTAATCTCACCGTTCCTCTTTGGTCCTTGGCATTCATGCACATGTATTCTGTCTTACTGACGCTAATCTTCATTCCCTCCTTTCCAGGGCATACCTCCACCTCTCTAGATTTTCCTGCACTTGTTCTCTGCTCTCACTACAGATTACAATGTCATCTGCAAACATCATAGTCCATGGGGAATCTTGTCTAACCTCGTCTGTCAGCCTGTCCATCATCATAGCGAACAAGAAGGGGCTGAGAGCTGACCCTTGATGCAGTCCCACCTCCACCTTGAACTCTTCTGTCACACCGACAGCACACCTCACCACTGTCTTACATCTCTCATACATGTCCTGCACCACTCTAACATACTTCTCTGCCACTCCAGACTTCCTCATGCAATACCACAGTTCTTCTCTCGGCACCCTGTCATATGCTTTCTCCAGATCCACAAAGGCACAATGCAGCTCCGTCTGACCTTCTCTGTACTTCTCCATTAACATCCTCAAGGCAAACACTGCATTTGTGGTGCTCTTTCTGGGCATGAAACCAAACTGTTGTTCACAAATGCTGACTTCTGCCCTTAGTCTAGCTTCCACTATTCTTTCCCATAACTTCATCGTATGGCTCATCAACTTTATCCCTCTGTAGTTGCCACAACTCTGCACGTCTCCCTTGTTCTTAAAAATGGGCACCAGCACACTTCTCCTCCATTCCTCTGGCATCCTCTCACTCTCTAAGACCTTGTTAAATGTTCTTGTCAGAAAATCTACTGCTACCTCTCCTAGACACTTCCATACCTCCACCGGTATGTCATCAGGACCAACTGCCTTTCCATTCTTCATCCTCTTCAATGCCCTCCTCACTTCACCCTTACTAATCTTTGCTACTTCCTGGTCCTCAACAGTCACCTCTTCTACTCTTTTTTCTCTCTCATTTTCCTCATTCATCAGCTCTTCAAAGTACTCTTTCCATCTTGCCAGCACACTTCTGTCATCAGTCAATACATTTCCCTCGCTGTCCTTTATCAATCTAACTTGCTGCACGTCCTTCCCATCTCTATTTCTCTGCTGTGCCAACCTGTATAAATCATTTTCTCCCTCCTTACTTTCCAACCGAGCATACAAGTCATCAAACGCGCTCTGTTTGGCCTTTGACACTGCTACCTTTGCCTTACGCTGTGTCTCCCTGTACTCCTGTTTACTCTCTTCGGTTTTGTCAATGTCCCACTTCTTCTTAGCTAATCTCTTCCTTTGTACACACTCCTGCACTTCCTCATTCCACCACCAAGTCTCCTTATCTACTTTCCTTCCAGATGACACACCAAGTATTCTCCTACCTGTCTCCCTGATCACATTCGCTGTAGTTGTCCAGTCATCTGGAAGCACTTCCTGACCACCCAAAGCCTGTTTCAACTCCTCCTTGAAGACAACCCGACACTCTTCCTTTTTCAACTTCCACCACTTTGTCTTCTGCTCTGCCTTTGTCTTCTTCACCTTCCTCACCATCAGCATCATCTTGCACACCACCATCCTATGCTGTTTGGCAACACTCTCACCCGCTACTACTTTGCAGTCACTGACTTCCTTTAAATTACATCGCCTGCACAAGATGTAGTCTACCTGTGTGCTCCTACCTCCACTTTTATAAGTCACCCTATGCTCCTCTCTCTTCTGGAAGAAAGTATTCACCACAGCCATTTCCATCATTTTTGCAAAATCTACCAACATCTGTCCTTCATGCGTTCCTGTCCTGGATACCAAACCTACCCATCACTTCCTCGTCCCTCTGTTTCCTGCACCAACATGCCCATTGAAGTCTGCCCCAATGACCACTCTTTCACCTCTGGGGGTACTCTGCATCACTTCATCTAACTCCCTCCAGAATCTCTCCTTCTCTTCTCGCTCACATCCTGTCTGTGGGGCATAAGCACTAACAACATTGACCATCACACCTTTAATTTCTAATTTGAGACTCATCACTCTGTCTGACACTCTTTTCACTTCTAGAACATTCCTGGCAAACTCCTCCTTCAAGATGACTCCGACTCCATTTCTCTTCCCATCCACACTGTGATAAAACAGCTTAAACCCTGCTCCTATGCTTCTAGCCTTGCGACCTTTCCACCTGGTCTCCTGAACACACAGTATGTCCAACTTCCTCCTCTGCATCATGTCAGCCAGCTCTCTACCTTTTCCTGTCATAGTTCCAATATTCAAAGTCCCTACTTTCAGTCCTAGACTCATGCCTTTCCTCTTCTCTCTCTGGCAACGGACACGCCTCCCGCCTCTCCTTCTTCGACGTCTTCGACCAACAGTAGTCCAATTTCCATCAGCACCCTGTTGGTTGACGGCACTGATGGCGGTCGTTGTTAACCCGGGCCTCGACCGATCCGGTATGTCATTCTTTCTTGTGATTCGCATAGTTTATTTGGCATTTGTTTTACGCCGGATGCCCTTCCTGACGCAACCCTCTGTATTTATCCGGGCTTGGGACCGGCGTGAGGGAGAGACACTGGTTTGTGCCCGCCCCTCACGGCTGCATTATACATATATATCTATATATATATATATATATATATATATATATATATATATATATATATATATCCTACCTGGGAAAGTCTATGCAGGGGGTACTAGAGAGGAGGATCCGACCGATAGTCGAACCTCGGATTCAGGAGGAACAATGTGGTTTTCGTCCTGGCCGTAGCAGGATTCTGGAGGGGGCATGGCAGTTTGCCCAATCTGTCCACATGTGCTTTGTGGATTTGGAGAAGGCTTTCGACCGTGTCCTTCGAACGATCTTGTGCGGCGTACTCCGAGAATACGGCGTTCCGGACCCGTTGCTATGAGCTATTCGGTCGCTGTATCACCGGAGCCAGAGTTTGGTCCATATTGGTAACAGCAGGTCGGATTCGTTTCCAGTGGGAGTTGGAGTCCGCCAAGGCTGTCCTTTGTCACTGATTCTGTTCATAATTTTTATGGACAGAATTTCTAGGCGCAGTCGTGACGATGAGGGTTTCTGGTTTGGTGGCCATCGGATCTCGTCTCTGCTTTTTACGGATGATGTTGTCCTTTTGGCTTCATCAAGTCGGGACCTCCAGCTCTCATTGGAGCGAGTCGCAGATTCGAGAGATCGACAGACGGATCGCTGCAGCCTCTGCTGTTAAGCGGTGCCTGTACCGGTCCGTCGTGGTGAAGAAGGAGCTGAGCCGCAAGGCGAAGCTCTCAATTTACCAGTCGATCTATGTTCCAACCCTCACCTATGGTCACGAGCTTTGGGTAATGACCGAAAGAACAAGATCACGGATACAAGCGGCTGAAATGAGCTTCCTTCGCCGGGTGGCGGGGTTCTCCCTTACAGATAAGGTGAGAAGCTCCACCATCCGGGAGAGCTCGGAGTAGATCCGCTGCTCCTCCGCATTGAGAGGGGCCAGTTGAGGTGGCTCGGGCATCTGGTCAGAATGCCCCCCGGACGCCTCCCTGGTGTGGTTTTTCAGGCATGTCCAACTGGGAATAGACCCCGCGGTCGACCTATAACACGCTGGTGGGACTATGTCTCTCGGCTTGTCTGGGACCACTCGGTGTCCCACCGGGAGAGTTGAAGGAAGTGGCTGGGGAGAGGGACGTCTGGACCTCTTTGCTTAGGTTGCTGCCCCCGCGACCCGACCCTGGACTAAGCGGAAGATCATGATGATGATATATATATATATATATATATATATATATATATATATATATACACATATATATATACACACATATAATAAATAAAGATACCAACTGCATACAGAACCTAGAGTCCTGTTTACCTTGTTCAAAAAGTATATTTAATTTTATTTTAAAAAGTGCATTTTGTTTTATGATTGAAACGATTAACAGTTTGGAGTGAAAGATAGAGTAAAAAAGTTACCATCACTCAAACATTCATTCCCATTTCCACAATTATATGCCAGAAAGAGAACACAGGGTTCCCATGTGTACATGTACACCGGAAGGATGGATGGATGGGCACTAGAGGTTCTTCTTGATTTTCCAAAAGCAACTTCATTATAGATGGGTTTTTCTTGTCAATGAGGCTCTGCTCACTCAGTGTGGACATTTATAATTATTATTACAATTATTATACTGAATGTACTCTAATCTTTCTTCATACGAGATAAATCCAAATCAAACAATAAATCAGAATTGCACTCCAAGAGTGTCGACCTACACCAAGGTAGATTTACAAAAATTTTAAATATCTGCCCTGAATCCGGACAAGTCTCAAAATTTAATCAGTTTGTCACTGGTCCGAGGGTCACGTATGGTGAAAAAGTTGAGTTATCCTGCTAACACTCTCACACCCACACCCACACCTACTGAATAGAAGTTGGGAGATAAAACTGTTACTTAAAAGTCTGCAACTGCATCCAGAAATGCACTCAGAAATGTTGTGCAAAGAGAAAGCCATACATCAATTCTCTGCAGAAATGCTACCAAGCACCTATTTTATCAGACAGTATGGAAATGTATCAGTGCCCATAGCATGGGTGAGCTTTATTTGTGTAAAAGTACAAAGGATGACAAAGAGTATGTTGGGATTTGGCCAGCACTGCCGACCAAGTTTCATTCTACATGAGCTACAAAAGCTCATAGTGTGATTGACTGGCCTGCTGCCAGTCTAGTTCTGTCTCCTTTTAAAAATGTATGGCGCATCATGAAGAATAAAAGAGACCATGGACCGCTGAGCAGCTCAAGTCCTGCATCCAAGAAGAATGGTCAATTTATGAAATTGCAATTCGATTTGCAAAACTGCACCAATTGATAATATCCATTCTATTAAAACGTGTAAATGGAAGAAAAGGTGACGAAACAATGGTAAACATGCCTCTATCCCAATTTTTGGCTGAATTTGTAAATTTAATATACAGTATAAAAATAATAATAAATAATATGACTAATAAAAATATTGAAAATCCTTTTGTTGTCTAAATAAAGACCTAAAAAAAAAATCAAAATTTTCTGGTGTTAAATGGGTTTAATACATCCTCAGCTCCTGTACCTGTACTTAACATTAATGTGACGTGCAGGAAATATAATGGGAGAGGTCTGTAGGGTAAACTATTAATACATAAAATCTAATTTTAAACCTTTTTAAATACTTTATTATTGCATTTTCTTATGTCTTCAACTTTTTTATTTGTTACACTTTTATTTTCACTTTTTCAGAAATGAAAATCATCTTTGGAAACCACTACAATTATACAAGTACATTTCCTGTTTCTGGGGAAATCATCCGAATGTTACTCAATTGCACATTTAGAGATTCAGCCATGCACTGGCAAATAAATAATAATGTAATTCATGAATATTCTATATGCTGTGCACCTAAGTGATAGAGAAGTGCTCTTACCTGTGACTAGGAAGGTACATCGACCAGCTCCTGCTTCGTTAATGATGTCACACGTGTATTCGCCATAGCCATCACGATTAAGGCTACGCACTGAATACTCGGTCTCATCACTTGTGTCAAAGTGACCTGCATGCAACAGACGGGAGCCCAGACGCCACTCATAACGCAGCACACGTGAAGGATGTGCACGGAGTACACGGCAGGTCATTGGTACTGGGCGGCTCAAACCCTGGCGAACCTCCAACCACACCGGCTCTACAGCTGGAGGGTCTGCATACAACCAGAGAAAAATAGTCAGTATATCACAGAACATATGGGATATATCATGTAGGAAAATAGTGTGATGATAAACAACACTATATAGTCACATTTATATGGTGTTTATGCTATTTTCTTGATGAATAATTTAAAATGTATATGACTGATCAATGTTCTCTCAGTGCTGATGGGGGGGATTACGAATATCAGACAATAAAATATCATCTGTTGGTGGTGTTTGGAAAGCTATAACGTGTTATGTGTTTTAATTTGTCATCCCCCCAACCCCCCATCTGTTCAGCAGCACCAGATAAATGTAGGGCATAGATGAACTCAAACAGCTCTGACTAATTAGCTCCCTTTCATGAGCCAATCTGACAAGCTTGGACAGTAGTCACACTGGGGGGGAAATGTAGTTGAAATAGTGACAGGAAGTATCAATAAACAACTTAAATAATCTGAAATTAATTGCATCACATCATCATAAGGCTAGACAGTGTCATTTTAACACAGCTGGAGGACAACATAAAGCTGATGAGCACAGGACCAATTGGAACCAAAGGAAGTTTTTTGTTTGCTTGTTTGTTGGTTTTTCCTTCTAGTCAAATTCTGTATATTAAAAATACACTTTGTGGAGAACTCAAAAATGTGAAAGACTGCACAGAGAGACTGTATTTATTAAAAACTCACTGACAGCTCTTGCCAAGCTGAAAAATTATGCAAGAGTAAATATCTGAACAATAGAAAGAGTTTATTAATTTATTTTGATTCTTAGTGAAGATACCATAATCTAAAAAGACACTTCGCTTCCAAAAATCATCTTATTTTAAAACAACCATTTCAACCTGCAATGCTCCATGCCCCAATCATATCTAACTGGGAATAATTACTAAAACCTGATGTTACCTTTTGTCCTGCAAACTGAACCATGTCACACAATGGTGGCAAGGTGGTGCAGAGGTTAGTACTGTCATCTCATAGCAACAAGTTTATGGGTTAAACCTCACAACAGAGAGAACAAGAGGCTGTACATGTTCTTCATGTATCTAGATTTAATCAGGGTATTCTGGTAGTCCTCCCACAATCAAACAAAAGCATGTTGATTAGTTCAACTACCCATTCTAAATGTCCTATGGATGTGAACATATGAATGGTTGATTGTCTCTGGTGTTGGCCCTGTGATAGATTGGCACCCTGTTTAGGGTGTAACCTCGCCTCTCATCCTAAGTCAGGTGCGAATGGCTCCAGCTTCCCTGCAACATGTCAGTGGCATGGATGGATGGATGGATGGATGGATGAATGGATGGATGCATGGATGCAATATTAATTCACAGAGGTTGACTGAACGTATGGAATTGTTGTGACCAAATAAGCACAATATTTATCGAAAACACATGTGAGCCATCTGCTTTTCTTATTATGGTGCTGCTGAGAGAAGAAATGTTCCACAATGAGAGTGTTACTGTGTTAACTGTTGGAGACCTTTGCATGATTTCTGAACAATAACAATTAACAATAATTATGTGAAAATTTATTGAACTAAAATTCACACAAGGCTCTTCAACCCACTGTGGAGCTTCATCTGCTCAGTGAAACTGGACAGAGATAAGCATTTATTATGGTTTATGGCCATTTTTGTGCACTGGAGGCCATCATAAAAAAAAAAAAATGATAGCCATATTGGAATTTTTGTTAGATAGCAATTTTTTTTTTCTAAAATAGTGACTTTCAGAGAATATTCATATCTGCACCATCATATGAATGATTCTGGCCAAAAATCACATTTAGCTGTTCCACTATACCTATCTCCATCATGTTTGTGCAAAAGCTATTAGATATACAGTATACTGTATTCGATGTCAGAAGTGCCCAGGGCGCTTAAAAAATGGGGGGGGGGGTATTAAAATATTACCAGCGGAGTGGAACAGTAAGTTCTTATTACCATCAAGGTGGAAAACATGAATAGTAACAGAACAATAACAGAGTTGGTATTTGTATTATTAATTTTGTGGTATCAACCAAACTACTTACATGAAAGCTTAAAAACAGAATGCAGCATAATTAAAAAAAAAGACCCCTTACTTTTCCCTCCCTTTAAACATTTCCTTTAAACATTTTCCGGGAAGTAAAATTGAGCCAATCAACTCGAATGTCAACTTTAGCACATGGCACGTTGAACCAATCAACACGAACATAAACAAAAGCACATGACCAGGAACGCCTTAAACTTTATGAAGTTAGTGATCACAAAAATTAGGTGAAAAATACTTGTCATCACTTTCTGATAGGTCAATATCTGGCTTATTGCTCCATTCATTCAGAGCATTCGATAGTTTTGCTGTAACAGTTTCTAATGGTTCATCGGTTGTTGGACATTTACCAAGAGAACACAGCAAAAATATTTTACTGTTTTTCAAAGCACAGTGAAATAATCAAATGTGTTGTTACTGATGAACATTATAGACATTCCCCAGTGGCAGGGGGTGTGATGTCAGGAACTTTCAGCCGGACCCAAAAATGCAGGCGGCAGAGTATGAACATGGATGAGCTGTATTGTTCACACGGAAGGCAGAGCACGGGGAAAACGTAGTCACTGCTGGTGATGTGGAGCAACATGAAAATTATAAACTAAGGGGCTTGGCCAGCATAGAGCTGAGAACCAGGGACCAGAGAGATCACGGGAAATGGGGTTCCGAAGAGGGACAATGTTCTAGTGCCAGGAGAAGCGCAGTGCTCGTCTTTATAGAATGGTAGATTGGTGAGTTGAATCAGGTTTGTGCATTGTGATCAGCCTGTGTGTGACAGCCACGCTCCTCTATCGGAGCCTGCAGTGCTTAGAATACCGTGTAACTCACTTTTATAGGCAGTGAATGCCTCATTTTATGGCTACAGAGATTGATCAAATAAAATTGGTAAGTGTGATCTACAATTTTGCTCCCAGTACACATGGGCGGTTATTAGACTTAAGATAAAAAAAATTAAAAAATTTAAAATAAATAAAAAAAAACAAACAAAAAACACTTGGGGTGCTTATTGGAGCGGTGCGCCCATTACGTCCAACATGATATACAGTGGAACCTCAACTTATGAAAGCCCCAACAAACGAAAAATCTAGGTTACGAAAAACATTTTCCTACAATTTTTGTCTTTGGATACGAAATAAGTTCACGTTATGAAAGCACCATCAAAAAAATTCAAACAATGCACGAGTTTCTCTCTTCTCCCATTGACTATCTCCCAACATCCCGCCCCGCTGGCCTCCCATTGGCTAGGAGAGATGACGCAACGCCCTCCCATTGGCAATTATGGAGCTGCTGCTTTTCGTGTAAAGGACAGAGTTACTGTTGTTTTGTGATTTTTTCGAGTGTGCTCATTGTAACTTTATTTTTTGACTCAAGCTTTTAACCTTGTATAAATATCTGTAAGATTATAACTCTGCTAAGAAGACATCGTCAACACACGCGCGCACACACACACATGCGCGCACACACACACACACACACGCGCGCGCGCGCGCGCGCGCAAGTGTGATTCCCAGTACGAGTGAAAAGAAGAAGCGGGCTCGTGGCATGCGGTTGAGTAATATCACAAAGGAATATGGCCAAACCCGTCTACCATTGGTACGATATTGAAGCAGAAGAAGGCCTTAAAAGGTATGCTTTTATAATTTTTAAAGGGTTCAAGGGGGTAGTTTTGGGGGCCTTGGAATGAATCACACATTTTATGTTTAAAATGCGGTTCAGCTTACGAAAAGTCCAGGTCTCAAAACTACTTCCGGAACGGATTAATTTCATAAATTGAGGTATGAGGTACCATTGTGTGTGTGTGTGTGTGTGTGTGTGTGTGTGTGTGTGTATATATATATATATATATATATATATATATATATATATATATATATATATATTTTTTTAATGAACAAGAAATTGTGAGAGTTTGAATAAGTAAATGATTAATCAAACAAGGTGGAGATAATAAAAAGACTGTTCACTGCTCGGTTATCTTTTTTTATTATTATTGAATTCAACAGCCTTGCTCTTTTTGGGCCTCGTTATGTTAATTGGCTAATTTTCTGCAAAAGCCGTAATTGCCCTCACGTAAGTCTGCATAGCATTGTGTCTGAATCTGTGTGTCTGTATCATGTGTGAGTGGGAACATTGCAGCATGTCGAAACACGGATCACGACTGAAATACAAAGCACTATTGGAATTTACTCAAACAATTGAAGGAAGCAAGTGATCTTGATACATTTATGATGCCTGTTCTTCAATTTCTGCAATCAAATGGTTGACTTAAAACAGAAGTTTGCCACTTCTGTCTCACAGCATAGGCTTATCTGAATCACAGCATGCTAGAAAGAAAAGAACAGGAAGAAATACTACAAACAACTGAACTACATCACATTGATAAGCCTCAAATTGGACCTTACAAGACAAAAAGAAATACTTTAACATTCAGACACCTTTTCTTAAAAATATTGTGGGCTGGATGGTAACTATGTTTTATGAAAGTGACTTTCTCTCAAAGAGATGCACTACACCTCGCTGTCTGGGCAGGAGGTTTATTTACACATCAAAGCCGGTGACATGCTGAAACCATTTCTACATTTCTGTAATGTTCTTTGCTTCAGAAAGCTGTGTTTTGGCCCTTGATCGAGTTACTAAAGGCGGCTTTGTGGTGTGGTGAGCGTCTGCTTCCCCCACTGGGCTTACACGATGCAGCCAGGGAAAAAAGTCTTAGTGGACTGGCACAGAGAGATTTACGGACTGGGGAACACCGCCAGCTGAGAAAGTCTCCACTTATTCAGTGGGAAGCTTTAGGTGATGAACAGAAACAAGGGAGCTGCTCACATGTCTCTGGCAATGACTCAATACCATAGCACACTAAACAAAACCTGAAAAATTGAAACCTGAAGGATGACACAGGTGTACCTCACATCCTTTCACAAGGCAAACCAAAAAGGTAATTGGTTGCACTTAAAATTCTCTTCTGCCACTTATACACTTTAGAATGCTAAATATTCACTGTTAATGTAAGCAGGAATGACAAAGAAAAATTAACTGTAGTAATTATTTACATTGATTTCAAATGTTTGCACATCGATGCTAAAATTGCAAGTTTTTGTGATGTTAATAAATTCAAACTAAGATAAATTACTTTCCACTTTAATGTGATAAAGCAAGTAACAGAATGAAGTATGCAACCAAAAAGACATTTAGGAAACAGAGGGGAGGGGCTTACATTAATCTTCTGTATATGTGTACAATCTTCAGCTAAAATATTCTTCAAGCACGTTTTGGATGTAATCTGGATTTTGGTTTGTGCACACTACTCACTTGTTTTAAAGATTTTGGATAGGATTTAGATCTGAGCTATAATTCGATCATTTCAAAATGTTGATCTTGTCAAGCTTTTCTGTAGTTGACTTTCACTCATTAATATGCTAGAAGTTGAATGAATTTCTTTTCTGCAATTTCCTTATGGAGATCTATGTGTTTGGTGCCAAAGTAGGTTGGTATATGGCTCGATCTTTTATTCCCTGCACTAAAGTTTCAATTCCACGTGTGGAGAAGTAGACCCAAAACCTGATGCCGCCACCACCACCACCATGTTCTATCGTTTGTATGGTGTTTATTGGTTAGGTTTTTTTTTTACCTCCAATATTTTTCTCATCTGACCACCACATTTTTCCATCACCATAAGAAATAGCTAAGCTTTCCTTATTTCATAGCTCAAACAGTGACGAGAGGAGAAATTGCTGTCATGTGGCTTAAGAAACTGTATCTGACAGTACTTGCCAGATGTCTGTAGCTCTTTAAATCCTGCTGTAGGTCTATTGGGAATCTCCCTGAAAATTTTTTACCTCGTCCTTTCAACAATTTTGGAGGAACATCATGTTCTTGGAACATTTCTCCACTTGTTGATGATGACTTTCATAGTGTTCCATGGTGCAGTGTACATGACACAGTACTCCCATATTTCAGAAATGTTTCTGTAATTATGTCTCCTAATTAATCCTTTCAACAATGAGAACTTGTGTGCTTTGTAAGCTCTTCATGAAACATGGCTTCAGCAGTCAGATAAAAACAACAATGTTCATTCATTCATTCACCAAACCACTTAATTCTGTTATGGTTACAAGAAGGTTACTGTCCATTTCAGCTGACTCCAGGCAAGGGCTGGGTACACACACACACACACACACACACACACACACATACACGCACACACACACACTCACAGAATACCTCCCGATCCACACGGTTATTCCCACCAACCCCTCGGCTCAATTTGGAACAGCCAATCAGTGCAATGTGCATGTTGTTGGACTTTGTGAGCAAACTGGAGTATCTGGAGACAGCACAGGTAGAACATGCAAACTCCACACAGAAATGCCTGCGCAGAACTCAGGACTGGAACCCTCGACTTTCTTGGCATGCTAACCACTACTCTAACATGCCACCCGAATAAGATATCAATGAAATAAATAAAAATATTCAGAAACATCTGGTTTTAGTATGAGGTTAATCAAATTACTTCACTCAGAACAGATGTATGATAATTGGTTCTCAACAGGAGTAAGACATTGATTGATTAACTGTAAGCACAGACACATTTCCAATTATAATATGATGTACACAATTATGCAACTATTTATTATTTATCTATTTATTTTGCACTTTAATTTTGTTGGTTGTTATATCACAGTAAAATTGGAATAAAAACACAGTGTGTTTGATCTTGGTTTAATTTATTACAAACCTGCAATGTTGATACTTTTTATTCATTCATTAATTTTCTGAACTGCTGATGAGTTGCAGGGAGGCTGGCGCTCATCTCAGCCGACTCTGGGTGAGGGCAGAGTACAACCTTCCCAGCTCGCCAGGCCATCGCAGGGTGGAAACACACTGTCGGCTATGCAGCCTACTCTTGATTTTATATGCTTTTCACCACAGACAGTGAGAGACATGGCCGGCCTTTGTTAACCCAGTTAGCTACACTGGGGGGACAGTGACAACCTGTTGTGAGTGTGGTTGGAACCCCCAACATTGAAATCAGTGATCCAGCACCATACCACCAGGCCACCACTGCTCAACGTTTTATATATACTGTATCAATTAATGTTTGGCTACAATACAATAACACAAAAGTGCTTTCAGACAGTTTTATTCCAGAATCTAATCTCACTGTTCTCATTTCAGACAAATTAAACCAAGCTTTACCTGCAAGAAAACATGTTGTTTTATTTCACTGGAGTTAATTAAGCATGTGTATAGAATGATCATGAGCCCAGCAAACTAACCACTATGCCACCGGCCCCAGTGCAATGGATCCCAGTTCGACCCCCACAGTGCAGAGACCCCTGGGCAACAAGGTCTTAACCACAAGTGTGCCTCTGTTCAGCCAGCAGTATAAAGGGGTGACAGTAAATAATACTGGGAGGGTAACCTGCTATCGTCCCATCCAGGAAGAGTTGAACTCCTTGTCGCTTCACACTACAGAAACCGGAGATAAGCACTAGCCTGAAAAGTCACTAGTCCCGAGTGTAAAAGTCCAACAGACTTTCCTTTAGCTCTATAGAGTGAAGTCTCATGAAGTCATTTCTTTCTTTCTTTTATTGCCCTCCAAGTTTCCAAGCACCCATGAGGTATCTCTTTTAGGACAACTGCTTAAACTTGCTAAAGGCCAAAAAGGGTCTGCTGTCTTTTTATTTATTCAATTAAACTAAATGGTGGTAAAGGTGGGATATAAAATATAGGTTAGCAGTTTATTGATTCTGTATAGAGAGCAGTAGTAGTAGCCTGGTGGTGAGTTACCAATCCAAAGGTTGGGGGTTCGAACCACACTGTCAATGGTTGTCACTGCTGTCCCCCCAGTGCAAGTAACTGGGTTATCAAAGGCCGGCCATGTCTCTCACTGTCTATGGTGAGAGGAATGTAAAAGAACCACTGCTGACTTCCATCAACAGTAGGCTGCATAGCCGTTAATGCGTTTCTGCTCTACGATGACCTGTAGAGCTGTCCAGGGTGCACTCTTGCCCAGATTTGGCTAAGATGGGCCCTAGCCTCCCCATGACCCTAATTAGAATCAAGCAGTTCAGAAAATAAATGATTCTGCATATTATATAATAATATTATACATATTATACTACATTCAAAGTGAAATCAGAAAAGGATATTACCAGATCAGAGTTTTTAATTACTGCTGAGACTCCAAGCTAACAAACAGCATTATAAAGACCAAGTTAAAGGTCTAATAATGAAGTTGGCTGCATAAAATATTATCTTAAACACACAAAGTCTATAAAATAATATTTAAAAATTGTTAAGTCATAATGTTCATTTAGAACATTTACATGACTTTTATGCAAAATATAGCTTTAACATTTCCAAAATGTTGCACACATTCAGGCCTTGAGTACAGTGCCAACAGCCCTGTACAGTGGTACCTCACCTTACGAAATTAATCCGTTCCAGAGCTTTCTTCGTAACCTGCATTTTTCCTAAATTGAACCGCATTTTACATGTAAAACATGTGAATCATTCCAAGGCTCCCAATACTACCCCTAAACTATTTAAAAATTATAAAAGCATACCTTTAACACCTCCTTCTACTTCAATAACGTACCGATGGTAGACAGGTTCGGCCATATACCTTTGTGATATCACTCGAGCCTGTTTCTTCTCCTCACTCATTGTGTGTGTGTGTGTGTGTGTGTGTGTGTGTGTGTGTGTGTTCACGCGTGCGTGTGGACCATGTCTTCTTAGCAGAGTTATAATCTTACAAATGTTTATGGAAGGTTAAAAGCCTGAGTCAAGAAATAAAGCATCAACAACAGTAACTCTGTCCTTTACACGAAAAGCATCATGGTGGATTCAGCTCTATAATAGGCAATCTGAGGTAGATGTGTCATTCCTCCAATGATGTCCAAGATGACGTCCAAGATGGCGCCAGGTGGACCTGTCCAAGATGGCACTTGAGTGAAGGCGACATGAATGATAGCACAGTTGTCAGCCAATGGGAGGCCGGCGGGATGTTTGAACGTGATTGATGGGAGAGCAGCTCGTGCATTCTTTGAATGCTTGAATGGCGCGTTTCAATGTTTGAATGGCGCAATTGAATTTTTAAGATGGCGCTTTCGTAACATGAACTTGTTTCGTACCTTGAGACAAAAATTTTAGGAAAATGCTTTTCGTAACCTGAATTTTTCGTTTGGTGAGCCTTTCGTAAGGTGAGGTACCACTGTACTAGGGTTTCCTTTACAATAATGCAGGTACTGACAATGAAAGCTCAGTACACATACGTAAAGTCCTTGTATGTTAATGTTACTGTAACATTTATGGAAAATGTTAACTGTCATGATGTTATATATATAAAACTATGTTTTTGTTACAAATAACCTTATTGCAACTTTTGTGCAATGTCATTTAAACATCAACTTGTTAACTGGGCTGCAGAGAATTACAATGAAGTAAGCTAAAGAAGGCATTAAAAGTATTTTAAATGCAAGTTGAAACTTGTGTCAGTAGCCTGTGGAGCAACATGTCCATCATGTTAATGATAAGGGGCAAAAAAATTATATATTTTTAAAGATCATTACAGAAATCCCTAAAATGCAGAGTATTTGAAATCCCAAGAATACAAAGTATGTGGTAGGAGTAGCATCTGCTTGCCACTTTAATTCATTGTTAGCAATCCAGCAACTTCATCAATGCAAAACAAAGTTGTTTCCCTTTGATCTTTGCTGTCAATAGTGGACTCAGTTTCGAGAAATTACATTGGACTTGCTCAGGCACCAGTCTAAATGTCATTAATTTTGCTGACAGTGCAGTTTTAAATGGCTGAATTAAAAAGTAAGAATAATACCAAACATGTAGGACATGGGGAAATAGATAAGACAATAATAACTAATAAAATAATAATAAGGACTTCACGCAATATATCTTAAACAATCACGTAAAATTGGTCTTATTTTAGATATGAATGGAGTATAACTGTGCATAGTTACTACAAATTAAGGCAATATATTGACAGATTTATTATACAAATGTAATAGTACTCAAAATTTATAGTAAAAAAAAAAATCACTTAATATATCTTTATCCAGATGAAAATTGCACTGATATAATATGCAATTATCTAAAAGTCAAAGAATATGACAAGATCATGATGACAGAAAGACCTTAAAGGCATAATACATTTAGGATGACTTACAAAAATGAGACTCTTCAACTTTTTCAACTTCCTCAGTGACATGAGAGAGATATCCGTTACTATTTTATGAATCTTTATCTCACACACATCGTGTTCATTTTAGCTCTTTTAATCTCCAGTATGCACTGATTGTCTTATTGCTGTGATCCCCCCCCCTCCTTTCAGGTCAAATCCACATTAATGAATATAGAATAAGCACCGCATAGAATAAATTAGCTGGCTGATAATTAAACATTAAGCCACACATTAAAATTACATCCGAAAAGATTGAAGTAATAGAATGAAGGAGATGGCCATGAGGTCTCCGATGAGAAGCAGAAAGAAGAGTGACTCATTCTGGTTTATAAGCATGTGCCTTCAGTGTGGTGCTGGTATAGAGGGGTTGTTCAGTCCCATTAGTGGTAATGTAACTCACGGCTGAATGTGTAGGACATTCTTGCCGCTAGTATAGACAGGAGAATTCAAGTGAAGTTCTCTGGGCCTAGCGGGAAGATTTCCTCTATACAAATGCAATCTCATTAAATAAAACCCCAAAATAAAAAAAAATAAAAAACAGTGAAGTGTCCTAAAAAAAGAGGTTAAGCAATATATAATAATGAGAGACGATTATAAGAAAATCCCAATGTGTTTTCCTTAATGGTGATATTTAATGGTAAAAATATATTACAAATCAATAGCAATAGTTCTGGGCCAGTGGCAGCCTGGTGGTAAAGGGCGCTGGATCGCTGATCCTAAGGTTGGGAGTTTGAGTCCCACTCTCCACAAGGTTATCACTGCCCCCCCCCCCCCCCCCCCCAGTGCAGCGAACTGGCTTATCAAAGGCCCGCCTTATCTGTCACTGTCTATGGTGAAAGGTTCATGTAAAAGAACAATTGCTGAATCATGTAAAAGAACAAAAGCTCCCCGACTGGGAATCCTGCTTCTAAAAAGTTTTTCCGATAGAAAAATTGCAAACTTTAGCTTGTAAATTTAGCAGCGTGATTGTTGAAGTTTCTAGGATCATGGGCGGAACGTTTTCGGTGGACCAATCTACGTCAACAGCACGGACAATGGCCATTTAACAGTGAATGGTCAAGATGGCGCTTCCTTGAGGGCGACGTCGCGGAGTTCTCGGAGTCAAATTGTTTCTTTGTTTGTTTGAAATGTTGTTTTTGTTCGTTTGTTTTTTTGCACTATGCTCGTCTATGTCCGTGCGACCCTACTACAGCTATGAGAGAACAGTCCTTTTGGACATTTATAACTGAGCATGCTCATCTCCTATCCTGAGATAATATGCTATTGCAGCTCAATCCTAGCCGCACTGTGGATAACAATAAACCCAGGCGGAGACGTGTCAGGCGAGGAAGGGCTGAACAATGACTCCGGCGCTTGGTTTGCAATGGAAGGTTAGCACTCCCCGTTATACTGCTTGAAAATGTTCAGTTTCTGTGAAGCAAGATGGATGAGCTACATGCTCGGATTGCAGCGCAGATGGATCTATAGGACTGCTCCAGGCTGTGTTTCTGTGAAACATGGCTCGAGGAGAGTACACTTGACGAGGCGACTACACCAGCCGGCTACACGGCCTTCAGAGAGGACCGGAGCACAGCGGCTAGCAACAAGAACCGCGGCGGAAGAACGTCGGATTCTCGTTCAATAAACCTGGTGTACTGACTGACTGTAGATTATCTCTCAACCTTGCTCTGAGAATGGAGAACATATAACTTTGAAGTTGTGGCCATTTTGTTTACCCAGAGAACTGTTCATTTTTTTGCAACAAAACAATGGGCATAGTGCAATATAAATATAATATAATATAATATAATATAATATAATATAATATAATACAATACAATATAATATAACATAATATAGTGCAATTCCATTTATTGCGATGATCTACTGATTTATTTATTGTATTATTATTATTATTATTATTATTATTATCATTTTATTTTTATTACTTTTGTTGTTGCTGGGTTTCTGTGAGGTCATTTTAGATATAGAATTTTTATGTGTTTATTTTATAGCAGTTTGTGTGTTGTTGATTTGAGCCTCTTTTCTGTTTGTAACTTGACTCCTTGAACAACGGCACAAGAATCCCTATGTGTGTAAAAAAAAACACAAATGGCTATTAAAAATCCTGAATCCTGAATTAGTTTTAAGATTCTTCTGTTTGTTTTTAAGGCTATTCACGGAAATGCACCAACTCATTTAAGAGAACTTGTATCAATTAAAAAAACAGGCAATGATAAAAGTAAGATCCTTATCGGATGGTTTGTTGTTTGCAGCACCAACTTATAGAAGTAAAGTTACATTGGGGGATCGGTCATTCCAGGTCACGGCTCCAAAACTCTGGAATGCATTGCCACATCAGATTCGCTCTATACCAGATCTTACAATTTTTAAGTGCCACCTGAAGACGTGTCTTTAAGAGGAAGCTTCTTATTAACTGTTATTATCATTGTTATCAGTATTTTAACATTTATATATATATATATATATATAAAACATTTTTATAGTATATTTAAAATAATTATTTAGATATGATGTATTATATTGTTTAGGCCATGTATGGCCAACTTGCAGCTTCCAAGCCGCGTGTGGCTCTTTGCTTAGTTTCATGCGGCTCTTATGTTCATATCGAAGTTTGTGTTTTTTTAATGAGTATGTTTGCTTTGCTTGAGTTCAATATGGTATTTCAGTCGGCCCTCTACTTACGAAATTAATCCGTTCCAGAGCCTTTTTCGTAGCCTGGAGTTTTCGTGTTCGAGTTCGCGTGATTCGTTCCAAGGCTCCCAAGACTACCCCATAAATCCTTTAAAAATGATAAAAGTACATCAATTTTGTATGAAATATGCATTAAATATGTGTTAAAAGTAAAAGAAAATTATTTATTAAATCATTTAAACATTTATTAACATATTAAACCATTTTATTAACATATTTATTAATTAAACAATTATTAAACATTTTTTATTCACGCGCACACACACACACACACACACACACACACACACACACATCACTATCTCTATCTCTCTCTGGCTCTCTCTCTGGCTCTCTCTTCACACACACACACACACACACACACACACACACACACACACACACACACACACACACACACACACACCTCTCAGCTCAGTGTCTTCTTCTTCTTCTTTTCCTTTCGGCTGTTCCCTTCAGGGGTCGCCACAGCAAATGATCTGCCTCCATCTCTCCCTATCCTCTGCATCTTCTACTCTTACTCCAAAGACCTTCATGTCTGCCTTCACCGCATCCATAAATCTTCTCTTTGGTCTTCCTCTGGGCCTTTTGCCTGGTAGTTCCAACCTCAGCATCCTACGACCAATATACTCACTATCCCGCCTCTGTACATGTCCAAACCATCTCAATCTAGCCTCTCTGACTTTGTCTCCAAAACATCTAACATGTGCTGTCCCTCTGATGTACTCATTTCTGATCCTATCCATCCTCGTTACTCCCAAAGAGAACCTCAACATTTTCATCTCTGCTACCTCCAACTCTGACTCCTGTCTTTTCCTCAGTGCCACTGTCTCTAAACCATACAACATTGCTGGCCTCATCACCGTCTTGTACACTTTTGCCTTCATTCTTGCCGATACTCTCCTATCACACATCACACCGGACACTTTTCTCCATCCATTCCAACCTGCCTGCACGCGCTTCTTCACCTCTTTTCCACACTCTCCATTGCTCTGGATTGTTGAGCCTAAGTACTTAAAATCCTCCACCTTCTTTATCTCTGCCCCTGTAACCTCAAAGTTCCTCTTGGGTCCTTGTCGTTCACACACATGTATTCTGTCTTACTAAGACTAACCTTCAATCCCCTCCTTTCCAGGGCATACCTCCACCTCTCTAGATTTTCCTCCACTTGGTCTCTGCTCTCACTACAGATCACGATGTCATCTGCAAACATCATAGTCCATGGAGATTCTTGTCTAACCTCGTCTGTTAGCCTGTCCATCACCATAGCAAACAAGAAGGGGCTGAGAGCTGACCCTTGATGCAGTCCCACCTCCACCTTGAACTCTTCTGTCACACCGACAGCACACCTCACCACTGTCTTACATCTCTCATACATGTCCTGCACCACTCTAACATACTTCTCTGTCACTCCAGACTTCCTCATACAATACCACAGTTCTTCTCTCGTCACCCTGTCATATGCTTTCTCCAGATCCACAAAGGCACAATGCAGCTCCTTCTGACCTTCTCTGTACGTCTCTATTAACATCCTCAAAGCAAACACTGCATCTGTGGTGCTCTTTCTTGGCATGAAACCAAACTGTTGTTCACAAATGCTGACCTCTGCCCTTAGTCTTGCTTCCACTATTCTTTCCCATAGCTTCATTGTATGGCTCATCAACTTTATCCCTCTGTAGTTGCCACAACTCTGTACATCTCCCTTGTTCTTAAAAATGGGCACAAGCACACTTCTCCTCCATTCCTCTGGTATCTGCTCACTTTCTTGTTGAATATTCTTGTCAGAAAATCTACTGCTACCTCCCCTAGACACTTCCATACCTCAACTGGTATGTCATCAGGGTCAACTGCCTTTCCACTCTTCATCCTCTTCAATGCCCTCCTCACTTCTCCCTTACTAATCTTTGCTACTTCCTGCTCCTCAACGGTCACCCCTTCTACTCTTTTTCTCTCTCATTTTCCTCATTCATCAGCTCTTCAAAGTACTCTTTCCATCTTCCCAGCACACTTCTGTCATCAGTCAATACATTTCCCTCTCTGTCCTTTATCACTCTAACTTGCTGCACGTCTTTCCCATCTCTATTTCTCTGCTGTGCTAACCTGTATAGATCATTTTCTCCCTCCTTACTGTTCAACCTATCATACAAGTCATCATACGCCCTCTGGTTGGCCTTTGACACTGCTACCTTCGCCTTACGCTGTGTCTCCCTGTACTCCTGTTTACTCTCTTCGGTCCTCTCAATGTCCCACTTCTTCTTGGCTAACCTCTTCTTTTGTACACACTCCTGCACTTCCTCATTCCACCACCAAGTTTCCTTATCTACTTTCCTTCCAGAGGACACACCAAGTACTCTCCTACCGGTCTCCCTGATCACATTGGCTGTGGTTGTCCAGTCCTCTGGAAGCACTTCCTAACTACCCAAAGCCTGTTTCAACTCCAAAGCTTGTTTCAACTCCAAAGCCTGTTTCAACTCCATGAGAGGTTTTTTTTTTGTTCTTGAATGTAACGGAAAGTCATTCTGCCATATGTGTCAGGCATCAATAGCGCATTTCAAAACTTCAAATTTTCAGCGCCACTTCAGCTCACTTCAGTCCAGGCTAACTTCAGCCAGGGACTTCCAAAAGGGACTGAACTTTGTAAGCACAAGTGTTCACTTTGAAATGCCAGGCAGAAAAGCAGACAGAGTTTTTTGAAAAATGTACAAATCAGAGACCGTAACGCTTGCATCGTATCAACTGGCTTGGAACATTATACAGGCCAAAATGCCATACAATGAAGGAGAGTTCATTATAAAATCCCTCAGTGACGTTGTTGAAATATTGTCCTCTGAAAACAACAAACTAAAACGCGTGGTATCGGACGTCCAACTGTCCCGCCACACTGTTGAACACAGAACATTGGACATTAACATGGCTATTGAATTACAGCTGCACTCTGACCTTCAAAGATGTATTTTGGTATTTTATCATGCTGGTGTGTGCATTTACAATAAATCTGTCTGAGCAGAGGTGTGTGTGTGTGTGTGTGTGTGTGTGTGAAAGGGATGGGTGATGTTCATGTGTGCCCATGTGCATGATGTGGCTCTTTGTGGTAACACAGTAAAAAATTCTTGGTCTCTGACTGGTTGACCACGCCTGATTTAGACAGACATCATGTAATGTGCGCTTGATTATTTTATGGAAAGCGTGCAATATAAGAATTCAATTATTATTATTATTATTATTTCTGGATCAATGGGGTGCTTTCCTTCCAGACAAGTGAAGTATTCCCTTATGCTTATATTCTTGGTGAGTTCTCATAGCAAATTCATCACCTTGCAGTCTATTGACTTTGTCCCCGTGCGAGTAGGAAAAATACTTCCTACATCACATTTATCTTTTCCCCCTGAATTCTTGTCTTGTTGAACAATGGAGGAAGGTGATTAAAAGCCACTGTTTCTATACAATTATTAATAATTCTCACCCACTCATTTAATGATCAGAGAGACTAGTGCCTATCTCAGCTTACACTAAATGAAGGCAGGGTATAGCCTAAAAAGTACACCAGACCATCACAGGGCAAGACACACATCCATTAGCACTCATACCTAAGATCAATTTGGAACAGCCAGTTAGCCTAATGTGCCTGTTTTTGGATCGTGGGAAGAAAACAGAGTACCCGGAAAAAACCCACACAAGCACAAGGAAAACATGTAATCTCACAGAAATGCCTGAGCCCGGGAATTGAACCCAGGACCTTTTTGCTGTGAGTCAGATATACTAACCACTATACCATCATGCCACCGCTGTTGACAAGTCCACACTAGGACATAAGGATTTTGGATGATGGTAATTCTAGTCATTGACTTTTTACTATTTGTACCATTGTTTATTATTAATTCATCATTCGCCAAACCACTTAATCCTGCTTGGGTCACAGAGAGCTGGAACGTCTTTAAAGAGACTAAAAGCAAAAGCAGGAAACATCCTGAACAGCCCACCAGTCCATCCAAAGACCATCTCTCACACGCAACCATTCTCACTCATACTCACACTTTGGAAAAGCCAATTAGCCTATTAGCCTAATGTGCATGTCTTTGGACTAGCGGAGGACACCCGCTTCCCTGTAGGAAGCCACACAAGCACTGAGTGAACAGGCAAACTCCACACAGAAACACACTTGCTGAGCCCAGGACTTGTAGCCAGGTCCTTCTTGCTGTGAGGCAGATACACTAAATGCTATGCCACTGTGCTGCCTACAGTTTTCTGTTTGTTATTAAAAAAAAAAAAATGTTAATGTTTGTTTATGTTGTGGATACAAAGGATCTAATATCATGATATTAAAAGGCGTAGATTTTATATTTATTGTGCATTATTTGCAACCAACCTATTAGGTTGGATAATGATCTTTAATGATCAGGGTATTTTTGGAAACTACTTGTTAAGCCTTGCTCAAACAGTAGTATAATGTCTACACCATGATGGTGCAGCAGCTCTTTCAATTCTGGCAGAAGCAACACATCCGTGTTATGATTTGTAGGGACGTGAATAGCTCCTGATATACTTTCAGGGACTGCATGTCTTTCTCTAAATGTGTGGCCCATCAGAGAGACAGTATGTGCTGCTGGTGTCCTGCCTTTGGAGTGTTGAGAATATCAGGGCCAAAATATACCATTCATATCTAAGTGAACATAAATGACAAAACACCTTAAAATCTATGCAAACACACAGTCCTGTTGTACATATTCATTGTGTGTACTTACATTACTATGGCGGTTATAAAAAGAGTAAGCATGTCTTTAAAAATTAAACTGAGAGCTTTATAAATCCAGCTACTCTCCATTATTTTCAGAGTAGAATTTTCTAGCTTCAGACAAAGCTGTTCTCTAAAAATTTCTACCTCCCCTTGACAGTTTCTGTCATAACCAACATAACACTTTTTTTTTTTTTTTTTTTTTTAACCCCAGGCATTTTCAGGAGATGCTTATTGAAGGTGCTAATCTTATGGAATATCATATACTGTACCTAATCCCAAAGCTACAGTTTCCACTCAAAACAGTTGAGAAAATATTTAAAACTATTGTTACACTATGCTACCCCAGTGCAAGTAATTTCTGGTACTCACTACTGTAATACTGAATTTAATGCCTGCCGAGTCTCTGCTGCGTTTCCATACATGCTACAGGCAGTTAATGTAGCATTTTAATCTGGGATTTAATTCAATCAGTTACAATGAGAAATTTTGTCATGAGCGATATTAACTGTTGGATGTTCAGAACCACCAGCAGAAGCTATACCCTCACAGAAAACATGAGGATGCACAGTCCATTATTATTATTTAGATTAGAGATTTTGCTCACGATCACTCCTCATTACTATGCTTGTTTTGTGTATAACAACCTGCCAGCTGTAATTATAAAATGGTTTTAGTCCAAAGACAGTATATTAGTGTTTATTCTCGCCCCCTATACTGTATTGGCTTACAAATTATCCCAACATGCAAAGCTTGTGTTTTTAAAGCAACACGTGTTTTAAATGGTACCTGTGGTGAATTACTGTTACTAGCTATTTAAAACAATCAGGGAGAACAACAGCAGTTTCTTCCAGCAACATCAGTCCTGGTTCCTTGTTAAAGTAGATATAAGTGCTACAACACTGGGCATGCTTAGAGACACGTTGCCTTCTTTGACTGCTCCAGCCTGGTAGTGATGTAAACTTGTTGGATTGGCTGGGCTGCATCACTGGCGCTGTGCATCATGACACATTATTGGCTGAGCTACCCAAACAAGTGCAGAAATAATTTCTTTTGTGTTCCAAAACCAACTGATTACAGGAAAGACGAGTTGGAAAAACGTTAGCTGCATAAGCCATTTTGGATTTACAGCCACGCACATTTCTGGCAGTATTAGAGTCACTAGAATGTAACATCTCACTATCTCCATTAGACTCCTCCCTCTCTGGCTCAAATAGATTACAATTTACACCAATTTCCTCTGAATTTCCAGCCAAAGTTGCCTCTTGAACATTTTTGTAATCAACTTAAATTTTGCTTGCTGAATAGATCTGCTTGTTTACTTCCGCGAGACCACGCAGCCCAAAAGGTTCATCTCATTTCCATTAAAAAAACAATTGCTAATCCTTGGTTCCTCCCCTGCTAGTAATCCATGGGAAAACACCCAGTCTTGTGCTTTTTATGATAATTTATTTAAAATAAGTATCTGTATTGCTTAAACATATTCCTTACGCACACATTTTGCTGTAAGGATGACCAATACAGGTACTCTTTAAATGCAGTCCATTACCTAGATGCATTGTCTTACGTACACTAGGGTTAGAGAACAGGTTTTGTTTGACAAAGTATTTTTGTATAGTTGTAATTTGTGTTTATATTACATCAAAAATTCTGCCGTCACTGGCTATTAGCAGCTGATCAAGAACAACATGCTAAAAGCAGTTAGATTTTCACCCACTCAGTGTTGTTAGTGAACATTTTTTTTAACCTAGCCTTCATCATTACTGCTGTGTGCCACGAGTAATAAATACAAACACTTTGTATTATCTGTTATTGCACTTTGCTTATGTACTGTAGATCATCCATTTTTCATGGACCTATGGATAAGTTGTTGCTATAAATGCTACCATAAGTTCATTAATATAAACCTTTTATCTAAATTAAAACCAACACGACTATCAAGGACAGTACAATTTCAGAACATTAATTAACACCTTCTGGCCAATTAGATTAAATAATTCCCTAATGCGGCAGTACAGAGGCATAGTGGTTACTACATCCATCTCACAGTAAGAAGACTTGGGTTCAATTCCCAGGCTGGGTGTTTATGTGTGGAGTTCGCATGTCCTCATTGTGCTTGCGTGGCTTTCCTCCGGGTTTGCTTGTTTCTTCCCACGGTCCTAAAATGCACCGTAGGCCAATTTGCTGTTCCAAATCACCCTTAGGTGAGAGTGTGAATGGTTGTGTGAGTGACGGACTTGTGATGGCCTGAAGAGCTGTCCAGGGTGTACCCCACCCTTGCCTAGAGTTTGCTGAAATGGGCACCAGCCTCCCTGCAACCCTAATTAGGATTAAGAAGCTTAAAAAAAATGAACTAATAAATACACCAATGTGGTGGTATTGCAATAAATAACCTTGAACTGAAAATTGCTTAAGATATACTTACACTGCACTATGAGCTCCACCAAAGCTTCCCGAGGTTTCACGTTAAAGCCATTGTATTGGCTGGTCTGGCAGCGGTATGAGCCACTCATCTCACGAGACACGTTGACGATGCGCAGCACACCGTCATAGCTTTCCATTTGCATACTTCCATCTGGCATTGGCACCTCTTTATCAGCCCGTGACCACAGAATGATGGGTTTGGGCTTTCCTGAAACAAGGCACTCCAGCTCCACCGTCTCTCCTTCTCGTACCACCAGTGGGGACTTGCCCCGTGGCACAGTTAGATTGGGAGGAACTGAATAAGAGAAAAACAGAGGAAGAACTGATATAAACCTCAAGAATGCTAATATAAACGGGCACTCGTATTTTAAAGTCTGGAGCAGATGAATGCAAAATTACATAAATCACAACAATTAAGATGATGATTAAAGTATCTGAAATAGATCTGAATGAAACAATATATAAAGAATACACTTGTAAAGATGTTGCCATAGCTTATTCTAAGTTCTTCATATCAAACCTTATTTATAATTGTATTGCTCTGCTGGATTAGAAAGCAAAGCAGGTCAATCTGTCTGACAATCGCTGGGGCCGAAATCCCAGTCTACTCACTATATAGGAAAAGCACTATTTTGTAGTGTTGCCTGAATGTGTAGTGAGAATTTTTTTATACTTCAGAGTGGAGTCTGTGTGTATCAGTGAACACTAATCAAGCAGCATATACCATCATGCATTGTGTGTGTGTGTGTGTGTGTGTGTGTGTGTGAGAGAGAGAGAGAGAGAGAGAGAGAGAGAGAGAGAGAGAGAGAGAATGGCCAACCAGTTCAGCGGACATTAACCGGTCACATTTTAATTGTGTGAAAGCATTATGTAACTAACAGCATTAAGAGGAGTCCAAATGTGTTTTAACACTTTACCTCACATCTCAATATATACTCTTCTGTATTTAATTATGTAGATAATGAGTCAGAGTCATAAATATCTGAGTAATTTTGGACATAATAATATCAATATACTTGCAGTAATCCTGGGTTAATAACCAGGGCAACTATTCAAAAAATTGGAGCTGTACAATTTATGAGCATGACTGTGGTATAAAAAGGAGGTGAGGTGAATCAAAGAGATGACACAAGAAGCGATCATGCTTCCAAGTTCATCAAGATTCCCTATGCTTGCGCATCAAATCTGTTATGCTCTGTTAAGGTCTGTTAAGCTCTACTGTGCTCCATTATGATTCCCATGCTTTATCACAATTGGTGACAAATCGTAATACATCGGAATAATCCAAAATTATTTTTACAGTCAAATATTTTGAATTGATCAGCAAGATCATCACAAATCCACCAAGTTCCCTCAAGATCATCATGATTCCACAAACGCCACACTCCTCACGATTGAACTAATCACAGAGATTGAAGACATTGTGCCCCGATGTCAACCCAGAGTAAAGCATCTACATGGATATTCAGTCTATTCAATTACATTCAAGAGCAGTCAAAATAATGATCCTTCTCCTGGAGTGGTTATGATACATTAAATGTCAATAAAATAGTACAACATGGCTATAAATGGACTGGAATTATTATTGAACCTAATCTGTTAGATTTTAAAATCCTTTCTTAGATTCTCTTTGTATTTTTCAGACACTTTTTTAAATGTCTCCCACTCAGAGCTCAATGACTCTCTCTGTAGCTCTCCATTATTCTATAAGACATGCAAAACAAAAAAGAGAAAATCGGTAAAATTATAGAAAATTACCATGAGGAATTGAAATATACGCTTTTTTTATGAATATATTTATTCTTTGTACTTTTACATACTAGATTTATACACCGAGTAGAGCATCACAGTGCTGCTTAATGACGGAAGCTATTCCAGATTATTAACAATGTCCTGAAAACAAGCTGTAATGAACAGCCGTTACACTAATGGAAAATGGCCTGACCCAAGCTCAGCGCTGGGGCCATTAAGCACCGACCACCTTTCCTACCACAAGGCTGTAAATGCACCAAAACTGGCTAGCGATTAAGGCTGTTTGGGCTAGCGGCTGCTCTCTCTGGCCTACAGTAATGAAATCCTGCTCCATAACAGCTATTACAGGAAACATCACTGCAAAGAAGACTGCTAAAATAGTACCTTTAAGAAAAGTAGCTGAGACAGGACTGCATTTTGTTTTCTCGCCAGGTAAACTCTATGCCATTGGTGCTGTTCTTGCTCACTTATTACAACAGAAACAGTTCCTAATTTATGATTATGCGAATTTTAAACATGCTTAATGTTCCTCTGTTTATCGGTTATGCTCTAGGAAAGTATATTCAGATGATTCATGTGTGATTTGTCCTTGGCTAAGACTACGACGCAGAGCTTACAGACAAGCCTTTCTTACAAAGTCAGACAGTTTCAAACAACAAAACTGCTTATCCTTTTTGGATAGAACTTTAATGTAACCACTTTTCTAATACGTGAAGTTCTTCCAAAAGTAAGCAGTTTACAAGATATAAATTGTATAAAAGCATAAAAAAAAAAATCACTCAATTTTCAGCTTGTCTGCCAAGAGGAGGCCAGCATTTTGGAATCCGACCAGCCAAGAAATGCTGCGACAAAGCAATTAAATAAATAAACCTGACACAGGCCTTTGAAATAACTGGAATGACATCATTTGCTCATTGCCATAGCAACACAGCCTGTCAGGATCTCTATATTTGTATATGCGTATATTTGTGTAGGTCTCAGCACTAAAAGCTATGGATTGTGTTTTTTGTGAGTTTTTCAGATGTGTGCCTTTCCACTAAAATGTAAGCTTGGATGTACCTGTGCCTGTTTTTAAATGACAGTGCAGAGTGACAAGCCTTTCTCCAAACAATGCGTCAGAAAGAGCTGTGACTGTTGACAGACCACTGGTGGAGTGAAAAGGGGAAGTATTTCAATTTTGTCAGTGAATAAAAGCTGCCAGCCAGGATCTCTCTCTCTCTCTCTGTCTCTGTCTCTCTCTCTCTCTCTCTCTCTATATATATATATATATATATATATATATATATATATATATATATATATATACACACACACACACACACACACACGCACATATTTATATATATATATATATATATATATATATACACACACACACACACACACACACACACACACACAACCATTGAGATGGTTTGGACATGTACAGAGGAGGGATAGTGAGTATATTGGCAGTAGGATGCTGAGGTTGGAACTACCAGGTAGAAGGCCTCGAGGAAGCCCAAAGAAGAGATTTATGGATGTGGTGAAGGAAGACATGAAGGTTGTTGGAGTCAGAAAAGAAGATGCGGAGGACAGGGTGAGGTGGAGGCGGATGATTTGCTGTGGCGACCCCTGAAGGGAGCAGCCGAAAGTAAAAGAAGAAGAAGAAGACACACACACACACACACACATATATATATATATATATATATATATATATATATATATATATATATATATCTTCGCCCATGTGACATCGTCACGCAGTCGTTGATCGGAAGTGTCAGTTGATCTCTTGTTTATACAGTTTTATTATTATGAAAATATTTATTGTTTTTACATGTTTATCTTTAATATATTACTCAAATAAACATGTTTGTGGCAGGTTATGTGAGTTTGTAAGGGGTTGGAACGGATTAATTGGTTTTCTGTTATTTGCTATGGAAATAATTGTCTGGAGGGGAGCAAGAAATGTTTTTTTTTCTTCCTATAGAGGGCGTCACAGAAAATAATTGAGAATCACTGCTCAAGGCATTCTCTGAGTGTGGAGCAGTACATGCAGAAGAATACGAGGCTAAGCAGCTCGAAAATGTCATTTCTCTAGCAGAACGAGTAAATAAAAAATTTGCTTGATGGTTAGGGCAGATTTGTAATGCAGCCATGAGGTGGGGGGGCACTAACCAGTGTCTCTCCCCCTCATGCCGGTCCCAAGCCCGGAGAAATGCAGAGGGTTGTGTCAGGAAGGGCATCCGACGTAAAACCAATGCCAATTACTTAAAATGCAAATCAAAAGTATTACCTCCATACCGGATCGGTCGAGGCCCGGGTTAACAACGACCGCCATCAGTGCTGTCAATCAACAGGGTGCTGATGGAAATTGGACTACTGTTGGTCGAAGACATCGAAGAAGGAGAGGTGGGAGGCGTGTCCGTAGGCAGAGAGAGAGAAGAGGAAAGGCATGAGTCTAGGACTGAGAGTGGGGACTTTGAATGTTGGAACTATGCACAGAAAAGGTAGAGAGCTGGTTGACATGATGCAGAGGAGGAAGGTGGACATACTGTGTGTTCAGGAGACCAGGTGGAAAGGTAGCAAAGCTAAAAGCTTAGGAGCAGGGTTTAAGCTATTTTATCACGGTGTGGATGGGAAGAGAAATGGAGTCGGAGTCATCTTGAAGGAGGAGTTTGTCAGGAATGTTCTAAAAGTGAAAAGAGTGTCAGACAGAGTGATGAGTCTCAAGTTAGAAATTGAAGGTGTAATGCTCAATGTTGTTAGTGCTTATGCCCCACAGGCAGGATGTGAGCTAGAAGAGAAGGAGAGATTCTGGAGTGATTTAGATGAAGTGATGCAGAGTACCACCAGAGGTGAAAGAGTGGTCATTGGTGCAGACTTCAATGGACATGTTGGTGCAGGAAACAGAGGGGACGAGGAAGTGATGGGCAGGTTTGGTATCCAGGACAGGAACGCATGAAGGACAGATGTTGATAGATTTTGCAAAAGGATGGAAATGGCTGTGGTGAATACTTTCTTCGAGAAGAAACAGGAGCATAGGGTGACTTATAAAAGCGGAGGTAGGAACACACAGGTAGACTACATCTTGTGTAGGCGATGTAATTTGAAGGAAGTCAGTGACTGCAAAGTCATCGTGGGTGAGAGTGTTGCCAAACAGCATAGGATGGTGGTGTGCAGGATGACTCTGATGGTGAGAAAGGTGAAAAAGGCAAAGGCAGAGCAGAAGACAAGGTGGTGGAAGCTGAAAAAGGAAGAGTGTCGTGTTGTCTTCAAGGAGGAGTTGAAACAGGCTTTGGGTGGCCAGGAAGTGCTTCCAAATGACTGGACAACCACAGCAAATGTGATCAGGGACACAGGTAGGAGAGTACTTGGTGTGTCCTCTGGAAGGAAAGTAGATAAGGAGACTTGGTGGTGGAATGAGGAAGTGCAGGAGTGTGTACAAAGGAAGAGGTTAGCCAAGAAGAAGTGGGACATTGAGAGGACCGAAGAGAGTAAACAGGAGTACAGGGAGACACAGCGTAAGGTGAAAGTAGCAGTGGCTAAGGCCAAACAGAGGGCATATGATGACTTGTATGATAGGTTGGATAGTAAAGAGGGAGAAAATGATCTATACAGGTTGGCACAGCAGAGAAATAGAGATGGAAAGGACGTGCAGCAAGTTAGATTGATAAAGGACAGAGAGGGAACTCTATTGACTGATGACAGAAGTGTGCTGGGAAGATGGAAAGAGTACTTTGAAGAGCTGATGAATGAGGAAAATGAGAGAGAAAAAAGAGTAGAAGAGGTAACCATTGAGGGGCAGGATGTAGCAAAGATCAGTAAGGGTGAAGTGAGAAGGGCATTGAAGAGGATGAAGAATGGAAAGGCAGTTGGTCCTGATGATATACCTGTGGAGGTATGGAAGTGTCTAGGAGAGGTAGCAGTAGATTTTCTGACAAGAACATTCAACAAGGTCCTAGAGAGTGAGCAGATGCCGGAAGAGTGGAGGAGAAGTGTGCTGGTGCCCATTTTTAAGAACAAGGGAGACGTGCAGAGTTGCGGCAACTACAGAGGGATAAAGTTGATGAGCCATACGATGAAGTTATGGGAAAGAATAGTGGAAGCTAGACTAAGGGCAGAGGTCAGCATTTGTGAACAACAGTTTGGTTTCATGCCAAGAAAGAGCACTACAGATGCAATGTTTGCTTTGAGGATGTTAATAGAGAAGTACAGAGAAGGTCAGAAGGAGCTGCATTGTGCTTTTGTGGATCTGGAGAAAGCATATGACAGGGTGCCGAGAGAAGAACCATGGTATTGTATGGGGAAGTCTGGAGTGGCAGAGAAGTATGTTAGAGTGGTGCAGGACATGTATGAGAGATGTAAGACAGTGGTGAGGTGTGTTGTCGGTGTGACAGAAGAGTTCAAGGTTGAGGTAGGACTGCATCAAGGGTCAGCTCTGAGCCCTTTCTTGTTTGCTATGGTGATGGACAGGCTGACAGACGAGGTGAGACAAGAATCTCCATGGACTATGATATTTGCAGATGACATTGTGATCTGTAGTGAGAGCAGAGAACAAGTGCAGGAAAATCTAGAGAGGTGGAGGTATGCCCTGGAAAGGAGAGGAATGAAGGTTAGCCTCAGAAAATCAGAATACATGTGTGTGAATGAGACAGACCCAGGAGGAACGGTGATGTTACAGGGAGCAGAGATAACGAAGGTGGAGGATTTTAAGTACTTACGCTCAACAATCCAGAGCAATGGAGAGTGTGGAAAAGAGGTGAAGAAGCGTGTGCAGGCAGGCTGGAATGTTTGGAGGAAAGTGTCCTGTGTGATGTGCGATAGGAGAGTGTCAGCAAGAATGAAGGAAAAAGTGTACAAGATGGTGGTGAGGCCAGCGATGTTGTATGGCTGAGAAACAGTGGCGCTGAGGAAAAGGCAGGAGGCAGAGCTGGAGGTAGCGGAGATGAAAATGTTGAGGTTCTCTCTGGGAGTAACGAGGATGGATAGGATCAGAAATGAGTATATCAGAGGGACAGCCCGTGTAAGATGTTTTGGAGACAAAGTCAGAGAGGCTAGATTGAGATGGTTTGGACATGTACAGAGGAGGGATAGTGAGTATATTGGCAGTAGGATGCTGAGGTTGGAACTACCAGGCAGAAGGCCTCGAGGAAGACCGAAGAAGAGATTTATGGATGTGGTGAAGGAAGACATGAAGGTTGTTGGAGTCAGAAAAGAAGATGCGGAGGACAGGGTGAGGTGGAGGCGGATGATTTGCTGTGGCGACCCCTGAAGGGAGCAGCCGAAAGTAAAAGAAGAAGGTTAGGGCAGATTTGTGGTGGGATCAAACCTCGCATCACGGAAGATATCGTGATTAAAGACACTCGTAAGTCAAGGTACCACTGCATATATATGACGCGCGCCACCGAAAGTGGAATATTAAACAAGTATTCAACGTGCACTTGCTCACTTGAATGATAAGAAGTCCAGATAAGCCGCGCTTTGTCTCACAACTGCCGTTCATCACTTGTGACAAGCGCCCATTTTCGGTGGAGCACGTCACATATAGGGATTCCTCACTTTCCGCGGTTAATGGGGACCGAGATCCCCCCGCGACCACTGAATTCCGTGAAGCAGTATCACCCCCAATCTCCCCTGACTGACATACGTACATGTATGTGTATATAATAGCAATAAATACATATTAAATGCTATAAATGCTTATAATAACAATTAAACATTAAACAATAATGCATAAGATGTAAATAAAATATAAATACACACACATACAGACACGCAGATGTGCGTGCATGCACTCGGATGCGCACCTCACAAAAATGTAACTAGTTTTGATGGGAGGTTTTGGGTTGGGTTTTTTTTTTTGTTTTGTGTTTGTTTTGTTTTTTTTTTTTGCATAATTGGCCTTGTTTTTGTGGCACTTTCCTTGACTTTTTCACCTATTCTTCCTTAATTTCATTATTTTTTTAATTCGATGATTATTTTTAGAGAAAAAAAAAATCTCATGAATTGAAGTGCAAAGTAGCGAGGGATCTCTGTATGTGTGTGTATATATATATATATATATATATATATATATATATATATATATATATATATATATATATGTCTGTATGTATGTATGTGTGTATATATATATATATATATTGCTATGCAGCCTATACATAGTAAATACTTGCCTGCAAGAAAAAGCAACAATCTACAAATATTAGGAAAGAGAAAGGGAGAGAGAAAGCAATAAAATGCAGGCGGCCTAGATGAAAATGTATAAAGCCGTAAAAAAATCTGATAAACCCTGTATTCTTATTGATCTTTTTTTCTAATATCGTACCGTCCAAATTTCATGATCTCAGCAAAGCCTGCTGCTTCGTTATCACTCAGTAGTGTTTGCATTGGAAGAGGTTGTACTTTTTTATGTATCTGGGTTGCCTGCTTGCTAGAGAACCCAGAATAAATAGAATACAATTCAATGGGACACAAGAATAGAACACAGCTAGTTCAATTACAAGATCTGCCTTGAACTTGAGCTCTTAAGATTTTAGTAGGACAACATTTTTCTCCTTTCAAACCCATTAAGGCAGCAATAATTCTAATGATTCTGAAGTTTGGAGCATGTAAAAACGAGTTTTTAAAAGAGAGAATTTAACCTGTATTTATAAACCAAAAGCTGAAATCACTGTTTAGAACGTAATGGTTAATTTATCTATTAGCTTGTGCTTATTCCCAATGATCATTAAGAAGGAAAAGAACACTGAACATTATGGCAACACATGAGGTGGTGATTGAATATATTGCAGTACATACAGTCCTAAAAAGGATTTGCAGAAGTGCATATTCAATATTTTATCATTATTTTCTTCATATACTGTACTATAATTGCTTTGAAACTAAGGAGCTAACAATCAAGAAAATGAAGATTATAATTTATTCATACAAGGCCCTTTATGGAAATACAGGATTAAACTCACACTGTATGCTCACTGTAATTTAAAAAAATCACAGCTCGGCATATAAAATGATATTACCCACTGAGCATTGTCATGTATAAGACAACGTTTATTTTATTACAAAAATATCAAATGTATAATAATTGAAAAATAAGAATAAATATCGTTTTTTTTTTTTTTTTTTTTGCCAAGTGCACAATAATAAAAATACCATAGAATTCAATGACCAAATGACAGGACAAAAGAAGAAAAAATACTCATGACAGAATTAATCTGATTGGCTGTTCAAAAGTAAAATCTGGACCGTAGTTGAATGAGGGCATTTCATAACCTCAGTCCAGTCCAACCAATGATATGATATCTTACAATTTGGTCATTATGCTATAAAATATTTATGCATTACTGATGCTATCATTTGTATAAAGAATGCAGACAAAAATTTTATGATGAACAGTTACCTGTGATCATTAAATGTGTTAACAACCTAACTATATTCATTCATCATTCATTCATTTTCTGAACCCATGTCAGTTCACTCCAATTGAGAGAAGCGTACACCCTGGACAGATGTCCAAGCCATCACAGGGCTGAAACACGTGGATGGCTATGCAGCCTGCTCTTGATGAAAGCCAGAAATAGTTCTTTTACAGCCTTTCACCAAAGACAGTGAGAGACATGGCCGGCCTTTGATAACCCAGTTAGCTGCACTGGGGGGACGTCCTGATATCAGCTGACAGTGGGGCTTGAAGCCCCAACCTTGGGATCAGGAATCCAGCGCTTTCCAACCAGGCCACCATACACTTTTCATACAATTACTCAATTTATGGTGACTCAGAGTCATTAGATTAAATAACATTTTTACACTTGTGACCCGCTCCAGCATAATATGGGTTAAGTCTCAAGTTAGTGTTTTAAACAAAAGCCAAAATGAGGTGAAAATGGCTTACCTAGAAGCATGCGATATTGCCAAAAATATATCCTTTAAAACATTATCTTCAACATCATCAAGTTCTCATACCCATAAATAGAATCGATCCATGTTAAAATACTTGTTTAAGAAAGTTTTCAATGTCCAATCTGTTGTAAAACTATGAAAAAAATCCAATTATTTGGTAGATTTCAAATTACTTTTGTGATTGCTCAGTGTATTTCCCCAGATCCATATTTGGTACCAGAATACTCTACGTGGGCAGTGGTGGTCTAGTGGTATAGGGTGCTGGATCGCTGATCCAAAGGTTGGGGGTTTGAGTCCCACTCTCCACAAGGTTGTCACTGTCCTCCCCAGTGCAGCTAACTGGGTTATCAAAGGCTGGCCATGTCTCTCACTGTCTGTGGTGAGAAGCATGTAAAAGAACCATTGCTGACTTTCGTAAAGAGTAGCTGCAAAGCCGTCGGTGTGTTTCCGCCCTGCGATGGCCTGGCGAGCTGTCCAGGGTGTACTTTGCCCTCGCCCAAAGTTGGCTGGGATGGGCGCCAGCCTCCCCGCGACCCAAATTAGGATTAAGCGGTTACAGAAAATGATGAATACTCTACGTACTAACCAAATCCGAGAAGGAATCATACAGCATTAAACTGAGATGTGGTTTAAGAGCCATAACTGACATGAAATGACATGACATAACGCATCAAAACAGGCATGATTCAGTCCAAACAGAGCCCATTTGTTGCTCGGGAGATGCTATTACGATTGCGCTGACTGCTTGAGAGCCAGATTCGTTTAGTTTATGGATACTAGAGGGTTTCAAATGCGGACATTCAGAAACTGGTTCTGTGACTGTAATCACTATTTTCTCAAAAGTAGCATTTCCTGATCAACGACATGCAAAGTGATCCAACTCAGTGAATGTTCATGTTGTAATCATGTATTACACCTCATTTTGAAGCATATTAAATTCTCTTTATATGATAGAAATATATGATACCTCAGTATGTCAGATTTCCCACTTATTCCGTATTATGCTGAGGCGGCTCACATTTGTGTCTTGTGACACTTACAAAGTAAACTCTGCTTGATGACAATTTTTTTGGTATTGAGGAAGACAGAAGTAATTCAGAAAGAACACAAGGAATGTGACTTTGAAAATGCAAAGCTATGAATATAACTTCTAAAATCATGGGAAATCCCATAATATTCTTTATGTTATAATTGACACTAATATATATTATTTTATTTATTAAAATCAAAAAGAAAACTCCAAGTTAGATCAACCTCAGCACCTTTTCTGTTTCACCTTTGTCAAGTCCTTTGTAAATACTTTGGGTTTGAAGATAAATGAAGCCAAACCCCAGAACCGTCAACTTAATGGCTTTGATTGCAAGTGTGGTGAATTTTGTATTCACTTTAAAGCAGGGGTTCCCAACCACCAGTCCATTGGTACCGACCGCAGAAGAAATAATTCATTATTTTCGTTTTATCTGAGTATGAACAATCTTTGTTTTTGAAAAATCTTTTATTTAGAAAAATGACCAGATTCTCTCGGTTCCATGTCGGTCATTTGAGCGCAAAAATGTAACCCACAAGGGGACGGCACATGAACAGAGGCGAGTTGGACATGTTTCAAACAATACAGTACCGGGGATTTTGGGTGAGACTGAGCCTGAGCCTTCATTCTCCCAGCTGGCGCACCATCACCTGTGGGGTTTTTTCTTGGTTGTTTTTTTTTGAAGAAAAGTTCAAGCTCTACTTCTCAACCAACTTTATTTCAGCTATTGAAAAACAACATTCATGGACTGATTATTATTATTATTATTAAATTATGTAAAGAAAGTATATTTACAATAAAAACAATATATGACACACACACACACACACACACACACACACACACACACACACACACACACACATCCGAGGTAAAATTGTCAAGTGTTGACCGCAGTGATAAAAAGGTTGGGGACCCCTGCTTTTAAGAACAAAAGAACTGTCGTGTTGATTGAGCATATAAAAGGGGCACTACCATGGACAGCATCACTGTCCTCTCAAAGTCTTCCTAAGAGCTCCATGTTAAAATGTACAGACTCATGCAAAGATTAATTGCCTGGTGGCCAAAAGAAGCATCCAGTCTGCTCTCTACAGCTTCATTAAAACTAGAGGTAGAATGAAGACTGATTACATTTTACCCTACTCCATGAAAATTGAGCCAACTCTCCCTTTCCATGGGTTTCATCACTCTTTTTTACCATTCTACTACTCAAGGGGGAAAATCCTCAGCACTTGTTTGGATACTTTTCATGAATAAATCATACTGCTCAAATTGAAATAGCATTCGACTTCATATGCACAGGAAATATATTTGCATATTTTCAAAATATGTGTTGATAGAATATGAAATATGAAGTATTTACATACTGTATATTTTAATTTACATATATGTATGTATAGTTTTTTTAAATGTCAAACACACAGCAATTTAAAACCCATCTCCACCATCATCTCTTCCTCTCTGCTGTTCCTTGCTGTTTATTCATTCAGTTTATGGCATGGCCTAGCATAGCTAAGATGTGTTCAAACACTGATTATTCTGGGCTCAATCTCATTGCAAACATTTTCACAGCAAGAAACCCTGGCAGACCCGCTGCTTAATCGCTGACAAATGCTTTTATTAAGACTCTACTTCACCCTGCAGTTGTGCCCCTTCAGAAATCCTACATCCAACACAAAATGGTTTATCTGAAACAGGCTTCAGGCTGAAAACACAGTCTAACGATTATTACTGTCCGAGACTCACCAAAGATAAAATACGAACAAACAAACTAAGCAAGAGAAGCAAGCCTATATTGAGAAAGTGAATCGAAATATATACATTAAATATATAGTACATATATATATATATATATATATATATATATATATATATATATATATATATGTATATATATATATATATATATATATATATATATATATATATATATATATATATATATATATATATATATATATATATATATATATGCAGTATGTATGTGTATGTGTGTATATATATATATATATATATATATATATATATATATATATATATATATGTACACAAAAGGACAGGACAAAGGCTTTCTATTGAAACTCCATTTATCACTACAGATCTGTTTCGAGGGGTGGTGAAACCATCCCCTCTCTTCAGGTGATTACAGAAGAATGATTACAAAATTATGTTTTTTGTAATCATTCTTCTGTAATCACCTGAAGAGAGGGGATGGTTTCACCACCCCTCGAAACAGATCTGTAGTGATAAATGGAGTTTCAATAGAAAGCCTTTGTCCTGTCCTTTTGTTATTTGCTCTACCAAAAAGTATTGAGCACTCTCCTACGGAAGGATCTACTCAGAAAATCCTCTATATATATATCTCATCTCATCTCATCTCATCTTCTTCCGCTTAGTCCGGGGTCGGGTCGCGGGGGCAGCAACCTTAGCAAAGAGGTCCAGACATCCCTCTCCCGAGCCACTTCCTCCAACTCTCCCGGGGGGACACCGAGGCGGTCCCAGACAAGCCGAGAGACATAGTCCCTCCAGCGTGTTCTAGGTCGACCCCGGGGTCTCTTCCCGGTTGGACATGCCCGAAACACCACACCAGGGAGGCGTCCAGGGGCATTCTAACCAGATGCCCGAGCCACCTCAACTGGCCCCTCTCAATGCGGAGGAGCAGCGGATCTACTCCGAGCTCTCCCGGATGGCGGAGCTTCTCACCCTATCTCTAAGGGAGAACCCGCCACCCGGCGAAGGAAGCTCATTTCAGCCGCTTGTATCCGTGATCTTGTTCTTTCGGTCATTACCCAAAGCTCGTGACCATAGGTGAGGGTTGGAACGTAGATCGACTGGTAAATTGAGAGCTTCGCCTTGCGGCTCAGCTCCTTTTTCACCACGACGGACCGGTACAGGCACCGCTTAACAGCAGAGGCTGCAGCGATCCGTCTGTCGATCTCTCGCTCCATCCTTCCCTCACTCGTAAACAAGACCCCAAGATACTTAAACTCCTCCACTTGGGGCAGGACCTCATCCCCGACCCAGAGGGTGCATTCCACCATTGTCCGACTGAGAACCATGGCCTCGGACTTGGAGGTACTGATCTTCATCCCGGCTGCTTCGCACTCAGCTGCGAATCGCTCCAATGAGAGCTGGAGGGCCCGACTTGATGAAGCCAAAGGACAACATCATCCGCCAAAAAGCAGAGATGATATCCGATGGCCACCGAACCAGAACCCCTCATCGCCTCGACTGCGCCTAGAAATTCTGTCCATAAAAATTATGAACAGAATCGGTGACAAAGGACAGCCTTGGCGGACTCCAACTCCCACCGAAACGAATCCGAGCTGCTGTTACCAATACGGACCAAACTCTGGCTCCGGTGATACAGCGACCGAATAGCTCGTAGCAACGGATCCGAACGCCGTACTCTCGAGCACGCCCCACAAGATCTTTCGAGGGACACGGTCGAAAGCCTTCTCCAAATCCACAAAGCACATGTGGACAGATTGGGCAAACTCCCATGCCCCCTCCAGAATCCTGTGGAGCGTATAGAGTTGGTCAAGAGTGCTGCGGCCAGGACGAAAACCACATTGTTCCTCCTGAATCCGAGGTTCGACTATCGGTCGGATCCTCCTCTCTAGTACCCCTGCATAGACTTTACCAGGTAGGCTGAGGAGTGTAATTCCCGATAATTGGAACACACCCTCCGGTCCCCTTCTTAAAAATTGGGACCACCACCCCAGTTTGCCAATCCAGAGGTACAGCCCCGATGACCACGCCGATGTTGCAGAGACGTGTCAACCAAGACAGTCCTACAACATCCAGAGTCCTGAGGTATTCCGGGCGGATCTCGTCCAACCCCGGCGCTCGACCACCGAGGAGCTTTTTGACAACCTCAGTGACCTCCACTCCAGTGATGGGCGGACCCTCACCCGAACCGCCAGGGTCTTCCTCTTCCACGGGGGCGTGTTGGTGGGATTGAGAAGGTCCTCAAAGTATTCCCTCCACCTCTCAACAACATCCCCAGTCAAGGTAAGCAGCTCCCCACCTCCACCGTAAACAGTGTTTGTGAAGAACTGCTTCCCCCTCCTGAGGCGTCGGATGGTGGCCCAGAACCTTTGAGGCCAACCGATAATCACTCTCCAGGCCCTCACCGAACTCCTCCCATGCCTGAGATTTTGCATCTGCGACAGCCTCGGCTGCAGCACGCTTGGCCTGCCGGTACCCGTTTGTTGCCTCAGGGGTCCCACAGGCTAATAAAACCCGATAGGCCTCCTTCTTCAGCTGGACGGCCCCCTTCACCGCAGGTGTCCACCACCAGGTTCGGGGATTACCGCCACGACAAGCACCGACGACCTTACGGCCACAGCTATGGGCTGCCGCCTCAGCAATGGAGGCACGAAACATGGCCCATTCAGATTCCATGTCCCCGCCTCCTCCGAACGTGGTTGTAGCTCTGCCGGAGGTGGGAGTTAAAGGCCTCTCGGACAGGGGCTCCGCCAAACGTTCCCAGCAGACCCTGATTACACGCTTGGGCCTGCCAGGTCTGGAAGGCAACCTCCCACACCACCGAAGCCAACTCACCACCAGGTAGTGATCGGTAGACAGCTCAGCTCCTCTCTTCACCCGAGTGTCCAGAACATATGGTCGCAAGTCCGATGACACGACTACAAAGTCAATCATCGAACTGCGACCTAGGTGTCCTGGTGCCAAGTGCACTTATGGACACCCTTATGTTGAACATGGTGTTCGTGATAGACAAACTATGACGAGCACAGAAGTCCAACAACGACACACCATTCGGATTCAGACTGGAGAGGCCGTACCTACCGATCACACCCTTCCAGGTCACACTATCGTTGCCCACATGGGCATTGAAGTCTCCCAAGACAACGAACGAGTCTCCCGAGGGAGGCGTTCTCCAACACCCCCAAAGACTCCAAAAGGGTGGGTACTCTGAACTGTCATTTGGTGCATAAGCACAAATAACAGTCAGGACCCGTCCCCCACCCGAAGACGGAGGGAAGCTACCCTTTCGTCAACCGGGAGAACCCCAACATTTGGGCACCGAGACGGGGGCAACAAGAATACCCACACCGGCTCGCCGCCTCTCCCCATGAGCAACTCCAGAATAGAAGAAGGTCCAGCCTCTTTCGAGATGGATGGTTCCAGAGCCCAAGCTATGCGTTGAGGTGAGCCCGACTATATCTAGTCGGTATCTCTCCACCTCACGCACCAAATCGGGCTCCTTTCCCGCCAGAGAGGTGACATTCCATGTCCCGAAGGTCAGAGTAAGCAGCCGAGGATCAGTCCGACAGAACCCATGCCTTCGGCTGCCACCCAACTCGCACTGCACCCGACCCTAAAACTCCTCCCACGGGTGGTGGGTCCATGGGAGGCGGACCCATGTCTCCTTTTCGGGCTGGGCCCGGCCAGGCTCCATGGGCATAAGCCCGACCACCAGGCGCTCGCCTTGAGCCCCTCCTGGGCCTGGCTCCAGGAGGGAACCCCGGTGACCCGCGTCCGGGCAAGGGAGACTGATTCCTCTGTTGTTTTCTCATGTCTTAGGGGTCTGTTTTGAATCGCACTTTGTCTGGACCTTCACCCCGGACCTGTTTGCCTTGGGTGACCCTACCAGGGGCATTTGCCCCCGACAACATAGCTCCTAGGATCATTAGGTCACGCAAACCCCTCCACCACGATAAGGTGGCGATTCGAGGAGGGGATATATATATATATATATATATATATATATATATATATACATACATACATACATACATACATACATACTGCATATATATATATATATATATATATATATATATGTAAGTTTTACAACTGTTTTATGAAAAAAAAAAACGTTTCTCCAGTTTTGGAACTTTGTATCAGTCAGAAGTAAGTTTTTAAAGACTAGAAGGTCTTCAGCATAAATGTCGAAAAGCATAGGGCCCACCCAGTAAAAAAATAATCTGACAATGGTCTGTAATTTTGCAGTTTTATTAAATGAAGAATCATCGAAGTATTACCAATCACTAAATCATCACAGGGCGACACACACACAAGCATTCACACTCACATCTATACCTATGGTCGATTTGGAACAGCTTGCTAGCCTAAGTTGCATGTCTTTGAACTGTGGAAGAAAACTGAAGTACCAATTGAAAACCCACACAAGTATGATGAGAACCTGCAAACTATTCATTAAATATATCAGAAAACATTTTGCCTAAGGAACTTAGTGAACACTGAGGATACAGTATTTCATGTAAGCAGTCTAGTTTTAGAAAGAATATATAACTGTAGCCTCTGACTTGAGTGCAGCGTGATGTGATACAGATTGTCTTCTTTTCCTTTTGGCTGTTCCCTTCAGGGGTCGCCACAGCGAATCATCTACTTCCATCTCACCCTATCCTCTGCATATTCTACTTTTACTCCAACCACCTTCATGTCCTCCTTCACCACATCCATAAATCTTCTTTTTGGTCTTCCTCTAGGCCTTCTGCCTGCTAGTTCCAAACCTCAGCATCCTACAACCAATATACTCACTATCCCTCCTCTGTACATGTCCAAACCATCTCAATCTAGCTCTGACTTTGTCTCCAAAACCTCCACCCTCGTTACTCCCAAAGAGAACCTCAACATTTTTTTCTCTGCTACCTCCAGCTCTGCCTCCTGTCTTTTCCTCAGTGCCACTGTTTCTAAACCATACAACATTGCTGGCCTCAACACCGTCTTGTACACTTTTCCTTTCATTCTTGCGGATACCTTCCTATCACACCGGACACTTTTCTCCAACCATTCCAACCTGCCTGCACACGTTTCCTTACCTCTTTCCATACTCTCCATTGCTCTGGATTGTTGAGCCTAAGTACTTGAAATCCTCCACCTTCTTTATCTCCACCCCCTGTAACCTCACCGTTCCTCTTGAGTCCTTGTCGTTCACACACATGTATTCTGAATTACTGAGGCTAACCTTCATTCTTCTCCTTTCCAGGGCATGTCTCCACCTCTCTAAATTTTCCTCCACTTGTTGTCTGCTCTCACTACAGATCACAATGTCATCTGCAAACATCATAGTCCATGGGGAATCTTGTCTCACCTCGTCTGTCAGCCTGTCCATCACCATAGCAAACAAGAAAGGGCTCAGAGCTGATCCTTGATGCAGTCCCACCTCCACCTTGAACTCTTCTGTCACACGGACAGCACACCTCACCACTGTCTTACATCTCTCATACATGTTCTGCACCACTCTAACATACTTCTGCCACTCTAGATTTCCTGATGCAATACCATGGTTCCTCTCTTGGCACCCTGTCATATGCTTTCTCCAACACGACCCTCTTCCTTTCAGCTTCCACCACTTTGTCTTCTGCTCTGCCTTTTCCTTCTTCATTTTCCTCACCATCAGGGTCATTCTGCACACCACCATCCTATGCTGTTTGGCAACACTCTCACCCACTACTTCTTTGCAGTCACTGACTTCCTTCAAATTGCATCGCTTTACACAAGGTGTCGTCTACCTGTGTGTTCCTACCTCTGCTTTTATAAGTCACCCTATGCTCCTGTCTCTTCTGGAAGAAAGTATTCACCACAGCCATTTCCATCCTTTTTGCAAAATCTATCAACATCTGTCCTTCTGCGTTCCTGTCCTGGATACCAAACCTGCCCATCACTTCCTCATCCCCTCTGTTGCCTGCACCAACATGCCCATTAAAGTCTGCTCCAATGACTACTCTTTCTCCTCTGGGGGTACTCTGCATCACTTCATCTAACTCGCTCCAGAATCTCTCCTTCTCTTCTAGCTCACATCCTGCCTGTGGGGCATAAGCACTAACAACGTGGAACATCACTCCTTCAATCTCTAACTTGAGACTCATCACTCTGTCTGACACTCTTTTCACTTCTAGAACATTCCTGACAAACCCCTCTTCAAGATGACTCCGACTCCATTTCTCTTCCCATCCTCACCATGAAAAAACAGCTTAAACCCTGCTCCTAATCTTTTAGCCTTGGTAACTTTCCACCGGATTTCCTGGACACACAGTATGTCCACCTTCTTCTTCTGCATCATGTCAGCCAGCTCTCTATCTTTTTCTTTCATAGTTCCAACATTCAAAGTCCCTACTCTCAGTCCTAGACTCAGGCATTTCCTCTTCTCTCTCTGCATATGGACACGCCTACCGCCTCTCCTTCTTCGACCAACAGTCGTCCAATTTCCACCGGCACCCTGTTGGTTAACAGCACTGATGGCGGTCGTTGTTAACCCGGGCCTCGACCGATCCAGTATGAAATTCGTAATTTTGGTCATTCACATAACAACATGTGGTCTTCAGATTGTCTGCCTCAATACTTGATGTTTTGTAATGTTTGAAAAGAGCAGTAACTGAGGCTCTTAATTAATGCCTGCATGCCTTTGTGCACTTATTATTTCCATATCATTGGCTAATTTGATGACTGCATGAATAAGCAGGTAATTCATATAATTAATATGACATTTGTCAATAAGTTGTATTATATTTTTTATAGAGTACTGATCTTGACTTGTGACTGTATTATCTATGGCAACAAGGTAGATTCTTCTGCAAACGTTAATACTATGTTGTCTTATATGCATTTTAAACAGGCAGGGAAGTGTATGAGTCTTATTAAATAAAGAAAACAAAATTACTTCAAATAAAGTATGTTATAGTTTTTTTTTTCAAGATCAGGTGATATTGTCTGCAGAAAACAAAATAATACAATTTTGAATGAATAAAACAACTCCAATCTTATTAATGTTAGCAGACCACATTTAGAACATGTAGAATGTAGAAAATCATATAGTGCACAAGCTAAAAGTTCTTCAGGTTGGTTCTTTGTAGAAGCCTACAGTAAAAGGTTTCTGTTTTTGGAAGAGGATTGAAATTAAAGCCTTTCTGACAGCTAAGAACCATAAAAAAATTCTAAATTAATGGAGTCTGAATATTTATTCACAATTTTATTTTAAAAATATTAATTAAAAGAACATAAGATCCCTGAAAACTGACTGTAACAAATCACTAAACAGCAGCAGACGCTGAACCAGATGGGAGAAAAAAATTCTGGCATTCAGAGGGGTTCCTATCCATATTATTTCTGATACTAATGCTGGAGAAATGAGGGAAATTTTCAGTATCTAACAGAAGTGACTGTAATTGTCTGTGTTGGATGAAATGTGTTTCGCCGTGCTGAAATTACTTTTTTTTTTTCTCTAGTCTCTCTGTTAGTTGTTAATACATGGTATAATATAACTTACACTAATACTGTGGGTTTTTTTTTAATGGTTTGTACAGAGTTCTAGGAAAATATATGCCATTCACACCTGAACTAAAAATTAGGCTCAGCTATTAGTCAGTGGCCTCAACATGTGCACATTCAGAACATATTTTCATTATAACAGAAACATATCTATCAGTTATGATTGAAAACTCAAAATTTAAAGAAGTCCAAACTGTATATAGAATAATTTCGCTTAGCCCCATGTACTCGCCTAGATACCACCAACTAGAGGATATGAACCTCAGGTGAAAGTATTCTTGTCACAGGCAATGCACAAGCGCAGAATTCATTCTTTATTTTTAGATTATGAAATATGCTATTTGTTGACTTTAGTTTAGCTTTCAACATTGTTCTCCCGGAGAAGCTGGTACTTGAAGCTCTGCAACCTGGGACTGTCAACCATTTAGTGTTACTGAATCAAGGGCTTTCTCGCCAACTGACCCCAGGTGGTGAGGATAGGTATGTCTACATCAGGGGTGTCAAACTCATGCCACAAAGGGCCATGTGGCTGCAGGTTTTTGTTTCAACCAAGCAGCAGCACACCTGACTCGGCTCGTTTAATTAACTGATTTGAGTTTTCAGGCAGTTGATTGGTCAATCTGTATGCTCTGTACAGAGGCGAACCACTCAACTGCCTGCAGACTCAAATCACTTGATTAAATGAGCCAAGTCAGGTGTGCTGCTGTGTGGTTGAAACAAGAACCTGCAGCCACATAGCCCTTTGTGGCATGAGTTTGTCACCCCTGCTCTACATCATCCACCCTGATCCTGAACACTGGAACACCACAGGGCTGTGTGCTCAACCTGGCTCTGTTCAGCCTCTGTATACAGGACTCCTATCCACTCCACAAACACGCTTGTGAAGTTTGCCGATGACACCACCGTGGTTGGCCTCATATCAAACAATGATGAAACCCACTGCAGAGAGGAGATACACCACCAGATAAACTGGCGTTCAACTAATAACCTCATTCTGAACACCAGCAATACTAAGGAGGACTAAATGGACTATAGGAGGACCAGGCAGACAGAGCTCACTACTCTTTGTATTCATGGGGAGGTGGTGGAGGGTGTGGACAGTACTGTGGGCATTCACATTTCATCTGATGTGTACTGGTCTGATAGCACCTCACACCTGATGAAGAAGACCCAACAATGACTTTTCTTTTTCAGGAAGCTAAAACGTACTGGTCTCTCTTCTCAGCTGCTCAAGAACTTCTACAGCACTATAATAGAAAGGTTTTGCTGTCTCAGTGCAATGGTGTGGTAAGGCAACTGCACTGCTAAGGACAGAAAAGACCGCACAGGGGATCGTGGGCTGCCATCTATCAGTTCTGGACACAGCGTATGTTATCCGGGTCCAGAAGAACGCCAGCCGCATCATGACCGATCCCACTCACCCAGCAAATGAACTGTTTGTACCACTTCCTTTGGGAAAGTGGTACAAAAACATGAAGACCAACAAAACTAGACACAAAAACAGCTTTTAACTCAGAGTGGTGAAAGTCATCACCTCTCCACCCCCCCCCCCTCACAATCACTCACTCACACACACACACACACACACACAAAACACTCCTCCACTGACACTCACTCACTCGCTCATATACACTAACACAGACATCAGTTCTTTGTCCAAGAACATTTTAATCCACAACCTCCACGACTGTATTGCACTGCCGCACGTTACCTTATTTACATTCTAGTTTATCTACGTTATACATTTATATTCTAGTCTATCCACCTTGCTGCTACTATTTATTTATTTATTCATTCCATTTCACAATGCCTCAGTGGACATATTGTATATCTCTGTGTTCAGTTCTCATTCAAAAGTAGAGTTCAGTTCATTTTCTGTAACCGCTTAATCCTAATTAGGGTCACGGGGAAGCTGGTGCCCATCCCAGCCAACTTCGGGCAAGGGCAAAGTACACCCTGGACAGCTCGCCAGGCCATCGCAGGGCGGAAACATGCCAAAAGCTTTGCAGCCTTCTCTTGTCGAAGTCAGCAATGGTTCTTTTACATGCCTCACACCATAGACAGTGAGAGACATGGCTGGCCTTTTGATAACCCAGTTAGCTGTACTTCAAAGGGTGAAAGCCTTGTGGAGAGTGGGACTCAAACCCCCAACCTTTGAATCAGCGATCCAGCGCCCTATACCACAAGACCACCACTGCCCCAGGTACAGAGTTTACATTTCTATTTTATATTTTTACTTAAAGTTTAGTTTATAGAATTACTTGTATTTATATTCTGCTCTTGACTGTGCTAATTGCAGTTTATTGTCTTGTTTGATCCTTTTTAACTTGTTTGCACCTTTTAATGTTGAGAGCCTTTTTAGGAAATTTTATGTGTGAATATAATGACAAAGACTCTTGAATATACAAACAACAATTTATTGCCTTTTCTTTTATTTAATCTACTTGTAATGAAGTATTTTATATTTTGCTAGCATTTCCTTTATTGAAAACGTATGTACCAGCTCAACTGGATTCAGCAGATTGAACAAAGTATCTTAAGTGTTATAGGCATGCAAATAAATGTGTAAATATAAATGTGACTGGATAAGCGATGTACAGTGGTACCTCACCTTACGATAGTCCCAGCAAAGGAAAAATCATGGTTACGAAAATGTTTTTCTAAAATTTTTGTCTCTGGATACGAAACAAGTTCACGTTACGAAAGCACCATCTCAAAAATTCAAACAATGCAAGAGTTGCCCTCCCAATTGACTACGTCTCCCAACATCCCGCCCCGCTTGCCTCCCACTGGCTAGGAGGGATGAAGCAGCTCCCTCCCATTGGCTATTATGGAGCACCCATAATGCTTTTCGTGTAAAGGACAGCTTTCCTGTTCTTTCATGAGTTTTTCGAGTGTGCTCATTGCAACTTTATCTTTTGGCTCAGGCTTTTAAACTCGCATAAACATTTGTTAGATTATAACTCTGCTCAGAAGTCATGGTCAACACACACACACACACACACACACACACACACACACACACACACACATACACACATGTGATTCCCAGTGTGAGTGAAAAGAAGAAGCGGGCTCGTGGCATGCAGTTGGGAGATATTGCAAAGGAATATGGCCAAACCTGTCTACCATCGGTACAATATTGAAGCAGAAGGAGGCCTTAAAAGGTATGCTTTTAGAATTTTTAAAAGGTTTAGGGAGTAGTTTTGGGGGCCTTGGAACGAATCACACGTTTTACATGTAAAATGTGGTTCAATTTACCAAAAATGCAGGTTCCGAAAAAGGCTCTGGAACAGATTAATTTCATAAGGTGCGGTACCACTGGTATATAATTATATTCAGTTAGTGTGCTGTAAATAGTGACACATGGTACTACTCAGCTGTTTTGGATCTGGAACTTTCCAGCATAGACCTAGTTGCGCATGCCTCCTGTTGGCAGGTCAGGTGATTTGGAATATTCCGGAACGGAACTTTCTCAAATTTTAGGGAACCTATATTAAGGACCTGTTGTCGACCAGCTGGAGAAGATCATCTCATCCAAGGCAGATCATGGAACGTGCTAGACCCAAGTTTAGTCATTCAAGACTTCATTACCCAAGTCCATCATCCACGTTCACCCACAGCCAACATGAGGATTTTCATCATTTGTTTCTTTTGATATGTGGGATTCCAAGCTTTTTACCGCCGGCATGCGTGCCGCCTCTACATTTGCCATGCAACAGCTGCTTGGTGACTATCTTTGTTTTGGGACCCTTGTTCAATTTGTATTTTGTTTAGCTCTAAGCTGTAAGTTATTATTTTGCCTTACTTTGTTGATATTAAATTGTATATAGTTTGTCGTGGTTTGTCATGCTTTGCTGGTTTCACGGGGCAATTTCCATCTTCTAAATTCCATAAGTAACACAAGCTACAGTCGGTTATCTGAGGTCATTTCTGCACGCCTCTCATTCCTAAAAAAAATCAAAGCAGAAATATGACCTCTTCTTTAGCGTTAAATTATAAAATTATTTATGCTAATAAAAAACCTTTAGCATAACCACTAACTTGACCAGTGGTGTAACAAGTAACCGGAAACTGCACCCATAGTTCTTGCATAAAGTCATGGGAATAGGGTGGATAGGTCAGGTGATATTTCCTTAGCCTAGTATTGATCTGGCTCACTTCCTTTTAGTTCAAGATAAGCATGCTTTTAATGAATGGTGATACAGTACCAATAGATAGAAGCTTATTGATTAAGTCAATGAGGGATAATTACATTGGAAAGCTTATTGCTCCTGCCTTTTTCTTCTTTAACTTCCTTCAGCTTCATACACTTATCTAATGGCATGCTGCATGGATGTATAACTAGGAAATGGAAAAAAGGTGGAAAAACTCTCCATATATAATAAAGTTACAAATATCCTGATCTTTAAATTTAACTATATTTTACTGCATATGAAGAAATGCAGGTCTGATTACATATTCAAAAAATAAGGTTGTATAAATAAGGAAACAAATTGTGTCATTGCAGAGCACAGGAAACAGTACAGCAAATTACCAACTGAAGTGCTTTCAAAATATATTGTCACAGTGGATGTCCAGTAGACTTTAAACACTCTGAAATGTGACATGTAATACTAAATGTGTGGGTGGTAATCCAGCAGCTCAGGTCAGCAAGTGTGTGTGTGAGGCTCACCAGTGGTGGAAGAGATGTTAACGTCGATGCTGATCTCTGGAATGCCCCCACCTCTGAGAGATGCCACACAGGTATAGGTGCCAAAATCAGTGAACTTCAGATCAATGATATCTAGGTTGGTGGTTCCTGGGGAGATGTCAGGGTCAGTCTGGGTAATCACCATGCGTTCAGAGCTACGCAGAGCTCGGCCATTCTTCAGCCAGCTGAACTGCAGTTCCTCAGGAGGTGTCGCTTCTACTTGGCAAGAGATCTTCACCTCACGGCCGATCTGAATGTTGTCGTCGTTGTGGTATGGGTCAGGCGTGATCCAAAAGCGGCCTTTTTTCAGTGCTGAAAAGAAAAGAGATAGTTAGTAAGCAGCATTTTCAGAGTCTTGGAATTGCCTTGGTTGCTCCTTTTATTGTGGAACGTCCCATATAATGCCCGGTCCACTGAGCTCTACCGGGAGCCAGATTCTGTGTCCTTTGTCATAACGTCCCATCAGTGTGTCCCATGACATACATACTCTCTGTGATGATGGAATGCAAAGGGATGGTACCACCCTGGGACATTCAACCTGCAGTGCTTCACACAATGATTTATTTATTATTGGGATTACTTTGTAGTTTTATTCCCAGTGTACATGACTATTCTGGGACAATCCGTGCTAATTAATATATATTATACATACATACTGTATTTAATAAAAACAACAACAAAAAAATGGGAAAAAACAGAAAGTAAAAACAACATACAAAAATTTCATATATTTTGATCTGGGGTTATTGGGTTGTTTTGAATTCATAATAATCTTCAGATATTAATTAAGTTACAGATATATTTAGATACCAATCTGAATTAATTTCCTATGGAGGATGTTTGTATTGTATGGATTATGTGTTTGCAATTTAACTTACAAAAAAATACAATCAGAGCCATTGTATCATTTCATATATTCTCCTGTGACAATATCAGCTTAAAAAAAAGCCCAAAAAATGACCTGTCAAATAGAGGAAATTGCAAAAGCAAAACACAGCACAAGTGAAGGACATATTAAACGCTATATGAGATGAAATCGAGATTAAAATCGATCCCGTCCTGAGAGAAGATCTGCTCTATCTATTCTATTTCATGTTGAAGCTAATTCATGTGGTAAGAATGTTGACATGACCCAAATGATGACATCAGTGTGTGTGACTAATTTATTCCCACCTTGGTACCATGACGCACAATGATATCAATGAGCCATAATAAAATATACAATTGGTAATAATGACCTTTTTTTCATTCATGTATTTTCTAAACAGCTTAATCCTAGTTAGGGTCATGGGGAGGCTAGCGCCCATTTCAACTGACTCTGGGCGAGGGCGGGGTACACCCAGGCCATCGCAGGACCAACACACACAACCATTCACATTCACACATAGGAGTGATTTAGAAAAGGCAATTAACCTACTGTGCATGGTTTTGGAATGTGGGAGGAAACCAAAGTACCCAGAGGAAACTTAAGCAAACACAGGAAGAACATGCGAACTCTGCACAGAAACGCCCAAGCTGCGAATTAAACCGAAAACTGGACAGTTAAAAACCAACTGCAGTGCTTAATATAGCTGGGAAACCATGCAAGGGCTCCTGGCCAATTATCCTGCATTTAAATGATCTGACGTATATGTGAGGCGCTCCACCGAATGTAGGCGCTTGTCACAAGCGACGTATGGTGCTTGTGAGACAAAGCGCGGCTTATTCGGACTTCCGATCTTTCAAGTGAGCAAGTGAAGGTTGAGTACTAAATAAGTATTCAACGCGCACTCGCTCACTTGGTTAACCATTAATCAGAGATCCCAGTGAGGTTTAGAAAAAATAGAGGAAACGGGTTTAGAAATAGAGGAAATGAAAATTTTCAGCTGGGGGTCAAGGGGGCTGCAGGGCCACTTGCGGGGTACAAGGGCAGAGCATGCCATGTAAAAAAAAAAAAAAAAAAATCATGCAAACAAGTTAAGCATTGTTTTGTAGTATCCATAAACACTAACCTAAACGGCTTAAACAATGTAAAGAAATACTAAAAGGTTATTTCAGTGTAGATAAACACACATAATTCAAGTAGCATAGCCCTATGGCTTGTCATTCATATGTAGCATAATTATGAAATAATTATGAACTAATTTGTAAAGTGATCACATAACACATGACATATTATCTCAACAAACATTTGTGTTCAACTAGTGAGTATACCTGCTACAAGTTAGTATGTTAATAGTATAACACTATAATTCAAAATGTCACAACATTTACTCTGCATTAGTAAACAGTCTTACACTGCGCTAATTGCATAATACTGTATGTGTTCCATCATCAGTGCTTTTACTATGAAAACATCTTTGAATATCGTTTTTATGTTTATTTACCTAATTAGTTCTCTCTCTCTCTCTCTCTCTCTCTCTCTTGCTGTATATATCATAATCATCATCATCATCATCATCATCATCATCATACACACACAAACACACAACATGCTTCCATACTACTCATGGTTCCATTTAAAAGCACAGTATTTCTTTGAGTGCTTATTTGGATTCATTAAAATATTATAGGGTCAGTAGTGGCCTGGTGGTGAAGGTACTGGATCACTGATCCTAAGGTTGGGTGTTCAAGCCCCACTCTCAATGGGTTGTCACTGCCCAAGCAGTGGAGCTAACTGGGTTATCAAAGGCTGGCCATGTCTCCCGCTATTGGTGTAAGGCATGTAAAAGAACCATTGCTAACTTTCGTTAAGAGTAGCTGCATAGCCGTCAGTGTGTTTCTGCCCTGCGGTGGCCTGGCGAGCTGTCCAGGGTGTACTCTGCCTTCGGCCAGAGTCGGCTGAGATGGATGCCAAACTTGTATGACCCTGATTAGGACTAAGTGGCTCAGAAAATGAATGAATACAATACTGTTGTATGCTAGTCATTTCTTTCAACCAGTTTAGCATACAGTTAGTGATTGTGAATAAAGCAGAACACTGGATAATTGTCAATCTTGGAGCATTCACCATCTGGAAACTACACAGCTGTTCTTGACAAACCATTCATAAGAAGATGAAAAGGCATTTAACGGTGTGCACCTATGATGACTTATTTTCGTCTTATTTTTACATTTTTAATCTCTATCTGAAATCATGATTGTATGTTTAAAAGTGAGTTTATGGATGTTTCAAACTATTATATAATAATGTGTAATTAAAAGACAATATATTGCACATTCATCCATTTATTCAATCACGCATGCATGTGTATGTTGTGTTCTGGTTTAAAGTCAGCCGAGAATGGTTTCACTTCACCCGTGATCAACAATTCCCTAATGGTGTAGAAAACGAATGGTATAAGTGGGATGCATAGGACTATCTGTAGAAAAGAACAAATCTCACATTATCATTTTGGAAACAATAACATGTTGTGGTGTCTGATGTACAAAGGGTTTCTGTGTGTCTCACGTAATAATTCACTAAAATAGCAAAGCTGCGATGTGCTACTGCCTGAAAAAACTTGAGGTGCAAAATACAGAGGCAGCGAAATAGAATATTTTAGTATGTTCGGTCTGACTGAACACAGCATCAAAGTCACCTTGGAGAGGGTGTGCTTAAATTCAGAAGAAGTAAAGAATAACAGCAAAAATAGAACAAAAAAACCTTATACATTTCCAAAGAAATAATGTTTTGTTCAAATGATGTCTGGCATGGCATTTTTAATGTTAATATTTTAAATTCTAAATTAAAATTACTGTTGGATATCAGGATCCATATTAGATATTTTCCACATGTGTGCGCCTCTGATCCCGAGTGCATTTGAACAGAGCTTGCGTTTTCAAGTTTTCCTTAAGCAAACCTTTGCAAAGAGGGCACACTCATATTTTTACTTAAACTAATTAACCTCCAATGGCTCACTTTGTACTTAGGATCTTAATAAATGAGCACCTTAGTGATCTTGGTACCAGAAGATACTTAATACTAATCCAATCCAGAAATACTGTACTCTTAATAAGCAAACTAACTACGTGCAATTTATACGTCCCTAATGAGGTAAAATAATAATTTACATGTGAGTCATCGAGGCAAAACCAGTGTCACCTCATTGAAAAATCTTCATATTGAATTAACCCCCAAAAAAAACCCCCAAAAATAATCTAATACAGAAATAAAATTGGAGGTGCACAAAATAATATGTTATAAATCCATTGAGAATGGCAGTGTTGGCCTTGTGGTAAGGTGCCGTTTTACCGGTCCTAAGGTTAGGGTTCAAACCTCACTGTTAGTGGTCGTCACTGCTGTCCCCCCCATTGCAGCCAACTGGGTTATCAAAGGCTGGCCATGTCGCTCATGTCAGTGGTGAAAGAACAATTGCTGACTTTCGTCAAGAATAGGCTGCATAGCCATCAGCATGTTTCTACCCTGGATTGGCCTGGCGAGCTATCCAGGGTGTACTCTGCCCTCGCCCAGAGTCAGCGGAGATGGGCGCCAGCTTCCCCGTGACCCCAGTTTAGATTAAATGGTTCAGAAAATAAATGAATGAATGATAAATTAGCATGTCCGCCTCATAGAAAGAAGGCCTGGGTTTGAATCCAGGCCTGGGTGTTTCTGTGTGGAGTTTGCATGTTCTCCCTGTGCTTGCGTGGGTTTCCTCCAGGTAGTCTGGTTTCCTCCCACAGTCCAAAAACATGCACAGTAGGTTGATTGGCTAAAATAATCTGCGGAGAGGGCTTCACTAAGTTGGATAACTTGTGCCGAATCCCTTTCTTCAATGAATAAAATGTGTTGCAATCAATCAATCAAAAATAGGAGGTGCAAAATTGTATAATGTAAAAAAAAATCTGTGAAAGTTTTGTCGAATTAGGTTGACTGGTTGAGGAGCACTTGAAGATTTCAAGTAAGAGTTATGACGAACAATGATGCGAGACGAGAGATAATGATCCCTGTGTGTTGCTCAAGCTTCACTGGCATATGGTGTTTCTGTGTGTTTAGCAGGATCTTCTTTTACTTGCATGGGTTTCCTCCAGGTTTCCCCTTTCCTCCCACAGTCCAAAACCATCCACATTACTGCAGTTTAATTGGCTGTTCCAAATTGCATCAAGGAGGCGCATGTGAATGTGAATAGTTTTATGTGTGTTTGCCCTGCAATGGTTCAGCGAGCTGCTCAGGGTGTACCTTGCCTTCGACTAGTGCTGGCTGATATAGGCCCCAATCTCCCAGTGACCCCAATGAGATTAAGCTGTTCGGCAAATGAGTGAGTGACTGAGGGATTCAGTAAAGAATTGGTGTATTCATAGCACATCCAGGTTAATCTACACCAGGGGATTTATTGTTGCTGGTGTAGTTCTTAAAATAATAATAATAATAAAAATAAATAAATAAATAAATAAATAAATAAATAAGGGGCAGTGGTGGTCGAGTGGTATAGGGCGCTAGATTGCTGACCCAAAGGTTGGGGGTTCGAGTCCCACTCTCCACAAGGTTGTCACTGCCCCCCCCCCCCAGTGCAGCTAACTGGGTTATCAAAGGCCGTCCATGTCTCTCACTGTCTATGCTGTGAGGTTCATGTAAAAGAACCATTGCTGACTTTCTACAAGAGTAGGCTGCAAAGCCGTCAGCGTGTTTTCGCCCTGCGATGGCCTGGTGAGCTGACCAGGGTGTACTCTGCCCTCACCCCGAGTTGGCTGGGATGGGCACCAGCCTCCCCGCGACCCTAATTAGGACAAAGCGGTTACAGAAAATGAACTGATGAAATAATAAATAAAGACAGCAAAGATCAAATGCTAACCTACATCTACGTATTATGTGATAGAGAAGTGTTGGACCATCCATCCTTGTGAAAATGGAGTCATTGCAAATCATTAAAATTCCATGAGCACAGTGGAAAACAGCTCTTTTCTATTTTGTAAATCCATACTGTACGTCCTTGCTGCCAAGCTGTTGCATTCGTTCTACACTTTTCTTCAGGGAAAACTCACTTTGAAACATATTTCGCTATAAATATTAGGACAGGATATCAACACTAATTTCCTGAATCAACTCCATTACTGTTCTGTCTGTCTTCCTTTCGGCTTTTTCTCTTTTACTCGGGAGTCGCCACAGCGAATCATCCGATTCGCACGTTTGATTTGGCAGAGGTTTTTACGTCGGGTGCCCTTCCTGTCACAACCCTTTTAGCAAGGGACAGAAACACGCTGTTCATGGGGTCCTAATTTCAATCAATTCAACTCGGTTTAAATTAAGTTTGTGGTATTCTAGTTACACTCCCAATTTTTATTGGTATTTAAGATAATTTCAGAAAATAATTGCTGTAAATTGCACAACAAACCTTCTAACTGGTGCATTATAAAACAATATCAAAGCTTACTTCATGAATTGACCCCAAAGCATTTAGATAATTATTCCTTTTTTTTATTAAGCATGGCCTACAAATCCTATACGCCACGTTTGAACATAAAACTTTTAGTATATTCAACAACTTTACATTAAACTACTACTCCCATGCTTGATGGATATTGTCAAGGGCAATGAAAGCAGCCAAAACATATTAAAACTGTTTGATTGCTTTAACGTAGGCAGCAACATCAATGTTGGGATTTAAAAATAAAGCATAAAACCTTAGTTCAGGTTGTTTTTCTTGTATTTCCAGGTAATAAAACTTTATACCTTACCCTTACAGAGTGTGGTTTACTTTCATTTTAATATAGTACATATAATTTCAATATAGTACTCAACTTTAATGAATATGTTTATTCAAAAGATGTTGTTATCTTTATGCAGCACTATTAGCCCAAAGCTTGCGAAGCTCTCGCGATGCTGATTGAGCTCTGGTTCACTGCACAGTCAATTGAACAAATCTTAACTTAGCAAGTAAACAACATGTCGTAAGACTAATGATGCTAAGGCTTCACACACACACACACACACACACACACACACACACACACACACACACACACACACAAAAAAAAAAAAAAAAGACACATACAAATAAAAAAAATGAGATTTTTAGAATTGGTAGTATTTTTTTAATGTAAAAAAAAAAAAATGAATCAGAAATTCATGAATACATTCATTTTCTCAGCTTCTTTTGAATTAGGTTCTCAAGAAGGCTGGCACCCATTTCAGTCAAATCCGAGTGGGGGGCTGGATGGCTCACCAGGCCATCGCAGAGCCAAAACACACACACACACACACACACACACACACACACACACACACGCAGAAAACCAGTCACACTCACACCTAGGTGCAAGTTGGAACAGCCAATTAGCCTACTGTGCATGTTTTCGGATTGTATGAAGAAATCAGACTACCCAGAGGATACCCACGCAAGCATATAGAGAACATGCAAACTCCACACAGAATCCATCAAATCCATGTTTAAATGTATTGTGTTTTGCTATATTGTGTTGATTCTGCAATAAAAAAGTATTGCCACTACATGTAGCTCATTCAAAGTGAGCACACACATGTAAACAGTGAGCTCACACCCAGACACATTGGGGCACCCAGAGAGAAGTTGGGGGTTATGTGCCTTTCTTTAAGGGCATTTCGGGCATGACTGTGGAAGAAGGAAAGGTGCAGCTCACTCCCCACCGCCACACATTTTTCCTGCTGGTTTGAGACTTGGACCAGAGACCTTTAGGTCCCAAAGCCTCTTCTTTAGCCATTAGGCTATGGCTGCCCTCAGTTTTGGTGTACAGTAACAAAAATCTTCACACTGTAAGCACTAAAGCATGGAAAACAACATGTTCACTATATATTATTGATGACATAGCTTTTGCTGTGTAGACTTTCTTTTATTACCCTGGCTGTAAACTTTCAGCGAAGCTTTGATCTTAACAGAAATATACACTGGTGCTGAATCCACAGAAAAACGGCTTTTAATCAAAACTTCTGGAAGCAGCCACTTATAAAAACACCTGGATAAAAGCATGTGATTAAAATGGGAATGTCGCATTCTCTGGATATATGCAAATGAACTGGTTATCTGCTGATGTGCATAATGTAGTTTATGTAGCAGAGATTTAAGTGCCTCGCGCCTGATGAATGATTCTCATTACCACAGTTGACTACTGTGGCCTATAGGATGAGACTTACTAGCATTCAGGAGATGCACATAGTCCATATTAATATTCTGTAAATACTGCTGTATTTGCTTGTTGTACATATCTGCAAGGCAGTGTCATGTCACTGTTTTTTTTTTTTTTTTTTCTATTCAGAAATTCAAATCACACATCATTTAAACAAGCAGGCAGTGGTGGTGAATAAGGTAATGGAATAATGGTAATGGATAAACGTGCCCGTAAAATAAGCAAATGGAAAAAACTTCTAGATGCCACATGAATACCTTTTGAATCCCAAAGAAAGAATTCCACTCATAATCTTGGGATCATCTCTTCAACCCTAAATTCAACAAGTGACATAAAATCAACACAGCTGCTCACAGCATCAGCAGCAAACAAAGGAGCAGTTTTTACCTTAAGTTGTCCTGCATGCACAAATATTTCCTTTAAAGTCATTTTGATTGTTAAATCTCACACATTAGCTGCGCAGCAAACCTGCTCGAGAAAATAAACATGTGTCAATCAGTCATTAAGGGATGAATATGTTTTCATCTTAACCCTTAAATGTTCTGGGTACGAATTGGTAGAACTTATAAATTGTTTTTATATTTTTTTCAAGTATATTGGCAGTGGTGGTCTAGTGGTATAGGGTGCTGGATCGCTGATCCAAAGGTTGGGGATTCAAGTCCCACTCTGCACAAGGTTGTCACTGTCCCCCCCAGTGGAGCCATGTCTCTCACTGTCTATGGTGTGAGGCATGTAAAAGAAACATTGCTGACTTTCGACAAGAGTAGCTGCAAAGCCGTCAGCGTGTTTCTGCCCTGCGATGGCCTGACGAGCTGTCCAGGGTGTACTCTGCCCTCGCCCGAAGTTGGCTGGGATGGGCACCAGCCTCCCCGCGACCCAAATTAGGATTAAGCGGGTACAGAAAATGATGAACTGATAAAAACAAACAAAATAAAGGGTTAAAATGGCATAAATTGGCGTTCTAAATTCCTACTTGACAGTAAGTCAAGAAAGAAAGAAACAAACAAACAAACAAAAGAAAGAAAGAAAAGAAACAAACAAACAAAAGAAAGAAAGAAAGAAAGAAAGAAAGAAAAGAAAGGATCCAGTGTAGTCTTTGGTGTAGAATTTTTGGACTGCACCCAACACAGTGTTACTTATTGATCACTTCTTATATAAAATTAAAACACAAACCAGTGAAGGCAGCGGCTATTGGTGATTTAGGGCTCTGTCCGGTGTTGGGTTCTGCAGTGGTGAAAATGCTTTTCATATAAAAATGGTTCATGGCAAACCTGAGCAAACATCTCCAGTTAAGATTAACTTTACAAATGTATTGTAAGTTTATTAAGAACTACATTCACCATTCATTTTCTGAACCGCTTAGTCCTAATTAGGGTCACGGGGAGGCTGACGTCCATCCCAGCCAACTTCGGGCGAGGGAAGAGTACACCCTGAACAGCTCGCCAGGCCATCGCAGGGCGGAAACACGCTGACGGCTCTACAGCTACTCTTGTCAAAAGTCAGCAATGGTTCTTTTACAGCCTCACACCATAGACTGTGAGAGGCATGGCTGGCCTTTGATAACCCAGTTAGTTGCACTGGGGGACAGGGACAGTGACAACCCATGGAGAGAGGGGCTTGAATCTACAACCTTGGGATCAGTGATCTAGCACCTTGACCACCAGGCCACCACTGCCCTATTATTAAAAAGTACTTAAAAAGTAACCAGACAAAGCAAACTGCATTACTTTGATTAAATCATTTAAAGCGAGTTACATATTGAATTTTTAACATTAGATTTTAACTATATTCAAACTCTTCGGATTATCGATGGCACGAATAAGGTCAGCATGAGAAGGTTTAATTTCTAGTGAAAATAATCAGTGCTGCAATAAAAATAAACGGTTATTATTCAGTTTTATGATTAAATAAAGGTGGGATGGTGGTGTAGTGGTAACACTTTCACTGCACAGCAAGACGGTGCTTTGTTCACGCCGTGTGCCCGTTCTTTTCCCAACAGTACAAAGACATGCACTATAAACTAATTGGATATTCATGATTGTCTCTAGATATGAATATTAGTGTGAATGGCTGTGTGTGTCTAGGCTGGCCTTGTGATAGTCTGGCGAGCTGTTCAAGGTATACCCTGGCTTTGGTCGGCGTTGGATGGAATGGGCTCCAGCCTCCTCATGAATACAATAAAGGATAAAATGGCTCAGAAAATGAAATGAATGAACATGATTTGTTGGTTAATGATTAGAACAGATTAAAGGACATAGCTGTTTTTCTACATTAATTTAAGGGTTAGAAATCAGAGTGGTCTAACCAACAGAACGTCATTTTGAAGGAAAATTTCATGAAAATGAAATTTTCTTTAAGAGAACATTGGAGTGCAAGAAATGCAGCAGCCTTGACGAATGCCGCAATGAGGATATACCATTCTGGCTCACATCTCGTTTTTTTTGTTGTTCTTTCGGGGGGCTTAGACCACTGTGATTTTCAGCCCTTCAATTATTCCTAATTAAGAAATGTATTTTATTTTATTGCTGTGATCCAGTCCTGATGCTAAGAACACAAGGCAAAAGTTGGATGGACTGCCAATCCATCTCAGGGCATCTGGACACAATTTCTCAGAGAGTACCCAAACAGCAAAATGCTTAAACGATAATTAACAATAACAAGACTAAATGATCTGCACCTCGTGTACCAAAGTAACCTGTTTACCTGCTGTCTGAAATCTAAATGGATTAACTATGCTGTTGTTGCTCATCAGTTCATTTTCTGTAACCGCTTAATACTAATTAGGATCGAGGGGAGGCTGGTACCCATCCCAGCCGACTCCGGGCGAGGGCAGAATACACCTTGGACAGCTCGCCAGACCATCGCAAGTCAGAAAGACGCTGAAAGCTATGTAGCTACTCTTGACGAAAGTCAGCAATGGTTCTTTTACATGAACCTCTCACCATCGACAGTGACAGACACGGCCGGCCTTTGATAGCCCAGTTAGCTGCACTGGGGTGCTGTTACTGTACTGCATAGAAAGAAAGAGATAATACTAAACACCAGACATCGTTCCACTACAGTTACATAAACATTTACACAATTTCCACTTGGATAAGTAAAGTATTCTGATATTTTTAAGAAGACGTATTGGTCTCTTTTCTACATTTTCTCCCAATCCCCTTCTCTCTCTCTTTTTTTAACCCTGTAAGTCTAAGTCTGTTGGGTTTTTACACCCGAGCCTCATGGCTCATCAGGCCGGTGCTTATCCCCGGTTTCCGTAGCGTGAAGCGACCAGGAGTTCAACTCCTCCTGGATGGGACGCTAGTCCATCGCAGGTTACCTTCCCAGTATATATATATATATATATATATATATATATATATTTTTTTTTTTTACTGGTACCCATTTATACTGCTGAGTGAACAGAGGCACATTTGTGGTTGAGACCTTGCCCAGGGGTCTTAGCGCAGTGAGGGTCTCAGTGGGATTCGAACTCACAACCTCCCGATCATGAGCGCAGCACCCTAACCATTACGCCACCGGCCACACTAACCCTGTGAGAACACAAAAATATTCTTCTAATGTGACCTTGCGATTCTTTAACAGGAGCATTTGTGTGTTGACTCTGGGCTCCCCCTCTTATCAGTATGTACAGCTTAGCGCACTCCACACGCACAGATGGCTGTCTCTACCTTACGCATGCCATTAGTCAAGGGTATATGGATGCAAAAAAAAAAAAAAAAACCCCCCACACACACACACACACACACACCTATGACAGCATTCTCCTAACTGCTGCTCATCTGCTTCATGTGACCTCAGTCATGCTTTTCTACATGTAGTGCAGCGACTACAATTCTTACATTACACCTACTTTGTAAATAGTAACTATATCTATATCGCTCGACAAAAAGCAAGCTCTTTCTCATCATGTCACTTGGGAAAAAATGCCCATTGTACATTTCTGAGTTTTTATATATTTCTTAAAGTGGAGGGGGAGACAATGCTTATTACAAATACAAATGAAATTAAAGCTATTTATATAGGAATCCATAAACCAGACAGCTTGATTTACAAATTGCATTCTGTAAGAATAACTGAAGGTCCTTTTTGTTTCTCTGTTTATTCTGAACCCAAATTTAAGCAGCAGGAGGTGTCAACTCAGTTCAGTTCCATAAATAACAGCGAATCCTCTCATCGAGACAGCCTGCAGAGCGAGAGACAATCAGTGCATTCAATCTGACTGGAATGACTGATATTCTCTTAAAATGTGCACCTTACATCTTGTTGAATCTCCTCGAGGAATCGTTACACAAGACATGAGTAGAATGTGACTTTGATACAGAACCTTTGATTCAAACTCTGTGGCTCATTTCCCAATATTAGAAAAGACAGAAGCAAATCCATTTTACCTTTAAAGGTGCTAAATGAAGTGAACAATATTAATATATCAAAATAATGGATTTTTATTTCGTTTCATAGAAATGTACTGCAGTATTCCACCGCCAAAGCATGGACCCGGTGTACGCCACAGAAAATACACAAAAGACTACAGGTACTAGTTGTTTTTGTTGTTGTTGTTTGTTTGTTTTGAATTGAGCTAATTTTATTTGTAATTGAGACAGCAAAAAACAGAGTGGGAGGATGAAGCCAAAAATGTCTGTCTGAGGCGGCCTCAACTAGCCTAAAATTGCACCAAATTTAACCTGCTTATGGAAGAGAGCCTGCCGTCCTCATTCATGATGGATCATGATGGAGGACCTTTTTGCAAGCCAGAAGCACGTGGAGACACTGGAGGAAAGGGCCAAGCTGAAAGTCATCCCAGGCTGTGGAGAAGTGTGCACAGAAAAGCCGCCATCTGCTGAGGCAAGATCTGCCCAAACACACACGCTCCTTTTGGCAGAGATGCACCATGAGAGCTTTTCAAGGACTGGTGTGATAAACAACAGGAAAAATAGACATGCACCCATAACATACACACAAATGTGTACAAACACACACACACACACACACTCACAAACAAACCCACACACACACACTCACAAACACACACACTCACGTATATATTCATATATATATATATATATATATATATATATATATATATCATCATCATTTTCTGTAACCGCTTAATCCTAATTTGGGTTGCGGGGAGGCTGGTGCCCATCCCAGCCAACTTCGGGCGAGGGCAGAGTACACCCTGGACAGCTCGCCAGGCCATCGCAGGGCGGAAACACGCTGATGGCTTTGCAGCTACTCTTTACGAAAGTCAGCAATGGTTCTTTTACATGCCTCTCACCATAGACAGTGAAAGACATGGCCCGCCTTTGATAACCCAGTTAGCTGCACTGGGGGGGGGGGGGGGGACGACAGTGACAACCCTGTGGAGAGTGGGACTCGAACCCCCAACCTTTGGATCAGTGATCCAGTGCCCTATACTACTAGACCACCGCTGCCCCGCATATATATCCTGTCTACAGTATGTGTGTGTGTGTGTCTCTCTCTCTCTCTCTATATATATATATATATATAATATATATATATATATATATATATATATATTCATTCAAGATATATATATATATATATATATATATATATATATATAGAGAGAGAGAGAGAGAGAGAGAGAGAGAGAGAGAGAGAGAGACACACACACACACACACACACACACACACACACACACACACACACATACTGTAGACAGGAGTGCAAGGAACATGGATGTCTGTCCTGCTGAGCCACAAAGAATTGTTTTCTTAAAGGTCACTATGCACAGGTTGCATTGAAAAATTGACTAATTTTTACAAACTACACGAGCTGCTATTGAACAACTTTACAGGGTTCTTTGTAGTTGAACACTGATTTGAATCACTGAACCCCCCTATTCACTTATTTACCGAAATTCTGAATCCTGCTGTGGTCATGGGGAAGCTGGTGCCTGTCTGAGGTGACTCGGAGTAAAGGCAGGGTACATCCTGAACAGCCGCCAAGGCAATTGCAGGGCAACACACACATACAACTAGTCACGCTCACATTCTCACCTGGAGCTAATTGAAAACAGTCAATTAACCTGATGTGTATGTGTTTGCACTGTTGGAGGAAAACTGGAGTACGTAGAGGAAACCACACAAGCAGAACAAGCAAACTCCACACAGAAACATTCTCACTGAGCCCAGGACTCAAACCCAGAACCTTCTTGCTATGAGTCGGATATGTTAATCACTACACGGTCGTGGGGTCCTTGTCAAAATCGAATAGAAGAAAAAATTGAATCACTCAACTGTGATGTAAAAAAATCTGGAATTATTAACGAAAAAGAAGCAATTATTTAATGAGCAACGTATGATATAGGGAATTGTCCAGTCATTGGGTTTATTTTTAAAGTAGACAGTCACATTTCTGCATAGCACCTGCCAGTGGTGCAATAATCATTCAACTTATTTAATGCCAGCGATGCAATAATTCCTTTAGCCTATGGTGATGAAGCAATTTCATGGCTGTCCACCAATCAGAAATAAGAAAATCTCTGAAATAAACAATGCACTTTGTTATTCCTCCTCTGGCCTGAATTTTTCTTGTAATTTTTTTTTTCTTTTTGATATTCTGTATTCAGTGATAAGGGCAGTGGTGGCCTGGTAGTAAAGGTGCTGGGTCACTGATCCGAAAGTTGGGGTTTCATGCCCCACTCGCAACGGGTTATGTGCAGCTAACTGGGTTATCAAAGGCCGGCCATGTTTCTCACTGTCTCTTGTGTGAGGCATGTAAAAGAACCATTGCTGACTTTCGACAGGAGTAGCTGCATAGCCGTCAGCGTGTTTCTTCCCTGCGATGGCCTGATGAGCTGTCCATGGTGTACTCTGCCCTTGCCTGGAGTCGGCTGGGGTGGGCACCAGCCTCCCCATGACCCTTATTAAGATTAAGCGGTTACAGAAAATGAAATAGTGAATGAATGTATTCAGTGGTGGCCTAGTGGGAAGGTTCTGAATTACTTATACCAAGGTTGCGGGTTCAAGCCCACTGTCAATGGTTGTCACTGCTGTCCCCCAGTGCAACTAACTGTGTTATCAAAGGCCAGCCATTTCTCCTCCTATCTACGGTGAAAGGCACGTAAAAGATCCACTGCTGACTTTTGTGAAAAGTAGGCTGCATAGCTGTCAGCATGTTTCTGCCCTGCAATGACTTGGCAAGCTGTCCAGGGTGTACTCTGCCCTTGCCCAGAGTTGGCTGAGATGGGTGCCAGCCTCTCTGTGACCCTGATTAGGAATAAGCAGTTCAGAAAATGAATGAATGAATGATGACTCCCCAAAGGAAATTATTGCCTCTGCATTTAAACAATCCAAAATTAGCATGCACACACACACACTCACACACACACACACACACACACACTCACACACACACACACACACACACACGCACGCACACGCACACACACACACATACACACACACACCACGCACACACACACCACACACACCACACGTACACACACACCACACGCACACACACACACACACACACACACACACACACACAACACACACACACACACGCACACACACACACACACACACACACACACACACACACACACACACCATACACGCACGCACACACACACACACACACACACACACCACACGCACACACACACCACACACACCACACGTACACACATGCACACGCACACACACACACCACACACACACACCACACACAACACACACACCACACGCACGCACACACACACACACACACACCACACAACACACACGCACACACACACACACACACACACACCACACGCACACACACACGTACACACACACCACACGCGCACACACACACACACACACACACACACACACACACACACCATACACGCACGCACGCACACACACACACACACACCACGCACACACACACCACACGCACACACACACACACACACACACCACACGCACGCACACACACACACACCACACCACACACACACACACACACACACACACACACACCACACACACACACACCACACACACACACACCACACGCACACACACACACACACACACACACACACACACACACACACACACACACACATTAATTCATCATAACCAAACACGGAATTGACCACAGAAGTAATTACTGCTATGTACAGTTGGTTTGTGATTGTACCCAATTTTACATGCACAGCTAACTGGGAATAACTGACATATTTTTACACACTCTCTGTTGGATTTCATTCTTTATCAAGATTTAAACACTCTCTTCTGACACAGGATGGTTTGCATTTATAAACCTTTAGCACAGTGGTTAGCAATCCCTCCTCACAGTGAAAAGGTCCTGAGTTCGAGTCCTGTGGCCAACACATCCTCTTTCTGTTTATCGTTTGCATGCTGTCCAGTGCTTGCGTGGGTTTTCTCTGAGTACTCTACAGTCTAAAGACATGCACATTAAATCAATTGCCTATGGGTATGAATGGTAGATTTGTCTCTATGTTAGCCCTGTGATAAGCTGGTGACCTCTTCATGATGCGCTCTATATCTTGCTTGAAGTCAACTTGTATTTTCTTCAGCTTCCCCACAACCCGATTAGGACAGCAGCATGTTTAATGAATGAATGAGAGGATTCCAAGTTCATTCATTCATTCATTCATTTTCTGAACCACTTAGTCCTAATTAGGGTTGCGGGGAGGCTGGCACCCATCTCAACCTAGACTGGGCAAGAGCAGAGTCCACCCTGGATAGTTCGCTAGGCCATTGCAGGGCTATACAGCCTACATCAATGGTTCTTAAGATAAGATAAGATAAGATAAGATACAGCTTTATTAATCTCACAATGGAGAAATTCACTGTGACAGGCTCTTGAGGTACCATCAGTAGGGGGTGCAAAAATAGATACAAATACAAACATACACACATACATATATATTATATAAGTAAATAAATAAATAGATACATAAATAGTATAAATTAATAAACAATAAAAGAAAAGAAAAAAAAAGAAAAGAAGGGAGCAACTTTGTGGACTGGCCTATATTCAAGTGTAATGTATCTGAGGGCAGAGTAGATGGGTTGATATGGTTCACAGTGGGGTAGATGTGGTTGATTAAAGTGCACGGGGTTTTTATTGCACATAACCGGTATTTTCACAGACAGTTACAAAGTGGCGTTGTACAGTCTGACAGCGGTGGGAATGAACGACCTGCGGTAGCGCTCCTTCCTGCACTGAGGATGTCTCAGTCGTCCACTGAAGGAGCTACTCAGCTCCTCTACAGTCTGGTGCAGTGGGTGAGAGCTGTTGACCATGATGGATGTGAGCTTTGCTACCATCCTCCTCTCACTCACCTCCTCCACAGAGTCCAGTGGGCAGCCTAGGACAGCGCTGGCCCTCCTGACCAGCTTGTTCAGTCTCTTTCTGTCCCGCTCTGTGCTGCCCGGGGCCCAGCAGATGGCAGCGTAGAGGATTGCAGAGGCTACCACAGAGTCATAAAAAGTCCTGAGCAGAGGTCTGCATACTCCGAAGGACCTAAGTCTCCTCAGAAGGTGGAGGTGACTCTGGCCCTTCTTGTACAGGGCGTTGGTGTTGTGGGACCAGTCCAGTTTATTGTTAAGGTGAACGCCCAGGTACTTGAAACTGTCCACTGTCTCAATGTCCTGTCCCTGGACGTTCACTAGTGAGTGTGTGTGTGTTCGAGTGCTTCTCCTGAAGTCGACCACCATCTCCTTCGTCTTCTTAGTGTTCAAGCACAGGTGGTTGCGCTCACACCAGTCCACGAAGTCAACGATGACCGACCGGTACTCCAGCTCGTTCCCCTCTGACACACGGCCCACGATGGCGGAGTCGTCCGAGAACTTCTGGAGGTGGCAGCTGTCTGTGCTATATATGAAGTCCGAGGTATAAATGTTGAAAAGGAAGGGTGAGAGGACGGTGCCCTACGGTGCCCCCGTGCTGCAGACTACCACCTTTGACTTACAGCCGCGCTGCCGCACGTACTGTGGACGGTTAGTAAGGTAGTCAATAATCCAGGCAGCAAGATGCCCGTCCACTCCCACGTCCTCCAGCTTCCCCCGCAGAAGCTGGCCTCTTTTACATGAACCTCACACCATAGACAGTGAGAGGCATGGCCAGCATTTCATAACCCAGTCAGCTGCACTGGGGGGGACAGCATTGACAACCGTTGACAGTGGGGCTTCAAACTTAGGATCGGTCATCTGTTGTATCATTCAGTAGTGCTGACCATCTCACATTATAAATCATATGAAAATTAAACATGTTACAAATGACCAGGAAATGATTCTGAAGTTAGATAAGGATGCTTCGGATCAGTTTTGTTACAGAACTAGATCACCGGTTCGCATCGGCTTACAGGAACCTCTAAAATAAACAGGGGTGCAGAATCTGATTGAAATCTATGAGCCTCAGTTTACACAGACTAGACATGTAGAGCTTTTTTCTCCTACAAGAACTGCTCTTCCGCTTCTCTTTCCTGACTAGAACACAGAACCCCAGTTCAGTGACTACTAGCCTGACTGACTTCATTTAATTGCTGTAATTGACCATTTAATAAGTACTTACAGAGTAATATGCCACAGGGCTTGCCTTTCCCAGAAATATGAGCGCTATGGAAAGAGTTATAATACACACAGGATGTGCATGCTAAGACGTGCGGTAATACCTGGTGTAGCATATGTTTACTTTCTGTTTATATTCTACGCAAGATTTGATTGTTACAAGATTTATTCATTTATTGTGAATAGCTGAGGAGAAAATGCAGTAGGATGTCATATCAGAGGGAAAACCTGTCTCGACTGCAAAGAATAATAAATAACGTTAAATACAATACTTTAATTCACTTATTTATTTGAATTAATCCTAACATTATACATCATTAGCACCTCACCAATGCACACACACACACACACACACACACACACACACACACACACACACACACACACACACACAAACCTAGGGGCAATTGGAAACAGCAAATTATCGTGATGTGCAAGTTTTTTTTACTGTGGTAGGACACTAGAGGAACTACAGTACAAAGATTAAATTCGTGCTAGCACAGAGAAAACATACAAACTCACACAGAGACACTATCAAGTGAGCCCTGGGACTTGAACCCAGGACCTTCTTGCTGTGAGGAGGGGATGTTAGCCACTGTGTCGCTGAAATAAAATAAATTAAAGTGAATAGGATTTTAAACAGGTCTATGTTTCATAATCAATTGTTCAGCACACGGGCCACAACATTTTTATGCAAAAAGTAACATGATTATATTGTGTTTTCGTCAGTCTTACAGAACTAATTTGCATAATAATTCATGGCACTGCGTACTTCTCTTTCATATATATGAGCAAATGATTTGATGTACTGTATGTAAAAGTATCTTACTGGTCCACAAGCATATGACTTGTATTTGTGCCTTTTTATTTTATTTATTTATTTTTTGCTGTACTATATTAATCCTACAAAGGACATGATTGCCTCTGCATTGAACCCAGTTAAAGTGAACACACACACACACACACACACACACACACACACACACACAAACACACACAGGGGTGAGCAGAGAGTAGTTGGGGTTAGGAGCATTTCTTTAGGGGCACTTCAGGCATGAAGGTCAAAGAAAGGAAGGTGCAGCTCACTCCCCCACTACAACACATTTTTCCTGCCGTTTCAAGACTTGAACCAATATCCTTTTGGTCCCAAAGCCGCCTCTTTAACTGTTGGGCAACAGTGGCCCCCAGATGTATACTAGTTTATATCTGATTTGTTAATTTAATATTTGTATACTCCTATTATTGAAATTACGTATATGAAGTGATGAATTCATATCCTATTCTTGGAATTTTTCGTATGCTTGAGAGTGAAAAGCAGGGTTTTTTTTTTTTTTTTTTTCAAACAGGCTAATGCAAACAATTGAGTGGATTTAGCAGGCTGCAACTTCAAAAATGTAATTAAAAGCCACAAGATCTTAAAAATGCATACTCCTGTGACACAGGACAGTTTAACAGGCTATCACTTAATAGACGTGGATTATAGCTGCATTAATATTTAAGATGGAATCTGTACAAATCTTGTAAATGATTGGAGGGTCCTCAAAAATGCACGACATGGAATATAAATGTAAATAGTGCAGGCATACGAGCACCATGTGACACTGTTAACAACTACAGAAACAAGCTCAAAAATTGCTCAAATTAGCTATTTCTGGTCTATACGAGATGATTATTCAGAATTAACTCCAACTGAAGGTCTCCCTATTATGGTTCTTGTATGCACTTTAAAAACCTTTAAGTCTACAGAAATGCCGTCACCAGTATTTATCAATTTAAGGGCAGCGTTCTTGATTTTTAGACCCAGCCAAGACAACTTTACATAAAATTGCTAAAACTTTCACAGTTTAACTTAAAAACAGGAATGTATTGGCAGGCCCATTAATGAATGTTGCATCTCAACCTCAAGCTCCATCTATCCATTATCTATATGGCTTATCTGACAGCGGCACAGGGGAATCTGGAGCCAATCCCAGCTGACTTCAGGCAAGTGACACCCTGAAACGTTCAAGAAAGATTCATAATCAAATTCACACCTATGAATTTAGAGCAGTCACTTGAGCTAATCGACATGACTTTGGTCCCTTCAGGAAACCCATGCATGCATTGGGATGGAAACAAGAAACTCCACATAGAAAAAGCTGAATAGGTTTGAACCTAGAATCAACATCCTGTTAAAAATCTGAAGTTTTATGAGAATAACCCATCATGACCTATGGCTCCTAAAGTTTTCACTTTGAACTGTATAGGAATAAATAGTGATGCATTAACAATCTTAAGAAAAAAGTAAACTCAAACCAAAAAATACATAACACAAAATTATCATTGGACAAACTACTTTATCCTACTAGGATCACAGTAAGGGCGAAGATAATGGGCCATAGAGAGGCCAGCGGGGCAGGATGTTGGGAGATAGCCAATGGGAGGCCAGCGGGGCGGGATTTTGGGAGCTAGCCAATGGGAGAGCAACTCGTGCATTGTTTGAATTTTGGAGATGGCGCTTTCGTAACGTGGACTTGTCTCGTATCCAGAGACAAAAATTTTCGGAAAATGCATTTTGTAACCTGGATTTCTCATTTGTTGGGACTTTCGCAAGGTGAGGTACCACTGTATATATGTGTGTGTGTCTCTGTGTGTGGGTGCGTGTATATGTGTATATATATATATATATATATATATATATATATATATGTATATATGTGTGTGTGTATATATATATATATATATATATATATATATATATATATATATATATATATATACATATACATATATATATGTATATGTATATATACACACACACACACACACACACACACACACACACACACACACACACACATACAGTGGTACCTCACCTTATGAAATTAATCCGTTCCAGAGCCTTTTTCGTGACCTGGATTTTTCGTAAGTAGAATGGCATTTTACATGTAAAACGTGTGATTCATTCCAAGGCCCCCAATACTACCCTTTAAAAATTATAAAAGCATACCTTTTAAGGTACTTACTTCGTGTTGGCCATGTCTTCGTAGCAGAGTTATAATCTTATAAATGTTTATGCAAAGTTAAAAGCCTGAGCCAAAGAATAAAATTGCAATGAGCAGACTCGAAAAACTCATGAACAAGTTGCTGCTCAGGGGAGTTGGGTCATCCCTCCTAGCCAATGTGAGGCCAGCTGAACGGGATGTTGGGAGACAGCCAATGGGAGGGAGCTGCGTCATCCCTCCTAGTCAATGAGAGGCCAGTGGGCCGGGATGTTGGAAGATAGTCAATGTGAGAGCAGCTCGTGCATTGTTTGAATGTTTGAATGGCGCGTTTTAAAGTCTGAATTGCACCTTTGAATGTTTGAATGGCACGTTTGGCGCGTTTCATAAGGAGAACTTGTTTCGTATGCAGAGGCAAAAAATTGTGCAAAATATTCGTAACCTGGATTTTTCATTTGATGTGACTATCGTAAAGGAAGATACCACTGTATATTGTAAATAAATAATCTCCCTATTTATGTTGTCCTTATAAAATGGAAATGCATAGTGTTATATTACACAGTACACTAAATGGTGTTTCTGTGTTGATTAAATTTTATAATGAAATAAAGTGGGTAAGACACAACTGAATGAAGATTTTTTTTTTTTTTTTTTTTTTTTTGGTTGTGTCCCAGCTTCCTTAACGATGTATAACATAAAAGTGACTTAATAACCAAGCACAATGTCTGCACAGAGAACTCTTCGCCCAGTGTCTTTTGCAGTGTACATAGTCTGTGCAAAACTAAACTTTTGTGTACAGACGAAACACATAAGAAGTTTATTATATGGCATTTTAAAATGGCAGCCTTGTTTAATGTCTGCAGAGGGTTTGGTGACTTTCAGTGTGTTTCCCTTTTCATAAAGAACAAAAGTGTACTGACAAACATTGTGGAACTTCGTAAACTCTTTTTCTCTTGGGATATTTCTTGTATACCTTTATTCCTTCAAGAAAACATTGAATACTTCGGTGGAAGCTGTGAAAAATGATACACACAGTATGCAAGCTAATGGCTAATTTGCTGGTCGAATGCACACCAGTTAATACATGAATTATTTCCCATGTGTTTAACCAATTGTACCTGCATTACTTCAGAGATATATGCATTTTGGATTTCACAAACTCCTTGAAATAAACAGATAACTAGTCCATCATATCTTTTCAATTTTTTCATGCAATTTTGTTTACCTCGAACAATGATGGTAGTTGATTTTTTGGCCGGGTTTCCTACATTGTTGCTGGCGATGCAGCTATAGACACCGGCATCTTCAGAAGAGATTGCTGGTAGTGTTAGCGTGCCATCCTTCAAAACACTTTTTTCTGGGAGGTGCTCTGAGACACTTGTCCATGTGAGTGTGGGAGGAGGTTCACCACCAGTGGCAATACACACCAGAGACACTGTCTGTCCAGGATTCACAACAATTGGATCTTCCACCAGCAGTTTGATGGATGGTGAGGCTGCAGAGGTCGAGGGGACATGAGAGGTTCAGTTCCTATTCTTAGATATAGTAGATTTAGTATTGTACAAATTCCATCTGACAAGATTTTAAATGTAAATGGAGTCAGTGCATTTCTTCACATTTATTAAGTTCATTTTCAATATATATTTCTTTTCATCATGAAATATTATAATTCAATTGTAGCACCTGCCTACATCTGTTGTATTGAAATGTGCTCTTTAGATGCAATGTGGGATCTCAGTGGGGTTGTAACTGGCTATGTTCTCATAAGACCCTTTTATTATGGCTAATGAATGAAAAGGTCACTACTGTGTAGACTAAAACAGTCTAGGTGAATCTTATGAATTTGTTTAACTCTGTAAAATATGTAAATATAAAGCAAATGATTACAAAACCTGTTACTGAAGAACTTTAACAACAGCTGTTTAATAAGCCCATTTCATTTAACTTTTTTGAATAAATCAGGCAAACTATACAATATGACAATAATAATATACTATAATGCATACAGAATAAATTAAGCAAAAAATAATAATAAACAAAACCAACTCTATTGGTTTGATTCATGTAGCTTGATGTATAAACTTTGGTGCTACATGCAGTGAACATGTATTTATCAAATAATTTAATGAGGTAAGAAGGGAATTAATGTTTCTGACCTGTTTTATTGGTGAGTGTGAAGATGACCCTCCGGTCAGGAATGCCGCACACGTTCCGAACGGAGGCGATGCAGCTGTAGTTGGCATAGTCTTTGGGCCGCAGGTTCTTCAGCTTCAGGATCTTTGTTTCCCCCTGCAGCTCAGAGTGAGAGGCAGAGAACAGTGTGCAAATGTGTGTTCCAGTGCAGTCCTTCCAGAATGCACTACAGGCTCGAAGTGCTTTATAACTGAATGCTGCAGCATAGTAAGCCATCATAGTAACACAACTCCCTGTTCTTTTATGCTTTTTTATGTTATCAATATAACACCCTTGGTAAATGGTTTTGATTATGTGATGTACATGTCAGGTACTACATGGGGAGAAATACAGTCCACTCACATAGAAATGCAGAAATGAATGTGTAAAATAATTTAATTACCAAATAAAAATAAAGTGATGTCCCACGCTTGCATTGATCATGAGAGTGTATAGTTTTATAGGAAAATGAAAACAGATTTAATATTAAGTTTGCTCAATTGTAAATATTTAAAATTACTAAGTAAATTACATCCATTACTTATGTTTAGTCATTTAATGTTAAATGCCCCTATACCCCATATTATTGCCGCCAGTGCAGTATTATGTTTAGACTTAAAAAAAAAACTATGTGTGTGTATATATATATATATAATATATATATAATTTAATAATTATATAATAATTTATATATATATATATATAATAATAATTTATATATATATATATATATATATATATATATATATATATATATATATATATATATAAATTATTCCTGTTTGAATTATATAGTCTATCACTTTCTGGAAATAGTTATTCATATCTAGGCAAAAACTTAAGCAAAACTTTTTATAATTGCAACCAGTGATGTGCAAAAGCATTGAACACACTAGTTTCCTGTATTAGTTTATTTTACTACTCTATACATTATGCATTATTGAGTTACTGCAATATTTTATCTATTTAAATATTCATTCATTTCTGAACCGCTTAATCCTAAACGGTGTCGCAGGGAGACTGGCCCCATCTCAGCATACTCTGGATGAGGGCAGGGTCCACCCTGGGCAGTTCACCAGGCCATCGTAAAGCCATTTTATGCCCCCCCCCAAAAAAAAAATATATATATATATTTTTTTTTATACAGGAAAAAAAGAATACATGAGAAATGTGTCAGAGTCGTATCAATGTTTACTATTGCACACTACACAGATATACCTGAAACTACACA
>CM045737.1:23907347-24029847 GCA_024760905.1 Plotosus lineatus | reverse complement strand
TTATCTTTGCTCATTTGTGTATGCTTCAGTACTGTTTAAAAAAAAGCAATAAAGCTTGACTCATAATGATTTTTTTAATTGTAAGAGATTTAGTTGAAAGGTCATAAGAAGTTCTCTTACCTGTGTAAAAAAGGGCTCGTAGATTTCCACACCCTTATCTGAGCCTTGAGAAAGAACATCTCTGCCCCTGTGCCAGCTGTAGCGCACTGGAGGGTTAGAGTTGGCCACGCAGCGGAGGAAAACTGTCCTCTCATAGTAGAACTGCTCTTTGGCTTCGCCTATACTCTGATGAACCGTCACAACTGGGTCATCCAGGTCTGAGAACACATTTAAATTGGACAATCTGAAAAGCAGTGTAAAAATCCATAATTTCTATAATCTATTTGTAATACATCTACAGTTAAGGTTAATAAATGTGAATTAAACATGAATCCAATAATTACCAGGGCTTTCTGCACGAACAAAAAATGAAACACAATCATTATTTTTACTGATTTAGTAGGTCAGTTTTAGTCTCAATGTTAGTTTTTAAAATAAGTGTGTAAAAATCATCCATTCCCTCAGTTGCCACCCAACTCACAATGGACTCAACCTTTATAGCCCCTCCCATAAGTAGTCGGTCCATGGGAGGGTGGACCCATATCTTCTCTTGGTGCTAGGCCCGGCAGGGCTCCATGGGCAGAAGCCCAACCACCAGGTGCTCACCTTCAAGCCCCTTCCCAGGCCTGGCTCCAGGGGGGACCCTGATGACTTGCGTCTAGGCAAGGAAAATTGCGTGGCCTTTGGATCTCATCCCTGTTTTTTGCAGATGATGTTGTACCTTTGGCTTCACCAATCCAGGACCAATCCAGCTTTCATTGGAGAGATGCACAGTCGAGTGTAAAGCGGCTGGGATGAGAATCAGCACCTCCAAGTCCGAGGGCATGGTTCTCAGCAGGAAAAATGTGGAATGCACCCACCGGGTCTGGAATGAGGTTCTTCCCCAAGTGGAAGAGTTCAAGTATTTCAGGATCTTGTTCATGAATGAGGGAAGGATGTAGCAGGAGATCAACAGGTGGATTGCTGCAGCCTCTGCTGTAAAGGAGAGCCTGCACCAGTCTGTCATAGTGAAGAGGGAGCTGAGCCACAAGGCAAAGCTATCAGTTTACCAGTTGATCTATGTTCCAACCCTCATGTATGGTCACGAGCTTTAAGTAGTGACTGAAAGAACAAGATCGCAGATACAAGCAGCTGAAATGAACTTCCTTCGCCGGATGGTGGGACTCTCCTTTAGAGAATGGTGTTTCGGGCATGTCCAACTGGGAAGAGACCCTGGGGTCGACCTAGAACATGCTGGTGGGATTATGTCTCTTGGCTGCGCTTGAAACGCCTCGGTGTCTCCCCGGAAGAGCTGGAGAAAGTGGCTGGGGAGAGGGATGTCTGGACCTCATTGCTTTGGCTGCTTCCCCCGTGACCCCGGATTAAGCGAAGGAAGATTTTGATGAAGATGAGAATCATCCATCTTATTAAATACAACACTAACCCGGGGAAGAAAGAGTAACCGTTTAGCTTAGTAGAAATATTTTTAACTGTTAAGGTCTTTATACATACAGCTCGAACCTATCTCAGGCAAGTCTGGGCAAATGTGGGATACACCCCGTACAGAAGAACAGTTTGCTAGTCCATTGTACGGCCAACACACAAACACACACAAACATGCACACTTAAAACATAGGGGTAATTTGGTACGGCCAGTTAGCCTAATGTGCATGGTTTTCAACTGTGGGAGGAAACTGGAGTACCAAGAGAAAGCCCACAAAGATGCACTGAAATAGAAACGATCTTACTAAACTATAGCACAGCACTGTGATGCACATCTACCTCACAGTAAGAAGGTATATGTACACATCAATGCAACGGGCTCAATTTTTCTTGTATTTCATTAAAAAAAAACTTTTCAGCATGCAATTTCTGGAAATGTCATCACACTACTTCACGTACCGCAAAGTCAAACTGAATAAGATTGTTACTGAACAAGGTTAGCAAAAAATGTAAATAAATAAAAAAATACAAGGGTATAAGGGCTAAAAACTTTTGCTAAAAAATAAAGATTTCATTTGTGGAATTCATATTTTAAACAACTTCTCAAATTGATTGATAGACGTTTTGAAGTTGGTCTGAAATCAGTTGTGATCGTGTTTGAACTCTTAAACCAAGCAGTAAAATTGGCTAAAATCTCACCTTCTTCCCAAGACAGGCACCTGAATTTTTCAGGTATCCAACAAATAAATAATGGGCAGCACAGAAACAAAGATTAGTGCATTTGCTGCAGAGCAGGAAGATCCTAAGTTCAATTCCAGTGCTCGGATGTTTCTGTGTGAAGTTTGCATGTTCTCCCCATGCTTGAATGGGTTTCCTCAGGATACTCCTGTTTCTTCCCACAGTCCAAAGACATGGGCTTTATGCTAATCGGTTGTTCCAAATTGCCCCTATGTGTGAGTCTTCTTCTTCTTTCTTCTTTTACTTTTGGCTGCTCCCTTCAGGGGTCGCCACAGCAAATCATCCGCCTCCATCTCACCTTGTCCTCTGCATCTTCTTTTCTGACTCCAACGACCTTCATGTCTTCCTTCACCACATCCATAAATCTCTTCTTTGGTCTTCCTCGAGGCCTTCTGCCTGGTAGTTCCAACCTCAGCATCCTACTGCCAATATACTCACTATCCCTCCTCTGTACATGTCCAAACCATCTCAATCTAGCCTCTCTGACTTTGTCTCCAAAACATCTTACACGGGCTGTCCCTCTGATGTACTCATTTCTGATCCTATCCATCCTCGTTACTCCCAGAGAAAACCTCAACATTTTCATCTCCGCTACCTCCAGCTCTGCCTCCTGCCTTTTCCTCAGCGCCACTGTTTCTCAGCCATACAACATCGCTGGCCTCACCACCATCTTGTACACTTTTTCCTTCATTCTTGCTGACACTCTCCTATCGCACATCACACAGGACACTTTTCTCCAAACATTCCAGCCTGCCTGCACACGCTTCTTCACCTCTTTTCCACACTCTCCATTGCTCTGGATTGTTGAGCGTAAGTACTTAAAATCCTCCACCTTCGTTATCTCTGCTCCCTGTAACATCACCGTTCCTCCTGGGTCTGTCTCATTCACACACATGTATTCTGATTTTCTGAGGCTAACCTTCATTCCTCTCCTTTCCAGGGCATACCTCCACCTCTCTAGATTTTCCTGCACTTGTTCTCTGCTCTCACTACAGATCACAATGTCATCTGCAAATATCATAGTCCATGGAGATTCTTGTCTCACCTCGTCTGTCAGCCTGTCCATCACCATAGCAAACAAGAAAGGGCTCAGAGCTGACCCTTGATGCAGTCCTACCTCAACCTTGAACTCTTCTGTCACACCGACAGCACACCTCACCACTGTCTTACATTTCTCATACATGTCCTGCACCACTCTAACATACTTCTCTGCCACTCCAGACGTCCTCATACAATACCATGGTTCTTCTCTCGGCACCCTGTCATATGCTTTCTCCAGATCCACAAAAGCACAATGCAGCTCCTTCTGACCTTCTCTGTACTTCTCTATTAACATCCTCAAAGCAAACATTGCATCTGTAGTGCTCTTTCTTGGCATGAAACCAAACTGTTGTTCACAAATGCTGACCTCTGCCCTTAGTCTAGCTTCCACTATTCTTTCCCATAACTTCATCGTATGGCTCATCAACTTTATCCCTCTGTAGTTGCCGCAACTCTGCACGTCTCCCTTGTTCTTAAAAATGGGCACCAGCACACTTCTCCTCCACTCTTCCGGCATCTGCTCACTCTCTAGGACCTTGTTGAATGTTCTTGTCAGAAAATCTACTGCTACCTCTCCTAGACACTTCCATACCTCCACAGGTATGTCATCAGGACCAACTGCCTTTCCATTCTTCATCCTCTTCAATGCCCTTCTCACTTCACCCTTATTGATATTTGCTACATCCTGCTCCTCAATGGTCACCTCTTCTACTCTTTTTTCTCTCTCATTTTCCTCATTCATCAGCTCTTCAAAGTACTCTTTCCATCTTCCCAGCACACTTCTGTCATCAGTCAGTACATTTCCCTCTCTGTCCTTTATCAATCTAACTTGCTGCATGTCCTTCCCAGCTCTATTTCTCTGCTGTGCCAACCTGTATAGATCATTTTCTCCCTCTTTACTGTCCAACCTATCATACAAGTCATCATACGCCCTCTGTTTGGCCTTAGCCACTGCTACTTTCGCCTTACGCTGTGTCTCCCTGTACTCCTGTTTACTCTCTTCGGTCCTCTCAATGTCCCACTTCTTCTTAGCTAACCTCTTCCTTTGTACACACTCCTGCACTTCCTCATTCCACCACCAAGTCTCCTTATCCACTTTCCTTCCAGAGGACACACCAAGTACTCTCCTACCTGTGTCCCTGATCACATTTGCTGTGGTTGTCCAGTCATTTGGGAGCACTTCCTGGCCACCCAAAGCCTGTTTCAACTCCTCTTTGAAGACAACACGACACCCTTCCTTTTTCAATTTCCATCACTTTGTCTTCTGCTCTGCCTTTGCCTTCTTCACCTTCCTCACCATCAGCGTCATCCTGCATACCACCATCCTATGCTGTTTGGTAACACTCTCACCCACTACTACTTTGCAGTCACTGACTTCCTTCAAATTACATCGCCTACACAAGATGTAGTCTACCTGTGTGCTCCTACCTCCGCTTTCATAAGTCACCCTATGCTCCTGTTTCTTCTGGAAGAACGTATTCACCACAGCCATTTCCATCCTTTTTGCAAAATCTATTAACATCTGTCCTTCTGCGTTCCTGTCCTGGATACCAAACCTGCCCATCACTTCCTCGTCCCCTCTTTTGCCTGCACCAACATGTCCATTGAAGTCTGCACCAATGACCACTCTTTCATCTCTGGGGGTACTCTGCATCACTTCATCTAAGTCACTCCAGAATCTCTCCTTCTCTTCTAGCTCACATCCTGCCTGTGGGGCATAAGCACTAACAACATTGAGCATTACACCTTCAATTTCTAACTTGAGACTCATCACTCTGTCTGACACTCTTTTCACTTTTAGAACATTCCTGACAAACCCCTCCTTCAAGATGACTCCTACTCCATTTCTCTTCCCATGCACACCATGATAAAATAGCTTAAACCCTGCTCCTAAGCTTTTAGCATTGCTACCTTTCCACCTGGTCTCCTGAACACACAGTATGTCCACCTTCCTCCTCTGCATCATGTCAGCCAGCTCTCTACCTTTTCTTTGCATAGTTCTAACATTCAAAGTCCCCACTCTCAGTCCTAGACTCATGCCTTTCCTCTTCTCTCTCTGCCTACGGACACGCTTCCCACCTCTCCTTCTTCGACGTCTTCGACCAACAGTAGTTCAATTTCCATCAGCACCCTGTTGATTGACAGCACTGATGGCGGTCGTTGTTAACCCGGGCCTCGACCGATCCGTTATGGGGGTAATACTTCTGATTTGCATCATAAAAGTTTGGCAATGGTTTTACGTCGGATGCCCTTCCTGACACAACCCTCTGCATTTCTCCGGGCTTGGGACCGGCATGAGGGGGAGAGACACTGGTTAGTGCCCCCCCACCTCATGGCTGCATTTATGTGAGTGTGGGTGTGAATAGTTGTGTACGTGCTGCCCAGCAATGGTGTAGGCAATACCCCGACCTCATCGAGGGTTGACAGAGACAGGCACCAGCCTCCCTTGAGGCCCTAATAGGATTAAGTGGTTTGGGAATTCAGTTAAATAAAAGTAAGCACCAAGTCGTGATCATTTTTGGATTCCATCCTGGAACAATTACTTTTGTTGAATGCTTACATAATCACATTACATTTAATATGAATAATACTGCTGCTTAAAATTTGTTTGTGATTTTTTTTATACTTTTACTTCTTAATGCTCTTGTATTCATTTGCCATGTGTGTAAATGGTCCCAGAAAATTTGCATTGTGGAAATGATCTGGATTTTCAGTGGGTTTTGAGAGTGTTTTTTGAAAGCTTTTTTAAAATGTCTGACAGTGAATTGACACAGACAGCACTTCATAATAAACTAAATGTAGTTAACTATTCCACCTGTAGCCTAACCAGGAGTGCGAGAAACATTATAATAGCAAATCAAGTAAGAAAATAATTAAGATCTCATCCTTTGGCAGACAACATAAATAAATAGCATATTATACCATATCATTCATATTTCCTTTTCTTTTAAAAGAGTAGGAGGATCCTAGCTGCCCATTAGATATGTAAACTTTAGAACATGATATAAGAAAGTATATATTTCTTTGTTGTCTGTTTTTGAAGGCACTTCCACAGAGATGAAATGTTGCCGTTTTCTCTGCAGCCTTATCTGAAGATTAAAGGGTTGCACAATCTAATGGGAAATGTTTATTTGAAAGCACGATTCAAGCTTTTAAAATGCACTCAGAGCTTGATTAAAACAGAACGTTTGGCTCTTTTCCAACTTATTCCCCATTACAATTAAACCTGAACAGGCAACAGTTTTAGAATGTCTTCTGTGTAAGTCTTTGAAAAAAGAAAAGAGGCTCCAACTTGCCAAACTATTTTAACAGCTGTATTGCAGAAATAAACACTACATGCATAAAAAAATTACTTTCAAGTTAAAGCTGCTTGGGGAAAAACGTCGTCTTAAAGTTTAGAAATAATTTACTCTCATTGAGCAGATAGTTCCAACAGCTTTATTGGAAAATGCAAGACTTTACACTGACAATATTTAGATGTTTTGATTATAATATAAATCAGAAGAAAGAAACATTTTCTACCACCATACTCACTTCTATAGCCTTTTACACAACTACAACAAGTGTATGCCAGGAAAAGTCCTGCAATGATAGAACGTAAAATGGTGTAATATGACAAATCACTCCGCATTTTGTGTCTTTTTAGAGGATTAGGGCTTCCAGATTACAATCACATTTTACTTACCCTATTACCCAACAAGGACATGCTGCCTTTCTTAATCAGTGACCTGTGATGCTGATACCTCCAGCCACAACACCGGCTAAACATTTCATCAGATCATTTACAGTGGTAGCTTGACTTACGAGTCTCTTTGATAACGAATTTTCCATGATACAACCTTCAATCTTAACAAAAACCTGTTCCATCCTATGAGCAAAATTTTGATTTACGAGCTCTTCTGGGGAAATGGCTTTTCTAGGCCGATTAGCCTTGTTTTCTTCCGCATGTATTCCTCCGCGTTCTGAGAACGCCTTGTGCAGTGAATTCTTTTCTGTGAAGCCCCCTATAGGAAGAAAAAAAAACATTTTACGCTTCCCCCAGCAATAAATAGTGTTTACTGCACTTCATATCATTTGCTCTGTGTTTTTTCCCTGCACCATAGTACAACAATGAGAGCGTCACTGCTACCTAGTGTAATTGCGCATCCTCTACAGTAAATGGCAGTGGCGCACTCACTGTGTTCCCTACACCAAAGGCAACACAGTGAGAGTGCCACTGCCACCTACTGTAGAGGATACATAATTACACTTAATTCTAGTACAGTATGTCAAAAAAGCATGTTCCCCAGGGTAACCCAGGGTAGTCAAGATATCACTGTATATTACTTCCACAAACAGTCAGTTTGGCTCACAAGACAACTTGGTATCACATCCACTCTGGCTTTAGGCTACATTCACACTGCCCAAAGCCCAAATGCTTTATTCTGATTTACTGCTCAGATCTTATTTATTTATACAGTCGGCCCCCTTCTTACGAAAACCGCTGAATACGAAAAATCCAGTATATGAAAAACATTTTCCTAATTTTTTTTCCTCTGTATACGAAACAAGTTCTTACAAAAAGCGCTAAACGTGCCATTCAAACTTTAAAATGCACCATTCAAACATTCAAACAATGCGCAAGTTGCTCTCTCATTGGCTGTCTCCCAACATCCCGCACTGCTGGCCTCCCATTGGCCTCCCTTTGGCCAGGAGGGAGCTGAGTCTCCATAGTACTGTACCCATAAAGCTTGTTTGTCACACGTGTAAAAGAGAGTTGTACTGTTGGTTCGTGAGTTTCTTTGAGTGCTCATTGCAGATTATTTTTCATTTTTTAAGTTGATTAAGTAAATGATTAATAAATGTGGCGCGCTCAGCTGAATGTGAACAAAACGCGACTCATCCGGACCGCCAATCCCTCAAGTAAACAGGTGAATGTTGAGTACTAAACAAGTATTCAACACACACTTACCTGCTTGACAGTTCGGAGGTCCGGACTCAACATTCACGTGTTTGCTTGAGGGATTGGAGGTCCGGATGAGCCGTGCCCCGTTTCAAAAGCATCATTCAGCAGAGCTCACCACGCCGAGTGTTGACGAGAGCATAAACTGAAGGAGCGCGAGGAGAAGAAGAACCAGAAGAAGTAAGGAAGCTTTACTTTCATGCTCTGGTTCTTCCTGAAATAACCTCTGAACCACTTCCCCTTCCTGTTTGGTGAAAGATATGTGCTGGGGGCATCAGTGTCACTAAATCCAGGGGAGATGTTGACAAGAAACAAATGTGGCGTGCTCCGCCAAGTGTGGGCAGAGTTGCGACCGACACCGGAGCCCCCGAGACAGGGCGCGGCTCATCCAGACCTCCGATCCCTCAAGCAAACAAGTTTGAGTGCTAAACAAATTCAAAGCGCACTTACCTACTTGACAGATCAGAAGTCCGGAAAAGCCGCGTTCCGCCCCAAAAGTTTCGGTGTCAGTCACGACACCACGCACCCTCGGCGGAGCACATCACAAATGTTTAATAATGTTTGGTTAATAAAAAAATTGGTTAATAAAAAATGTTTAATAATGGTTTAATTAATAAATATGTTAATAAAAGGGTTTTATATGTTAATAAAATGTTTAAATGGTTTAATAATTATATTTTACTTTTAACACATATTTCACACATATTTCATGCAAAATTGGTGTACTGTTATATTTTTTAAAGGGTTTAAGGGGTAGTTGTGAAAGCCTTGGAACAAATCACGCGTTTTACATGTAAAATGCGCCTCTATTTACTAAAAACTCCAGGTTCCGAAAAAGGCGCTGGAACGGATTAATTTCATAAGAAGGGGGCTGACTGTACCTTTTTTTCGTATTGCCTGTATCTTACATTAACCGATACTTCTGAAATGTCTTGCGCCCACAAGAGAATTAAAAAAAAAGAATAATTAATTAAATTAAAATACATAAATAAATAAATAAATAAATAAATAAATAATAACGACAACAACAGGGACAGTGGTGGCCTGGTGGTAAACGGTGCTGGATCACTGATCCTAAGGTTGGGGGTTCGAGTCCCACTCTCCACAAGGTTGTCACTGTCCCTCCCAGTGCAGCTAACTGGATTATCAAAGGCCAGCCATGTCTCTCACTGTATAGGCATGTAAAAGAACCATTGCTGACTTTCGTAAAGAGTAACTGCATATCCGTTTCTGCCCCTTGCTAAAGGATTGTGTCAGGAAGGGCATCCGACATAAAAACCTATGCCAGCTCAAATATGCGAATCAGATGATTCGCTGTGGCAACCCCTCAAAAAAAAGGGAAAAGCCAAAAGGAAAAGAATAACAACACTTGACTTGTCTGTACCTAGGCAGTTCAATGCACTATACACTGCAATCCACTGTGTGTTCTGACTCCTTTCTATCATAGCCAGAATTAACAGCTTTTACACTTTGCACTACATTAGAGCTTCCTTGGGATCAGACCAAATGTACGAGCCTCAGTGAGTCTTGTACATGCATAGTTCACTGGTAGTCCCTCCTAGGACCTCCATTGGTAAGTGCTTACCACTGCATACCAGAAACAGTCGGAAAACCTGCTGTTTTAGAGCTGAATAGATCCAGTCGTTTAGCCATTATAATGTGGTCCAGAGACACTCACACTTGCTCATTTTTCTTTCTTCCAAAACAGCAACTTTAAGATATGACAATTTACTTTCTGATTAATGCATTTAATTTCTTGGCAGAAGATAAGCAATATTATTTAGCCAACCTGTCAATGGTCATAATGTTTTTAGTGTTATGGCTGATATACTGTCGTGTATGATTATTGGCACCCCTGGTTAAGATGTGTTCTTCAGATTCTAATAAATTAATTTCCCCCCCTAAATAACTTAAGAACACAGTTAAAAAAAGAGAAAAATCCAACCTTTAATTCAAATGCATTTATTTAGTGGTGAAAAAATCCCATATTAAGAAATAATTTTTGTACATCAAATCAATGTGTGCCACAATTATTATCACCCCTGATGTTAATACTTTGTACAACCCCCTTTTCTCAACAAAACAGCACTGAATCGTTTCCTATAATAATTTACAACATGGGAGAATACAGAATACAGATAGGAGAATACTTGGCACAACCTAAGAACTAATTCATCGAGTGACCTGCACTCTCCTCTTCAGCTCACTCCACAGGTTTTCAATGGGGTTGAGGTCTGGCAACTGAGATGTCCATAAGAGGAGCTTGACTCTGTGTCTGGTAACGGTGCTGGATCACTGATCCTAAGGTTGGGGGTTCAGGTCCCACTCTCCACAAGGTTGTCACTGTCCCCCCAGTGCAGTTAAGTGGGTTATCAAAGGCCAGTCATGTCTCTCACTGTCTATGGTGAGAGGCATGTAAAAGAACCATCGCTGACGTTCATAAAGAGTAGCTGCATTGCCGTCAGCATGTTTCTGTCCCTTGCTAAAGGGTTGTGTCCGGAAGGGTATCCAACGTAAAAACTTGTGCCCAATCAAATATGCGAATCATTAATATGACTTGAAGATAAAGACAGATGATTCACTGTGGCGACCCCTGAAAGGGAACAGCCGAAAGGAAAAGAAGAAGTGTATATGCTTATAAACACACCATATACAAAACATTGAACAGAAAGGGGGTCCATGGCAGGACACTATGGAGGATGTAGCTCCTCCAGAAAACCACTGTTCCATGCATGAGGTTTGCAAAAGAGCACCTTGACACTTCATAATACTGCTGGGAAAATGTTTTGTGGACTGATGAAACAAAAGTTGAATTATTCAGGAAGAACACACAGCACTATGCATGGCGTAAAAAGGGCACATGAAAATATCATCCCAACGGTGAACTGTGAAAAAAGAGCATCATGATTTGGATCTGCTATGCTGCCTCAGGGCCTGGACAGATTGCTATCAAAAAAGGGAAACATAAATTCCCAAGTTTATTAGGTATCCTATAGGATAATATCAGGATGGCTGTCCGACAGCTGAAGCTCAGCAGAAGATGGATAATACAGCAGAAAAATGAAGGCGAACAACAAAATATATGCATGACAGAATGGCTTAAAGGGAAAAATTGCCTTTTGGTGTGGCCCAATCAGAATTTAACCAAGATATAAAGGGAAATTAAATTAAACCAAATAAAATAAAAGCCTGTTTCAAGTGTACATGTTGAATCATGTCAAAACATGCGATTGTTATTACAATGCTCTTTGTATGGATGGGAAGTAACTAATGAATCCTCACATGTGGGGTGGTGCCTTTGTTCTGGGAAAACTGGTTCGAAGTGAAATCGAATAAATAGCTAACATGAGAGTGTTGTGCATTACATATCTTGGGATATTTATATAAATCAGCAGATTTACAGTATGTAAGAAATGACGTGGTATTGTGCATGAATGCACATTGCCTTATTTTATTTCGAAATTCATTAAATTATACATAATTTGTTAGTTTAAAACCTGTATACTGTTATTTTTATCATTTTTGCTGGAATATGTCTTATTTTTATGTGATTTTGTAGCACAGCAAATGGTAGCCTTTTGAAGCAGGCTAATGTAAACTACTGCAGATGTAAGAAAAACACGTGATGAGGAAAACATACACATTTTCAGTGTACACAGAGTTTATAAAGCTTTCTCTACTTTTTCTTTAACCCAGGCATCTTATAAATATGAAGTAGCTGAAGTTCTGAACGGATCATGCTCTGTAATGCTTCTTTGAGGTTATTGCTGTAAACAGAGTTGACCAAGTATTAAAGCAAAGGGCGCACTTACTTTTTCCACTAACAATGTGAATGTTACATTCAACAAAATATGAAATATTATTGTTTGTGTGATAAAACATACTGTCTTTTCATTATTGTAACTTCTTACTTTTCCTGCCATTGTATGTGCTCCAAATAAGAACTGAAAACATAACTAAATTTAATGTGATTTTTTTTTTTTTTATAAATAGCATGTCAATGTATGAAATCATATGAGGATATATAAGAATGAATATAAGACACTGAGCTAACTGGTTGTACTAAATTACTCCTGTGTGTGTGTGTGTGTGTGTATGTGTGTGTGTGTGTGTGTGTGTGTGTGTGTGTGTGTGTGTGTGTGTGTGTGTGTGTGGGCCCTGTGATGGACTCATGAGCTGTCCAGGGTTTGCACTACCTTCACCTGGAATCACCTGAATTGTTCCAGCCTACATACTATAGGATTCTGTGTTCCAGCAAATAAATAAATGAATGAATGAATGAATGACGATAAAACATTTTAAAACATTCACAATGTGAGTGGTGTGTATTGTAGGTTTGATTTGTCCAAAATAAATCACTGTCATTAATAATCAAGACAGTTATCTTAAGTATACGTGTAATACTATTTCAGGGCAGTGTAGTGGTATAGTGGTTATATGTCTGCCTCAAAGCAAAAAGATCCTTGGTTCGGGCCTTGAGTTTGGTGAGTCATTTTCTGTGTGGAGTCTGTATGTTCTCCCTGTGCTTGAGGGGGTTTCCTCTGGGTGCTCTAGTTTCCTTCCACAGTACAAAGACTGTGCGGCTAGTTGTGTAGACATTAGGCTAGTTGGATAATCCAAATTACCCCAATGTGCGTGTGAAAATAATAATTATATAAACAGTATATATGTATGTACGTATGTTGACATTGGCGGCACGGTGGCATAGTGGTTAGCACGTCCGCCTCACAGCAAGAAGGCCTGGGTATTTCTGTGTGGAGCTTACATGTTCTCCCCGTGCTTGCATGGGTTTCCTCCGGGTGCTCCGGTTTCCTCCCACAATCCAAAGACATGCACAGTAGGTTAATTAGCTGTTCTAAATTGCCCATAGGTTTGCATTGTGCAGAAGGCAATGGCAAACCACTGCACTAATCCTGCCAAGAAAACCTCCATGAAGATAATAACCAGGGCGTTATCCTTCATGGTGGGTCGCCAATGGTCGTCCTACGACTCAGGCACTGAATATATAGATGAACTGTCATTACTGACAGTAATGACATAACTGAACATTATGATGAACTGTCCAACTGTTCAGGGTGTGCCCCAGCTTCACCCAGAACCAATAAACAGATAATCACTTGTTTTAATCAAATTCTTAATTATTTAACACCTATCTTGTTCAGTTTCTTCCCAATTATGAAATATGCATTATTCTAACTTTGTGCAAGACACAATCCTCTAAAATAGTAATAATGCTTTAACAAGTCATAAAAGCAGTGAACATGCAAAATTCCAGGCTGGATTCAAAAATAGTTAGGACTGACCTTTTCCCCCAGACATAGAGTCCATAACTATCTTCATAAACGCTCTCCAATCATGCTATTACAATTTAGAGAGGGAATACAGGACACGTTGAAAATGTTAAGCAGTATATGCATCCTTGAATTCAGCATCCTTTTTCAATCCTCCTCGGGGTGAATGAAGATACCAGCCTAATCAAAGAGCGTAGGGTGCCCACTAGAATGCTGATTCCTCACTTTCATTAAGACACGTTCTGTCCAACGGCCCCTTAATCAAACTCTAGAGGCAGTCAATACTTCATCCAGGATCCATTACAGCCACGCAGGTAGGAGCAATTACCTTTAAGGCGAAGGCAACACATAGGACCGAGCTATTGAGTGAGGCCATTTTGGCAGAGGTACTTGCTTTAAATAAATATACTGATTCATTAGGACCAAAGGAGAAGTTGAGAAGCCTATTGGCACACTTGGTTCTTTTACTAGCTGACCGATTGTGTTTAATTATAATTGCATAGCCATGAAAAAAAATACATGTGCTAGACATGGATGCACACATCCTAGCACGTTGAGCATGTGTGCCAATCAGAAATGTGGAGCATATGTACTATTTACTATGTCACCACTGTATTTGCAGGTTTGTAGAAATTTGTCTGCCCTTTAAATATAACCTTTAAATGTTACTGTGTGAGCAGCTGTGAGGCAGCATGCCGTTTGTCAGATAGTTATTTATAGGTCAGTACATGTATAGAAAAAATATGAACTAGGTCCTTCCTAGGCACAATGAATATGTAAATATGAAGGTTGGATTACAAAACACCATGAATTTCAAGCAAAACCCAACCTCCAAAATACATCAGTTTTACTGATTAGGTCGCCTACTAGAGTATCAAGATTGATAAATTTATGAGCTTCAACCCCCCCATTCGCTCCCTAATTTAATCGCATCCAATTCTCATTGTCTTCCCTATCACACAACCACCACCGACCGGAGAGGTTTGAAAGCATGCACATGCCCTCTCCGTGACATGCAATGCTAGCCGTCTGCTTCTTTTCTCTTTTCAAACTACAGTGCCATGCGTATTCGCTGTCCGCCCCGCTTACGAATGAGCTCGCAGACACCCATGATTGTCTAGCGATTGCTCTGAGTGACAGGAAAGTGAGCTTATGTCATCCCTCCCTCCCTCCCTCCTGTGAGAGCTCAGCCAATTAGCTCTCATCGACTCCCAGCTGCGGACAGCTGTGGCATCACACCGGATTCAAACTTGCATTCTCTGAATTAATAGGCGTGCACCTTGTCGACGCTCCACTCAGGAGCCCGATATGCTTAAGTTTTGAGACTGTAAGCAAAAAGGATACTTAAATTTCCCATAATGCTCACACTTCAGTAAACACGCAGACCACAAATGAGATACTGTAGAGTTTGTGCTAATTAGTGCACATAATATATTGTGCAGCTGGTGGTATAGTGGTCAGAGTGCTGGGCTCATGATCAAGAGGTCATGGGCTCAAATCCCACTTGGATTTTTACCACAAGTGTGCCATTGTCCACACAACATTAAAATGGATACAAATAAAAATACTGGAAGGGTTGCCTGTGATGGGCCAGCTCATAGTTGCTTGACGCTATAAAAAATAGGGATAAGCTCTGGCTAGGCCACTAGTCTCGGGTATTAAAGCCCAATAGGATTTACCTACACATGGTTTATTATTATTTCTCATAAAATTTACCTATTATTAAGTACACAACAAACAAAGCACAAGATAAACATTAAAATACAGGGATCCCTCACTTTCAGTGGGTAATTGGGACCACGATTCCCCTGCGACCACCGAATTCCACGAAGTAAGATCAAACCCCCCCCCTCCCCGACGTATACGTACATGTATCTTCTTCTTCTTCTTTCGGCTTTTCCCTTCAGGGGTCGCCACAGCGAATCATCTGCCTCCATCTTACCGTATCCTCTGCATCTTCTCCTTTCACTCCAACTATCTTCATGTCCTCCCTCAACACATCCATAAATCTTCTCTTTGGTCTTCCTCTCGGCCTTCTGCCTGGTAGTTCCAACCTCAGCATCCTACTACCAATATAGTCACTATCCCTCCTCTGTACATGTCCAAACCATCTCAATCTAGCCTCTCTGACTTTGTCTCCAAAACCTCTTACATGTGCTGTCCATCTGATGTACTCATTCCTGATCCTATCCATCCTCGTTACTCCCAAAGAGAACCTCAACATTTTCATCTCTGCCGCCAACTCTGCCTTCTGTCTTTTCTTCAGTGCCACTGTTTCTAAACCATACAACATCGCTGGCCTCAACACCATCCTGTACACTTTTCCTTTCATTCTGGCCAATACTATCTTATCGCACATCACACAGGACACTTTTCTCCAACAAGTCCAACCTGCCTGCACACGCTTCTTCACCTCTTTTCCACACTCCCCATTGCGCTGAAATGTTGAGCCTAAGTACTTAAAATTCTCCACCTTCTTTATCTCTGCTCCCTGTAACCTCACCATTCCTCTTGGGTCCTTGTCGTTCACACACATGTATTCTGTTTTACTGTGGCTAAACTTCATTCCTCTCCTTTCCAGGGCATACCTCCACCTCTCCAGATTTTCCTGCACTTGTTCTCTGCCCTCACTACAGATCACAATGTCATCTGCAAACATCATAGTCCATGGAGATTCTTGTCTCACCTCGTCTGTCAGCCTGTCCATCACCATAGCAAACAAGAAGGGGCTCAGAGCTGACCCTTGATGCAGTCCCACCTCCACCTTGGACTCTTCTGTCACACCGACAGCACACCTCACCACTGTCTTACATCTCTCATACATGTCCTGCACCACTCTAACATACTTCTCTGCTACTCCAGACTTCCTCATACAATACCACAGTTGCTCTCTCGGCACCCTGTCATATGCTTTCTCCAGATCCACAAAGGCACAATGCAGCTCCCTCTGGCCTTCTCTGTACTTCTCTATTAACATCCTCAAAGCAAACATTGCATCTGTAGTGCTCTTTCTTGGCATGAAACCAAACTGTTGTTCACAAATGCTGACCTCTGCCCTTAGTCTAGTTTCCACTATTCTTTCCCATAACTTCATCGTACGGCTCACCAACTTTATCCCTCTGTAGTTGCCACAACTCTGCAAGTCTCCCTTGCTCTTAAAAATGGGCACAAGCACACTTTTCCTCCATTTCTCCGGCATCTTCTCACTCTCTAAGACCTTGTTGAATATTCTTGTCATAAAATCTACTGTTACCTTGCCTAGACACTTCCATACCTCCACCGGTATGTCATCAGGACCAACTGTCTTTCCACTCTTCATCCTCTTCATTGCTGTCCTCACTTCACCCTTACTAATATATGTATACGTACATGTATATGTGTATATAATATCAATAAATACATAGTCAATGCTATAAAGACTTAATAACAATTAAACATTCAAAAATAATACATAAAATGTAAATAAAATATAAATAGACACACATACAGATGTGTGTACGCAAGCACACAGATGCGTGTGCATGCACTCAGATGCACACCTCACAAAAATGTAAGTAGTTTTGATGGGAGGTTTTGGGTTGTTTTTTTGTTGATTTAGGGTTTTTTTGTTTGTTTGGTTGGCTTTTTTTTTTGCATAATTGGCCTTGTTTTTGCAGCATTTTTCTTAACTTTTTCCCCTATTGTTCCTTAATTTCCTTATTTTTTAATTTGATGGATATTTTTTAAAAATGTGATGCATTGAAGCCACATGAATTGAAGCGTGAAGTAGCGAGGGATCTCTGTATACAGATTGTCTCTCGCTCATCACTCATCGTCCAAACTGTTTTATCCTATTTTAGGATCCTAGGGAAGCTGGAGAGCATCTCAGCCAACACTGAGCACCCCACTGGATGGAGTATACCCTGAACAGTTCATTAGACCATTGAAAGGCCACACAACTGCTCACAGTCATATACGTCATATACACCTCTAGGAACAGTCTAGAACAGCAAATTACCCTTATGTACATGTCTTTCAACCAATGCTTCTCAAATAGTGGGGTGCGCAACATGATGCTGAGGGGAGCACGTATGACCCTAGAGAACATGCTTTTCTGGAATTGTGTACAAGAATTAAATGTAATTGCACCTTCACTCCACTAGTTGGCAGTGGCGCTCTCATTGCCGCATTATGGTATAGCGGTTTTTCGAACGAGCAAACAATATGAAGTGCAGTCAACGATCACTCAAAAAACAACACGGAAAAATTTCTAACAGGAACGAAGAGATAGGTGGAGAGAGACGGAGATATTAAGACATAAGTAGTTTGAATAAGTCTAAATAAGTATGTATTTTTTAATTTCAGGCATATTGGTGCACTTTAAATCTTTTCTATTACAGGCAAAAAAAACAATGTTCATGAAGTTTTTCTTCATTGTCAGTTGAACTATATTTCTTTCTTTTTTGTTTTTAATATTAATAAAGACATAATGTTATGCAGAGATGTATTAATAATTTTATAGACAAATAATACTATTTATAGTCACTCACGGGGCGGGGGGGGCATGAAATGTTTTTTTTTTCTTCTTGGGGGGCACAGAAAATAATTGAGAAGCACTGCTTTACACTGTTGGGGGAACCAGAGTATGTGGAGGAAACCCACACAAGCACGAGGAGAACATTTAAACTCTGAAATGCAGAAATGCCAGAGACTGAGTACTTTTGTGTTTTTTGGATCGATGAGAAAAACAGAAAAAATAAAAATCGAGAAAGCTCATGTGGAGAGGAGAAAACACACACAGAGAATGATCCTAGTTCAAAACTGAACCAGGGGCTGTGGAACTGTGAATGAACAGCCTAATTGTAATAATTGTACATCAAACTGCCAGCCTTTGTTTTATTTTAATTAAAATAATAACATATTAATAATGATGTTATGAAAAGTGGGTTATGAATTGCTTGGTAGCGTATGTTTAATTTAGTCACAGTTCATTTCTGCCCACTGGCTAGTTCTTCCAGTTGCAAAATAGATGACCTATGAGGGTGGAAGCAAACACACGATCCTGCTGTAATCCTTGAAGCAAAGCACATCACTTCAACATCACAGGGGAGTCGAATACACTAGGAGAACAGCACTTAATACATTTTTATTCTTGTATTTGTGGTAAATAGGCATAACTCCACAGTTGAATATCTTTTCTTTGATCCTTCCTACCAACTATAGAGCTGAAAACTTTCATTTCTTTGTGGCCAGAGATGTCTATTATTAGGTCCATCTGATAAATAAAAAAAAGAATGAAAGTGGAAATGTTTCTCCTTCACAATAGTAAATAAAGTATATTCACTACCACACTGTACGATAGACGACCCCCCCCCCAAACACACACACACACACACACACACACACACACACACACACACACACACACAATCCAGAACACTACACAGAGCAGGTTGGGGTCTTAATCAAATGCAATACTTGCTCTCAGCGTAATCTACAACCGTCATTATGGAGATAACCCCCATCAAGCTGCCACTGCTAGATGTCAAAGGACTGGAATTAAATTCACCCTGACAGGGTGGCACTAATCAGTGTCCCAGCTTGATTACACGAGACACCGGTGACCTGGGTGACATCTGCATTGCAACATTCCATTTAAAAATAGCCCCATTTTGCTAAAGATAAGCAATTAATTTCCCACACTGAAATGTGGGAATGTACACATTGTCAACTTCCAGATGTACAGTTAATGAGCCAGAAGATAAGGCTGCTTACTATAAGCACTGACTGTGAGAGGCAGACCAAGCTCATTCTCATGGGAACTATTTACACTGAGATGTGCAGCTAAAGGAGTAAGGGCTACTAGACTCAGAGATCTGTTGGGTCAAACCTATGCCATCACATCATCAGCTCTGGGATGTAAAAACAGCCCACAGCATCATCTGCATTGCAAGTGTGGAGCCAAGCTGCAAACATGCCTTTCTCTCGGTGTTAGATGGATGATTTCACATATTAAGACTGGCTGCTGAAATTGTGATTCGGGCAAAGGCAAGATTAAGTGTCTGTTCGCAGCAAGGTTTCGTCGAGCAAGAGCGACTTTTTCTAACGTTCAGATACTGCACACCTATCAGTTTGCAAATTAAAGCTGCCACTGCAAAGAGACTTATCATCATGAAAATAGAAACTTATATAAGGGAAGTCGGCAGGCAGAAATTTTATAATTCCCTTTGTAATTATGAATCCTAGCAAACCGCATGTACAGAAACAGCATATCAATATCAGTGGTCACGACAACGCATAATGCAACACCTTGATGTTTGTAATAATACTCCAACATTCTTCTCAAAATACAAAAAAAAAACCTCTGCCCTTAATTCAGTGCTTCTCAATTATTTTCTGTCGCGCCCCCCCAGGAAGAGGAAAACATTTCACGCCCCTCCCAATATAAATAGTGTTATTTGTCTAAAAAATGTTATAAGTAATCCTCTGCATAACACTGTGTCCTTATTAACATTATGAATACAAAAAAAAAGAAGAACTATAGATCGACTTCCAACAAAGAATAACTTTATTAATACTTTTTCAGTCTTTTGGTTTAAAAAGCACAGCTTTTTGAAGCAGGGTTGCATCAATTTGCCTGAAATTAAAAAAGTATCCTTAAAAATAAAATTAAATTAAATAAATAAATAATAATAATAATAAATTCAAACTGATCAGCAATATTAACTCAAGAGCAAAATATATAAAACACTTTAACCTACAAAACAAAAATGAATAAAACAATTTATATTATTATTTTTATATTATATATTTTATTATTATTTTTTTTTTTATAATCAAAATGATTAAGTCCAGATTAATGGCTATAATGAGCACGTTTCACAGTGCACAGCTTTTCGAAGCTGGGTTTAACGCACGATGCTGAACTCTCAGCTCCTGCTCAATGCTGAACTGGGATCTGGACTTATTTTCACAGCAGTGACGTCATCCAGCATGACGGAGACCGTGTGTGCTGCAGGTAGGATCAGTTCCTCTGCTGTGGGGTTTTGTGCACTGAGCAGTTTGGTACTCCACCTTATCTGATGCTAACAAAGCTCGCTGGTTTGCTGGAGTAGCATTCATAAAGCGGGATGGTTGTTGACGATACTCGGCACGTTTTCGCTGAAAAAACTCACGCGGCTCATCACGTGATCGGGGTGTGAAGTCTTTAAGTGACTCCTGAATTTATTTGGCTTCATGCTGTCCGTTGCCAATGTTTTCAGACACAGTAAACACAGCAGTCTTTGCTCGTTTCTCACCGCAGCACAGCGAGGTCGAGTGCTACATCTGCTTCATCATACCTCCTCAACTTAGCTTTCAGGAGACTTTCGTTTCTCTCACTGTCTCCGTCTCTCTTTCCATCCCAGTTAAAAATTTCCATGGTGGGTTTATTAACTACACGTCTTATTTTACCTCTGGGCACACTCTAACAGTGAGGAAACCACTGCCACCTGTTGTAGTGGATATAGAATTACACTTTATCCCAATACGGCAAAAAAAAAAAAAAAAAAAAAAAAAAGCATGTTCCCAGGGGTCACACGCGCCCTCCCTGGCATCGCACCGCAGTATTTGAGAACCACTGCCTTAATTGTAGATGTTTACTGCATGCAGATGTTTTGTTCTATTATTCTTTTTCGGGGATTTTGATGTGTGTCTACTTGAAAACTTGCTTTGTGATTGGCTGTTTCAGCCAAGTAGTGACAAGAAGTGAGTGGCTTGGCCTCCGTTACGACTCATGTAGAATAACACATTATCAGCAAGTACTGAGCTGCACAAACAACCAGGAGAGAAATCGTGGAAAACATTTCTTTTTATCCCAAAACCAACTGGTGACAGGAGCGCTGAGTTGCCAAAACACTGGTTGCATAAGCCATTTTGGATTTGTTGTCACGCACTTGTCTGGAAGCATTCTTGTCCTCAGAGTCGCTAGGATGTAATGTCTCACTGTCTTCACAAGAGACATCAGCCCCGCCCAAAGTGATGACATCATGTTTGGGGGGAAAATGCCTGCTAACCCCAGCAGTTCTGTTCTATTAATAATCCATGAGATAAAATGACCACTTTTGTTCTGATCATTTGTTGCTAAAATAAGGGTTTATTTTGCTTAAACATAATTACATATGCACAAATTATGCTGTCAGTATTTTCTTTGCAGGCTACTCTTGTCGAAAGTCAGCAATGGTTCTTTTACATGCCTCACACCATAGACAGTGGGAGACATGGCTGGCCTTTGATAACCCAGTTAGCTGCACTGGGGAGGGGGGGGGGGGCAGTGACAACCTTGTGGAGAGTGGGACTCGAACCCCCAACCTTTGGATCAGCGATCCAGCACCCTATACCGCTAGACCACCACTGCCTTATTATAATTAGACCCATTGGCTACAATAAATAATTTCCTTAATTATTTCACAAGAACAATACCTGCTACAATTTATTTAATTTATACTGTAGATAAAATATCTATTTGTACAAAAATATAAACTTAGGTTCAAGAATCAAATACACACATTTGTTTTAATTTTTACTGAAAGCGTGCTATATCAGTAAATAAACTGTGGCGAACCTTAGACACCCTTTTAAAACTACTGTATAGAAATAATTTCTTCTTTTCTAACTGGCTATCGAACACGAACAAGCATCCGGTCTGCACTTCACAGACAAAAAACTGTAATAAATGTGTAATATCTCTGTGATGATAACAGACAGAGGATATGATACATGAAAAAATAAAATATGTTCACCAGACCTCACTGAAACACACACACACACACACATACACACATACACACACACACACACACACACACACACATACACACATACACACACACACACACACACACACACACACACACACACACTTTTTCCCTACAGTCCAAGCCACAATGCTGTGAGTAATGGGTTTTGACCTGTGCTGGTCGGGTAGCACAGGCCTTTACAGTGTATTTTCCGCTGTGTCTCCCACCGCTATAATGATAAACATACAGTTAATGGTGCAGACCTAATTTCCAAGAGGATTTTAATCCATATTTATGCATGTTCACAAGATGTTTACATAACTGCACTAATTTTCCTTAATCTTGTAGCCAAAAAACATTCGGATACCCCCTGCCCCCCCCCCATCCCCAGAATGTGGTTATTACTTGCATATAGTGTTAAAAAACTGCAGTAATTAGATCCTGGGTTATGAACAGGTCAAAGTTAGTGAGCTCATTAACTACATTTACTGTGTCTGTAGTTGACTTTATAAGAATAATTGAGCTTGGTCCATTTCCACAAGAACAGATTTGTTCTGCAATCTGTAGATCATAAGCAAAAGTATGGTGACATCTGACTATTGCACTCATGCATGCACATTTTCTACACTAATTACACAAGGCTGGAAAGACAATTTTATCTTAATATGTTAACATGCATCAGAATTACAATTTACCCTCACTGGAACTAAAGGGGGTCTGACGGTGATGTAGTGCTTAGCATGTCTGCCTCACAGCAAAAAGGTCCTGGGTCGGAGTGTTGGATTTGGACATTTCTGTGTAGTGTTTGCATGTTCTCCCTGTGCTTGCGTGGGTTTCTTTCAACAACTCTGATTTCCTCTCACGGTCCCAAGATGCGCACATTAAGCTAATTGGCTATTTCAATTTACCCGTAGGTGCGAGAGTGAATGATAGTGTGTGTGTGTGTGTGTGTGTGTGTGTGTGTGTGTGTGTGTGTGTGTGTGTGTGTGTGTGTGTGTGTGTGTGTGTGTGTGTGTGTGTGTGTGTGTGTGTGTGTTGCCCTGTGATGGTCTGTTGAGCTGTACCACACCTTCACTCAATGTCCGCTCCCACATCACCACAACCCAAATACGAGTGAGTGAATGAGTGAAACTAAAGACAATGAGCGGAAGAATACTGTTCCATTCAATCCATTCTGCTGTCTCATAACAAGTTATCTGAAAATGTTTGCTTAGTCTGCTCTCTTTAGCATATCCATTTTCTGAACCGCTTAATCCTAATTAAGTTTTGTGGGGAGCTAGTGCCCATTTCAGCTGACTTTAGGTGACGGCAGAGTACACCCTGGACAGCTTGCAAATCCATTGCAGGGCAGAAACGCACCGACAGCTATGCTATTCTTTTACAACCTGTCAACATATACAGTAAGAAACATGGTCGGCCTTTGATACCCCAGTTAGCTGCACTGGGGGCGACTGCAGTGAAAACCCATTGATAGTGGGGCTAGAACCTCTGATCTTGGGATCAGTGATCCAATACCCTGCCCCTGGCCACCACTGCCTTTACGTACAACATATATTATTAAACTTAAAAATAACATTGAAGTTACAAATTCTTAAGATTCATGATTCACAAAAAGATGTTATGTAGCAAAATTCATTCTTCGACAATGCACTGTAAAAACTATAATGCAATTTTATAGTAGTATGTGCACAATGAAACGATTACATTTCATTACCATCTGCTGCCACATTAGATCTTTAATTGAGTAATAATATGCTGTCATATTGAACAACCACTGCATACTTTTTTCCTGTTTTTGTTTTGACAGCTTTTACTCATTCTTTATACAGTATGAGATTATTATTATTATTTGTGCATACAGATATCTTTAACAGTATATTGACAGACAAAATGATTCATCACACATTTTTTGCAAAACCCTCTATTAATCGTACAACACTACTAATCTCAAAACCAAACAACTGACAGGAGTGTAACATTTTTAATGGCTAAATTTAAAGCTAGTCCTTTTGTGTTGGTCTTGACAATGTATGGAAAACATGAGACACAACAATGATTATCTTTCAATTATCTTGGAATTCTATGAACGATGTATGTCATAATGATGGCCTAATAATAACTTTTTCAGTTTGTAATACAGAGTAGTAAGACATTGTAATTGGATTGCAAATGACACATGCTTGTATAGTGAACAGCTATCTGGTATAATCCATAATAGATAGTGGGGCCGGTGGCGTAATGGTTATGGTGCTGCGCTCATGATTAGGAGGTTGTGTGTTCAAATCCCAGTTAGACCCCCACTGTGCTAAGACCCCTAGGCAAGGTCTGAACCATAAATGTGCCTCTATTCACCGAGCAGCATAAATGGGTAGCAGTAAAAATATACTGGGAAGGTAACCTGCGATGGACTAGTGTCCCATCCAGGAGGAGTTGAACTCCTAGTCGCTTCATGCTATGGAAACCATGGATAAGCACCAGCCTGATGAGCCACTATGGCTCGGTTGTTAAAAAAAAAACAAAAAAAAAAAACATAATAGATAATGATATTCCCATTTTTGGAGAAAAAAATTGATAAATGGGAAACGCTCATTTTTTGGTAAAAAATAGACAAATATCATCACCATTATCATCATTATCATCTTCCGATTAATTTGGTGTTAGGTCGTGGGAGCAGTAGCCTAAATACTGAGGTCCAGACACTCTCTCTCCAGCCACTTCCAACAGCTCTTCCTGTCTCAAACCAGCCAAAAGATATAATCCCTCCATCGTGTTCTAGGTGGATCCCGTGGCCTGTTCTGGGTTGGACATGCCACAAACACCACACCAAAGAGGTGTTCAGGATGCATTCTAACTAGATACCCAAGCCAATTCAACTGGCTCCTCTCAATATGGTTCTACTCTGGGCTCCTTCCAGATGGCTGACATTCTCAGCCAATCTCTAAGGGAGAGCACCCACACCCTGTGAAGGAAGCTCATTTCAGCCACTTGCATCTGCGATCTTGTTCTTTCTGTCAATACCCAAAGTCCGTGACCATAGGTGAAGGCTGGAACGTAGATCGACTGGTAAATTGAGAGCTATGCCTTGCAGCTCATTTCCCTCTTGACCAAGACAGAGCAGTACAAGCTCCGCGTTACAGCAGAGGCTGCAGTGTTCTGCATGTCAATCTTCTGCTACCTCCTTCCCTGACTTGTGAACAAGACCCGGAGTGGGCATTCCACCCTTTTCTGACTGAGAACCTTTGCCTCAGAATTGGAGGTGCTGAGTCTTATTGTCAACCAAGACAGTCCTACTACATCCCAAGCTCTGAGATATTCAAGAAGAATATCATCCACCCGTGAAGCATGACCACCAAGGAGCTTTTTGACTGCCTCAGTGACCTCAGCCTCAGTGACGGGTGGACCCATACCCAAACCCCCATGGTCATCTTCATCTACGAAAGGCATTTTGGTAGGATTAAGGAGGTCCTCAAAGTATTCCTTCCACCTCCCAACAACATCCCCACGTCTGCTGCCTCTGGAGTCCCACATGCCAATAAGACCCAATAGGTCTCCTTTTTCAGATGGACCCTTTACCATGAGTGTCTACCACCAGGCTTTGAGGTTACTGTCACAACAGCCACCGATGACCTTAAGTCCACAACTATGGGCTGTTGCCTCAGCAATGGAGGCACAAAGCATGGCCCATTTGGATTCCATGTCCCCCACCTCCTTCGGGATGTGGTTGTAGTTCTGCAGGAGATGAACGTTAAAGGCCAATCTGACAGGAGACTCCGCCAAACATTTCCAGGAGACCCTAACTGCACGCTTTGACCTGCTATGTCTGGAGGGCAGCCTCCCTGCGATCGAAGCCAGCTCAACACCAGGCAGCAAGTCCGATAACATGACTACAAAGTCGATCATCGAACTATAGCCTAGGACCGGGGTGTCAAATTCATGCCACAAAGGGCCATGTGGATGCAGGTCTTTGTTTCAACCAAGCAGCAGCACACCTGATGTGGCTCATTTAATCAAGTGACAAGGATGCCCACACCGGCTTTCCCCAAGAATAACTCCAGAGTGGAATAAGCTTCAGCCCCTCTTGAGATGGGTGGTTCCAGAGTTCAAGCTATCCATATGCACCAGTTCATTCTTCTTCCCCACCAGAGAGGCAACATTCCATGTCCAGGAAGTCAGAGTCAGTAATCAAGGATCAGGCCGACAGAACCCATGTCTTCGGCTGCCACCCTACTCACAATGCACCAGACCCCTATAGCCCCACCCACAGGAGGGTCCATGGGAGGGTGAACTCATGTCTCCTTTTCGGACTGGGTCTGGCTGGGCTCCATGTGAAGAAGCCTGACCACCAGGCACTCACCTTTGAACCCCTCCACCATGCCTGGCTCCAAGGGGACACCCCAGTGACCCTCATCTGGGCAAGGGAAACCATGTCATTTTATCATTATCCATATTGGTCTTTTGAACTGTGCTTCGTCTGAACCTGTTTGCCTTGAGTGACACTACTATGGGCAAAATGTCCCCTACAATATCACTCCAAGGACGCAAGCCACTCTATCACAATAAATATTACCTTAATATTGCTTATATTCCTACCTATTTATGCTTCCTATAAAAATATATTAAGAACTTACCCAGTCATCTACAACCATCCATCTTGTTCTTGGCACTGGCTATAAATAAATTAATGAAAGCAAAAGGCTGGTGTAAAGTCCTCATTAAGTGATCTCACAAAAGAACAGAAAAAATGGATATTTGCTGAATCAGATGGCACATGTTATGCATTTGGTGTAGAAACTCAGCCTTTTAACATCAGAGTAAGCTGCCAAAACATTTTGACTGAAACATATACAAAAGTTGTCTTTTCTCAAGTAAAACAGCAAACAAACCTCATCACATCACTTCTGAATACAGAATGATTGTCAGGCACATGTGTTTGAAAGTTCCTGGAAGATTCCCACCCCCCAATTTTAGTCGTATCTAATTCCCTCCCGTCAAGTGTTACCCCAAATGGCATATGACCTTGTAAGCATGCATATACTCCCTCCATGACTGTGCATGTGCATTCAGGGGTATCCGAACACACTTGGAGTAAAAAGCTGTCAACCCCTTTATACAAATGAGAACACAAACATCCCTGATTTGGTGGGGAGTGACATATGCCGTCCCCCTTGTAAGAACTCAACCAATTAGCTCCCATGGACTCCCATGAATTCAAACCTGCAATCTCCAGGTTGATAGTACATCTTATCGACATCTCCCATTATTATAATCTTAACTTGATTTCCACCATCAATGAGGGGAGAGGTTTAAAAATTTTAAAAATGAGTGCAGGGAAATCAAAAGAAATGGGCCTAAGGAATAAATTTTGTTGATGGCTGTGTTTTTTTAATTGGTCCATGAGAACTGATAACAATTAAAATATTTCCCCATTACATATATAAAAAACACTAGGTATGAGTGGGGGTATGAGTGGGAGTATGAGTGGAGGTGTGAGGGTTGGCCCTGCGATAGCCTGACAAGCTGTCCAGGGCGTACCCCGCCCTTGGCCAGAGTCGGCTGAGATGGGTGCCAGCCTCCCTGCAATCCTAATTAGGATTAAGAGGTTCAGAAAATGAATGAATGAAAATATAAAAGCAAAAAACTTTCCCTCTGGGTTGGAGTTAAAAGAGCTTAAATGTACAGAAAATTAGATGGTCTAAATCCAGTCTGTCAATTAGGCAGCAAAGAGTGTCAAAGTGTAAAAACACCATTCCCTTGTTGTTCATCTGTTGCCCTGTGACTCCATGTGATTCTTATTCTCTTGTGGTGTAGCTCCTATCTTTTTTCAGTAACTAGAGCCACTCATTTTGATTGGACCATCTGGAAAGGTTGAGTGTGCAGGAGAAGGGGTGGGGGGGTTGCTGATGGATAGACAGCGCCAATGTCAGCCATCTCTACTCTTCCTCATGGTGATGGAGATGAGGAAATAATGAGGCCCAATAGGCAAGGCAAGTCAGGGGAGTAATGAATCTCTTCTTTTTCCTGAGACAGTATCGTCTGCCTGGCCTCATCTCCCGTACAATTTATCTCTGAGGAAAACAAGCTGGAGCCACAGTGCCCACCTTCCATTAAAATCAGACAAAATAAATGTCACGCTTCACCTGTATCTGACAGAGAGTATCTTAAAATTAACTTTCTGAACTTACTATTTGTGGACACTCTATTTTTACTATGAAAATTGAGTAATCAATAAAAGACCAAACAGATAAATAAACATTCCCTCTAAGATAATGAAATACAGTATGCAGCCGCGAGTCATATAACAAAAGCTAATCATACTTCTGTCAGCATTGCTTTAAGAAGGCAGGTAAAATTTCATGACACTGATATCTGCGACTGAGGTGTTTATGCAGCAACCAACAGAATTATTCTGTCGTTGGGTATTTATTATTTACCAGATTGATTCAGTAACTTATCTGTTCAAAATTCAATTTTTCTAAAACCTAAGCTGTAACAATACTAAATAAATGAAATTAATTCTTAAATCTATTCTGATGCCAATAGATATTTTGGGTTTAACTAAATTAATGCCAGAGATATATTTTAATCCTAGCCCACAGCTCCAAGTATATGAGCCACCACGAGCAAAGCGTGGTGAGATGAGCTGATCAAACACTGCAACACATTACAAATTACAAATCAATTAGAGACTCAGGAAGGCACAGTGCTCCAGGCCTGCTCGGCTCTGTCTTGCCTTTCTGCTTGCTATCCCAGAATTGCTGGTTAGGTCCTTGCTCACTTTGAGTGTGCTTATGCATAAAGCCAGCCCTGACTCATTCCACATGAACTCACCCTAACTAAATGCTTCATGGATGAGAGTGACAGAAAAAACATAGTTTGCTGTGCAGAATGCTGTAAATTGTGATGATGAATACAGATTCATCAAGAGGTACCATGCGGGGAAATGTGATTTCTGACAACTTGTTGTGTTCCCCTCCCATTTTGTGACTATCAATAAACCATACACTACAACTGAGTCACTGAGATCAAAAACCTCAGAAGCACATTTCGTGGCTGGGTAACTCTTGATGAATCTCTATTAGAGTAGGTGAACCTCAACAGAAACATAATATTCATTTATGATGGAAAACCATGCCAAGCCCTGTTTGACCTGATTTCCCATAACTGGAATGACCATACTTTTGTCGAGATGTCTGTCTGTGTACCACCACAGCTTGAATGTTTATATCTGAAAACAAGCTTATGAACAATGATGGCAAATGACTGCTTGATAAATTGACTAGTTATGCCACTTTATGATTTTCATACCCAAACAGAATCAGGCAGGTGAGCTCAGTGCACGCCATCAGTAGAGTTAAATGAAGTTTTACTATATACTGCAGAGAAACATAAAAAATGCTCCATAATGGGCTGTTTTTAAACTCATTCAAATTTACACTATATACCACATACAAAACAAAAGTATTTTATTATTATTATTATTATTATTATTATTATTATTATTAATAATAATAATAATAATAATAATAATAATAATAATAAAATGAGATAGTTTGGGGTTTTTTATTATTGATTTTGAAGTGACAATAATTATGCATTCTGATCCAAGTGACCTTGACAAACTGTGAGTATCGCTCAACCATTTCAGTTCAAGCATTATCCACTCAGGATACTATTACCCCCAGACTGAAAGCCAATCATAGCACTCTATTCCCATGATACATCTTCCTTTTTTTTTAAGGGAACTACACTTTTGAGAAATGGAAATCAATATACTAGCAGTATAAGCTGGATGGAGAATTGAGTATTTGCTTATATTAATCCTATAAGGGTCACAGGAAGGCTGGAGCTTATATTAGATGACTCTCTATCAACTATTTTAATGTTACAATAGAAACAAAGGGTTTTTTTCATGCCTGCCACCCATATTAATATCTCTAATCCCAACACATGTCAGTACTGTGTCTGTCACTCGGCTGATTGTGTAAAAAGGACGCTAGCGAGAATGACCTGAACTACAGACGTATATATATATATATATATATATATATATATATATATATATATATATTTCTGTCTGTCTTCCTTTCGGCTTTTTCCCTTTTACAGCGATTCACATGTTTGATTTGGCAGAGGTTTTTACGTCGGATGCCCTTCCTGTCATAACCCTTTTTAGCAAAGGACAGAAACATGCTGACGACTTTGCAGCCTACTCTTTACGAAAGTCAGAAATGGTTCTTTTACATGCCTCTCACCATAGACAGTGAGAGACATGGCCCGCCTTTGATAACCCAGTTAGCTGCACTGGAGATATATATATATATATATATATATATATATATATATATATATATATATCTATATATATATATGTATGTGTGTGTGTGTGTGTGTGTGTGTGTGTGTGTGTGTGTGTGTCTGTGTGTGTGTGTGTGTGTGCCTTGTGCATCATATGCAGTAAAATATTTGATTACATAATACAACAACTGTTGTGTAAAAAAAAAGAAAAAAAGAAAAAAAAATCCCACAAAAAGTGTTTTGTTTTCCTTTAACAAACCCTGGATCACCAAGACTCTGAAAGATCTACTGGACGAAAAAAAGAGACTCTTCAGCTTTGCAGATAAGGAGCTGATCAAACATGTACAGATTAAACAGGTTAAGTGGCGACTCTGTGAGAGCAAACATACATAAATACAAGGAATGCATAAAGTGTTTCAGGTCTGACAGAGGCCTTATATTGTTGCAGCACATACCGGGATGCTCAAAGGCTACAAACTAGTATCACTTGTATTAAAAGACCTTTCATTCATTCATTCATTTTCTGTAATTGCTTAATCCTAATTAGGGTTGTGGGGAGGCTGGCGCCCATCTCAGCTGACTCCGGGTGAGGGCAGAGTATACCCTGGACAGCTCAACAGGCCATCGCAGGGCAGAAACACACTGAGGGCTAAGGAGCCTACTCTTGTCAAAAGTCAGTAATCTTTCTTTTACATGCCTCACACCATACACAGTGCGAGACATGGCTGGCCTGTGATAACCCAGTTAGCTGCACTGGGGGATTAAGAAGACCTTTTAAAGATTGTCCCCAAGTCTCTCTGCTTACTAGGCACCCATGATGTAGCTTCTTCATAATTGGATCCAACCAGAAACAAAGTCTGTGTCTCTAAGTTAAGGCCTCAGTGATTGACAAACAAATAGTGTGCAACAAATGGTGAAGCTCCAGTAGTCCCAAATCCAGGAAAATCTGGTGAATAAATCATAGATTATGACGTTCCAGAATTGTCTGGTGATCAGGCCTGGAGCAAATGCCTCACTAAGGCAGTAAGGAAGGGAAGGAGCATCTTCAGTCTGAAGAGAGTGGCCGAGATGAGAACAGAGGTGGCGTTGGAGACCATTAGGAGCAATTCTGTCCTTTTCCTTCCATGATCTGATACCTGGAAGTATCTCGGTTGATTTCATCAAGGTGTATCATGATTCATTTTCTAAACAGCTTAATCCTAATTAGAGTCGCAAGGAAGCTTTTGGGGTTTAGGTTTATACTGTTATTTTAAGCTTATGTGTTATAATTTTCTGTGATGTTTTTGTTAATCTGCTTTGGTTATGTTACACTTTTCATTTAATTCAGAATTCTGTCACATCACACAGGAGGGAGGAGTCTAAAGTTCATCCTTGGAGATGATTAATAAAAATTACACAGTGAAAAGACTGCTGATGCCTCTCTTCAAGACCTCAGATGATTAAGCCATGCAAATGTACACTAAAATTTGCACAGCCATTCCATGCTCCATGACTATAACTAATAAAGTTTTTACACATTAATCCGGATAATATACAAAAATAACGAGTTCATAGTGTTTTTGTTTTAATCAAACAAATCTGCCTCGCTTCTGTTGAGGTGGTATATCCTCTATAAATTCTAAAATGTTTTGTTGGAGTAGGCAGTACAATGGGATGCTGTTCATTTCTGTTTGCTGTTCAAGTTTAATGATGGAGCATATAGCACAAAAACCATTAGGTTTCAAAGAAGGTACTTACACTAGTAAAACTGTTTCAATGAATTCACAAGCCCAGTGAAGGAGGAGAAATTACCTAGATTAATGCTGCTTATATAAATAGCCACTGAGTGAAAATACCCTGCAGTGCAACAGCCCCTTGTTTATTTAAAGACAGGAGCTGTTTATCTCGAATTGTATAAAATACTTAACGATATTTAAAGCATTACACCATAAATATATTCATCAGTTGTCCACAAAATCAATTCATAAATGAGCAAAGAGTTGAAAAGTAGAATAGCAGAGCCTTGTATGATGAGGTTGGAATGACTGTTTTATTATATCTACATTCAATAGATAGATTTTTGTTTTGCAGGCGACATGCCTCATGCATCTTACCAGTTAAATAAACCTACACAGACTGGAAAACTTAAACAGGTGCTAAAATGGACGGGGAGTAGTATTAGATAAAGTTACAGTGAACTCCATAAAATGTCTACCTGATGTGTTATATGGAATGAAAATAAACTCCGTGAAAAGTCTACCTGTTCACATATTCAGTCACACAAACCAGCAGAATGACACAGTCGCTAAACTAACATGTTGGAGATAAACAATCTAAACATGAAATTGTGTGTATCAGCACAAAAAAAAATGGTTTTGGTGAACACAAGACCAAATTCTTGAAAATTAAATGAAAAATAGAATTTTTTAAAGTTATCTTTTTGAAAAAAGTAAGTTCTGAAACTGATTCCACTTTTTTCTTTATCTCTACTCATGGTACAAATGGTCCTATACTAGTCGTAAAGATGCTAATCAGAACGTGGGGTCGCTCATATCCATTGGCGGTGAATATAACATAACATTAAAACAAGTGACATTTGTAAAGTATTTCAGACATTGTTGTCACAATACTGTTTGTCAAAAATCCTGTTACTTCTATGAACTTGCCGTAGGCCTCTTAGGAGCCTGTCCAACCAGTTTCCTGTGAAATCTTTCATTCAGATTGGAGGGACGGCATGATCTGAGCAGGGTAGTATTAGTACCAAACACTTTCCACTCCTTGCCCTAATGGTACACTTAAGGAGCGATAAAGCAATCACTCCAATCCTCCAGACAAACGCTAGAATTGAATTGTTTATATTCACCTCCTGACTTATTTTATCCTCTTGATATCTTGACAGTTCCTTGCCACCCATAGTTGAGTGCTTACTGGAATGAAGTCGGATATTTTCATAATAGACTAATCCAAAAGATTACAGGTTATTCATTGATGGATTGCAAATAGATTGGTGTGCAATACAGAATGATACTAATTATGCTTGGTTGCTTTGACAATTATATTTAAATGGGAATGTGACCCTTAACCATCACAGTGATTGTTTTTTTTTTTCCTGTACCGTCCGTATTACATCTTTCATTTTGCAATTGCAAGTTGCAGTCAGTAAATACAGTTGAAAAAATATTTTGTATGTGTGTCATTTTGTTAAGCTACAAAGTAACACAATGTGAATTATTTTAAAGGGGGTGTTTCTTTTCTATACTTACTGTATATAGTGCTGAAGATGGTCTGAAACGGTATCGGTAAGAAAGTGAGTAATATCAGCACTTCTGAGCCACTGAGAAGAGCAATTCTCATTAATTACTGAGCATTCAAGAGTTTTTGCTCTCACCAGGGCAGCTGAGGGCTCAAATGCCACTTGGGCAAAGTGTCCAGGGAAATTACCTCAAAAATTCACTCTATAGCCCAATCTATATCCCACCATCAAGTTGCTACAGCAGATGGAGTAGAGCTGGATCAGCAGTGTGCCGATTACTCCCGGTGGTTTTGCCTGACTGGCTTCAAGGAGCTTCAGTCATAATGCTCATGCTTATCTTGTTCTCTCAGATCTGTGAGAAAGGCCCAAGGGCTGGTTTATTCAATAGAAATCAGACACATCAATCCTTTGAAACAGAGAAAGTTAATCAATCATGCAATTTGAGTAGGAGAAGAAGAAATTGGTCTAAATGGAAGAGGGAATCTGTAAATTATTTTACTTACTGTATTTTTTTCTACCAATGGATGCCTTCAACTGTGCATCTGCCACCAAAGCTTGTCTTTAACTATCTGCTTGTCCAAAATGGCTTTATTCCTTGAACTGTCCATTTTATCAATGGCAGGTTACACTCACATATCAAGCATTTCAATGAGGACTGTGCAGCTAAGAGTAGGTTCAGCAACAATAATGTTGCCAGCTCTTAGATGTTATGTACTCAGATGTTATGTACTGTCTCCAACGTTACATACATGTGTCTAAGATAGTAATTACAGCTAATTAACAGTCAGGGCTCTATTGCATTGAAGCAGTACAATTCTGGGAATGGGCAAAGGCCCATCAATTATCTTTAGCAGTGGGTGACAGTTTCAAAACATATCTGAGAAGAGGCTCCAATTCTGATGAAATGTTCAACCGAACTAATAAAAATACATAGTGTACAAGCACCAAGGCCAAGTCAGGGATATATTGTATGTTTTTTAAAAAATGCTCTTATTACTCTTTAAACTAAACTACTGCTGCTTAAAACTCGTCTAATATAAGTGGCATTAGGAGCTTGTTAACCTTGTGAAATGTAAAACTGTTACTTTTGTAGGGGAACAACAGGGTCAGTGTGGAAGATTCGGTTTCAAGAGAAAATGTAATGCTTAAGACTGACTTTTTGAGAGATCCCATTGCTACCTAGAAATTATCATTGTATATCAGGAAAAAACAAATAACGTACCTGACAAATCAAAATGTACCATATTTTTTAGTCCATAAGGCGCACGTAAAAACCTTTAGTCATCAAAATAATTGCCGGTGCGCACTATGTGTGGACGAAGCCGTGTGGCTCCATCTTGCTACCACCGTCAAAACTCAAGTGAAGCAAACTAATTCAGAGCTTACCATCATTCTGGTGGATTAACCAAAGAACTCCAACCGCTAGATATTGGTGTCAACAGGTCATAAGTTAGAGGAATCCGGGCTTTATGGCTAAATACCAGCATTACTGCTATCATAGTCGGGTGACTCGCTGAGTAATACATGAGTGGCTTTTCCACCTAATCTCCGTCTCCAACCTCAGGACGCTCAGCTGCCTTAATCAGTCGCTCGTTCATCCCTGGGATAAAGCACTGCTACAGGTTGCCTCCTGAGACCTCGGATTAACCTTCTTGAATTTAAAGTTATGCTGATACAGCTCCTTAATGGTAATGACCTCCCTTCTGTAATGAACACAATACTCACGTTGCGAATGGGCGCCACCATGTTTGTTACTGTGAATGTGCTGTCTCTTTAAGGGGCGTGGCTAAGAGTTTAGGTCAGGACCCGGAAGACTTCTAATCCCCATCTCTACTGACCAGACTCCATGCATGAGGGAATAATAAATAATAAAATATTATAATATAATAATAATAAATATATATTAGCGGGATCCGGGGGAAACTGTTAAACTCAGACACTGAAGATGAAGAATTTGATGGATTTGTGGAAGAGGAATCAACTGAAAAAGTGAGTTTATTGTTTTATATTGTTACAACTTAACACTGCTAAGAGTTATTGTGATGTGTATTATTTGTATTTTATGTGTTACAGCTGAGCAATGATGAAAGTTATTGTAAGAGTTGAATCAAGTTTGACTTATCTGACTTTTGTTTCACTTAATGCACCTTGTAATCCGGTGCACCTTGTGCATGTACAGAGGCCGTTCAATCATTGTTCATTGTTATTGCGCCTTATGATCCGGTGCGTCTTATGGTCCAGAAAACACAATAAAGTAGGGTGTTATATTTTCAACTCCTATTGCACAGAACACACTGAATGGATTAGTTCATTTATATATATATATATATATATATATATATATATATATATATATATATATATATATATATATATATATATATATATATATGTGTGTGTGTGTGTGTGTGTGTGTGTGTATATGTATATGAACTAATCCATTCAGTGTGTTCTGTGCAATAGGAGTTGAAAAAATATATATAATATAATGTAATAGGATTCTTCTATAATCACCTGAAGAGAGAGGATGGTTTCACCACCCCTCGAAACAGATTTGTAGTGATAAATGGAGTTTCAATAGAAAGTCTTTGTCCTGTCCTTTTATTTTTGTTTATTTGCTCTACCAAAAAGTATTGAGCACTCTCCTACGGAAGGATCTACTCAGAAAATCCTCTCTCTCTCTCTCTCTCTCTCTCTCTCTCTCTATATATATATATATATATATATATATATATATATATATATATATATATATATATATATATATATATGTATAAATGTGTGTGTGTGTGTGTGTGTGTGTGTGTGTTTAAAATGGGTGACACTCCTAAAATATTTAAACATAATGATTACTCATAACATTAGAAGGATTATGACCACCGATAAGTGACATTAATAGATAATCAATTAGTATATACTACACAGGAACAATGCAACCTGATGGTCTGCTATCTAGGGATTAAAAACCCCATCCAAAGAATGTAATGCTTGAATGAAAATGATTGACACTCATGGTTTGTTACAGTCACCTGGAGTAGGCATCATGGTCACGCCATAAAAATATAATATTAATTTGCATTTCTTGTATATCCACACAATACTAGTATATACTAAAAATGTGAATATGTTTAATACAAACAGTTACAGAGCAGGGTTTGTTTACTTTTTTCATATAGTATATACTGAACTCTGAGTGTATTTAAAAAGATGCTGCAACTACACAGCACTGAGCTGCTCACAAAGCACACGGAGCTCACCTGTTGTGTCTTTGTCATGATTAAAATGTGTAAAAATGAACAATAATTTTGTTTTACTTTCCTTTTTAATGCTTGTTGTACTTGCACAAACAATCAATCGTTGTCATTTGAGAATAAGATAATATACTGGGATGAGGAATGGAAAGTATTATGTGGAAAGTGGACGGTTAGTTCTCAAAGTCAATATGTTGAAAGCAGAAAAAATAGCAAAAAAAGGATCTGAGTGACTTTGGCACTGGCCACATTATAAATGCTAAACGACTGGATCTATTCATCTCCAAAATGTTAGTTTTTATAGTATTTTCCAAGCAAAGACATACAATGAACTGGCAATAGCATTCAATGGTACCCAACATTTACAGCATTTGGCATACGCTCTTATCCAGAGACTTACAATTAGCATTTTTATACAATGAGCAATTGAGGGTTAAGGGCCTTGCTCAAGGGCCCAACAGTGATAGTGGGGATTGAAAATCTGACCTTTGGATCAGTAACTCATAGTCTTATCCAGTAAGCTTCCACTGCCAAGGCTGATTAATGCGTGTGGGTAGTGAATGGTAGTACATCTGATACCACTGAAGTGCGACTGTAACACAAACTGCTGATGCTGTTAATGTCGGCTGTGATAAAAAGCTGTCAAGAGAAATATGAGTTGAAACAAAAGATGACAAAAACAAGACTGGGCAGTGGTGGCTTAGTGGACAAGGCAATGGGTTACTAATCGGAAGTTCAGTGGTTCTGTCACTACTGTTGGGCCCTTGAGCAAGGCCCTTGACCCTCAATCGCTCAGTTGTAACAAAAAAAAAAAAAAAAAAAAAAAAAAAGATAATTGTAAGTCACTCTGGATAACAGTGTCTGCCAAATGCTGTAAATGTAAGATTGGAGACGTAGCAGGGCTTCCAGGATTTGTCAGTTAATGTTGATGATTTCAAATCAACTCAGCAAAGGCTCATTAACCATTATTATTTTTTATCCAGTTAATTATATTTCCTGAACATCTTTTTCCTCTGTTAGAGACATATGAAGGCTTAATGCCCATCCCTGCTCACTCTGGGTTACAAATAAAGGTACAAATACACTTCATAATCAATAGTATATCTTGAAACATGTACAGTCAGCTCCCAACTTCCAAAATCAATCCGTTCCAGAGCCCTTTTCGTATTGCGGGGATTTCGTAAGTAGGGGACGCATCTTACGTGTTAAACGCCTAATTCGTTCCAAGGCTCCAGTCTTTGGACTGGATAAACCCCATAAACCCTTTAAAAATGATAAAAGTACACCAATTTTGTATGAAATATGTGTTAAAAGTAAAAGAAAAATATTTATTAAACCATTTAAACATTTTATTAACATATTTATTAATTAAACCATTATTAAACATTTTATTAACACACATACACACACACCTCTCTCTCTCTCTCTCTCTCTCTATATATATATATATATATATATATATATATATGCAACCACAGAGGGGGTTGCCCGCACAAGACGTGGAATTCAAAGTGCATTCCCTGCTTGACAAACTCAATTTGTCATTTGATTTCTTGAGGGATCGGAATTCCAGATAAGCTCCAATGCGCCCACATTTATGAAACATTTACTGAATTAAAACAACTTAAAAAACTAAACTAAAAACTAAAGCGTTATTCCTTCTCTCTCTCGTGCGCACTGCGGGCCACGCCCACAAGACATGAATTCAAAGCGCATTCTCTGCTTGACAAACTCAACTTTAATTTGATTCCTTGAGGGATCGGAATCCCGGATGAGCTCAAATGCACCCACATTTATTAAACATTTACTGAATTAAAACAACTTAAAAAAACTAAAAACTAAAGAGTGAAGCTTCCTTCTGTCTCTATCTGGGAGGACAGCGGGGTGGGATGTTGAGAGACAGCCAATGAGAGAGCAACTCGCACGTCGTGTGAAATTTTGATTGGCAAGTTTGAATTTTGAGGGGGTTGTTTCGTATCTCGGGGACGGAAACTCAGGAAAATGTTTTTCGTAGCCCGGGGATTTCGTACACAGAGGTCTTCGTAAGTTGGGGGCCGACTGTATATCTGTTATCATTTATAGCCAGTTGCTAGTAATAACGGTATTCAAGTCCTGGTGTGCTGATGCTTTCTGGAGACCTCATTTTGGAAGTCCCTCCTTCCTGCTGATGAAGATCTATATGGACCTCAATGTGCACTAACAGAGTGTGAAGATGACTTTTCACTGCTGGGGATATTAACTCTCTTCCCTACAATTATTTAGGACTTACAGTTGTATAACCATCCGGACTACATTTTGGAATGTAATGAATCACTTTTAAATGTTTGTATCTTTATGGTTTCACCAAAATAAGGATGTTTCCCTTCTGGGCCTGGTTCGTCTCAAGGTTTCTTCCTCGCATCAACGGAGGGAGTTTTCCATTGTGACCATCGCCCTGTGCTTGCACAGTGGGGATGTGTAGGGGTTGTACAAAATTGTTTAAATTCTTTTATACTTTGTAAACTCCTACTTGTACTTTGTAAGCCTGCTCTGTGACAATGACAATTGTAAAAAGCACTATACAAATAATACTGAATTGAATTGAATTAAATAATGTGCTTCTCAAGGCACAGGAACAATTTTGACCAAAAACAACAACAACAAAAAAAAAACATACAGTGTATTTGAAGATTGTGTGTCATGGCAATAAACAGAGAGTGCTAAATTGCACGAGAAACAGGAAACACGATCCTTTGAGTGCATTGTTTTTGACCGATGAACTATAATCGATGCATCTAGAAAAAAGATTCATATACAAAAAAAGTTACATATGTTCTCATAAAAAAAAAAAAAAAAAGAAAAGTTACTGGTTCTCAATGTTTGGATTTCAGAGAAATATTATACATCCATATTTTAAACAACCACCAAAACAGTCAATAACCATGAAGATTTTTGTTTTTATTTAGAATCGCTGTGATGTATCCAGTAATAAAAGGAAATGTCTCAGCATTAAAGCTGTTGAGTAAAGATTTTACAGGGGTGCTGGCCTCACTGATAAATATCTCAGCCACGAGGCTACTTTCAATAAAAATACAGTGTAATTCACCAATAACCTTTAATTGTCAATTCTGAATCTTGATTCAAAATTTTAAATTTAAAGTTTTTTTTTTTTTTTAATGTTTAAACAACATTTCTCTGATTTCCGGACAGTGACACTATGATTAGTACATATATGGAAAGATGTAAAGGGCAGATGGTTTTGACAGCGATGGAAATAAGGCTGTAAAATAGGAAGCATATTCTATTCTATTCTATTCTGTTCTATTCTGTTCTATTCTGTTCTATTCTGTTCTGTTCCATAAATATTAATCCATGCTATAAATTGCATATATCATAGTTTTAAATTTCACCCAAAACAGTCTGGTGTCATAGTGGCTAGCACATCTGCCTCACAGCAATATGGTCCTGGGTTCAAATCCTGGGCTTGGGCAGTTCTGTGTGGATGAGCATGTTTCCTCCGGGTACTCTGGTTTCCTTCCATAGTCCAAACATATGCACATTGGGCTAATTAGCTGATCCAAACCACCCCTGGCTACAGATATGTGGGAGAATAGTTTTGTGTGTGTGTGTGTGTGTGTGTGTGTGTGTGTGTGTGTGTGTGTGTGTGTGTGTGTGTGTGTGTGTGCGTGCACAATTGTCTGCGAGCTGTTCAGGGAGTAGTCCAGACAAGACATGCTCCAGCCTCCCCAGGATCCTAATAGTAGGATTAAGGACACTAGCAAATTAGTAGGAGTAAGTAAAGTGTATACCTCAGTATTCTCATCTATGTGAGCTATAACTTTGAGACAAATACACAATAATACTGAAGTTACTAAAAATTTACAGATACCGAACATCATTTTTTAATCAATTTAGATGACAATTTTATTCTGATTGTTGTGTTACAGCACTTTTGAGAAACTCCCAACACTGCAGTCTTGTAGTAGCTTGGTTTAGGGTTTTAAAAAGGGGGACAACAGTTAAAGGGGGCAGCATGTATATGCTGTATTACTGATTCCAAGATTGAGGGCTCAAGCCCCACTAGCCGCCTGTTGTCACTGCTGTCCCCAGTGAAGCAAATTGGGTTACCAAAGGTTACCATCATTGTTAACTTTCATCAAGAATAGGCTACATAGCTGTTAGTGTGTGTCTGCCCTGTAAGTGAGCTGTCCAGAGTGCACTCTGCCCTCGCCCAGAGTCATCTGAAATTGGCCAGCCTCCCTCTGACCATAATTAGGATCAAGCAGTTCAAAAAATGAATGAATGGATGAATGACAGCAGCAGAGGTTTTTCAGCATCCTTATCTGTACTTCCCTCTGGTATAACACACAATATATTTATGAATTTATTTTTGTTCAAATGGTTATCCTTGACAAATAAATTCAACACTTTGTCTGATTGTATTGATGTAACAAATGAAAGAATCAATGTGTTATCTAGAATCAGATTTGAGTTCTCAAGATATAAGTAATGACAAAGCCTCTGAGGCAGTGCAACTTGTAACATAAGAAATAATTATTTATCATGGCTCCCTCTGTCAATACAGCAAAGATCCTTGAAATACTACATACCCAAAATTCTAGATATGCATCTTAAAAAAGAAGAATCATTAAATTATTCATTAAATTATATATACAGTACATATGCCTATACACATGCATGTGTGCGCGCGCACACACACACACACACACACACACACTGTATATGTGTGTGTGTGTATGTATGTGTGTGTGTATATATATATATATATATATATATATATATATATATATATATATATATATATATATGTATGTATGTGTATATATATATATATATATATATATATATATATATATATATATATATATATGTATGTATGTGTGTGTGTATATACATATATATATATATATATATATATATATATATATCGTGAAGTCACTGAATGTGAGGGATACTCACAGTAGACATCGACTCTGATGGACTTAATTGCTGGCGAGCCAAGGCCATTTTCTGCTTTGCAGTAATAGCGTCCACCTTGATGTCGCTGGATCTTAGCAATGTGTAGTGTCTCATTAAAGACACTTGAATCCTGAAAACGGTCTGAAACGCTGCCTGCTGTCTTAGTCCATCGGATCTACAAGAAGAAAAAAAAAGAGCACAACTATATGAAACCAGAAATTCAGATGTATTTAAGTCACTTTTTGCAGACATGCTTTGGAAGTTGTGTGGGAGTAACATCCAAGAGGCTTTTGTGTGAACTCAGCAGTTTTCTGCAAGATACCTTTAACCTACTTTAGAATTAAAACACTGATGGGTCATGTGGAGTTAAATGTATTTTGGAGTAAAATATCCTCTCCAAAATAATTTTGATAAGAACCAATGAATGGAGCGAAATGTTCATTTTCTTGGATATTGTATAGAACCTATTGCTATATAAGAAGATTACTTAAAGAAATGGGAACCATAAAAAATGATGACCTTTTCCCCCTCAAAGTAATGGCCACTTCTGGTTTGTCTAAAGCTTCATAAAAAGTAGGTTTGTATGCGAATACTTGAGGACTCCCCAAGCATAACAAATGCATTGAAACATATAAAAGTACTACAGTATAATGTGGTACTTGACTTGATAGAACGGTAATGGTACTATTTCAGTACCTGTACAAAAAAAGTGTGAGTTTATTATTTTATAATTTTATATCTTCATCACTGCTGGATGAATCCATTGAACAGTCATGGGGTGAATCTAGCAAAACATTGGAAAAAAAGACAAATCATGTGACACCATGTGTGTGAATTTGTAAAATTATGATATCCTACTGTTTTGAACAGCACATTTACAGTAGCAGGCATATTACGGGTAAGTCAAGCATCCAAAGACATCTAGTGCCCCAAGATTTTCTCATTTTTTTGCTGTTCCACATTCTGTTATTTATTTACTTCACCTCTATTCTATTTGGGGTTTGCGCTGTTTCACTGATACATACATCATTCCAAGGTGCATTGTTATTGGCATGTCAGTAGACGTAGGTCGTATCAGTAAAAGCAGTATGAGATTATTATCCTAAATTTCTGACACCGCCAGAATAATATAGTAGGCTACCCTTGGTCGCAACATTATGACGGTGGATATGTTAGAGCTATTTTTCTAGTATAACCCAGGACCACCAATCAAACGTAACACAACTTGTGGACTCAGCCTCAGGCTCAACATGCTCCAAATCGGTCCCAGATTCCGGTAAATTACATTCCACTTCTCTCCAGAATATTGATCATATTAATGTGATTTATGTAATAAACGATATTGCATGCTACTATTGTAAAGTTCGAAAGTTTGATGGCCTTTTCTGAGCCGTCAGTGTCACTGTAAGTGTTATACGTGCAGCCCGTGCCCAGCAGTCCTATGGGCATCGCTATCATGGCATTAACATACGTATATATGTGTAATGTTAATATTGTTATATATAAATATATCAATCTACTGTTCATAGGCTCACAGGTCTGATGAGGAATAGTCGTGCATGATATTGTTCTGCGCATGCACAGATGGTGCTCCACCTTTAATCCTGCCTTTTTAATATGCATACATTAATGATTAAGGTTTCACAATATGCTAATAAAACCACTAGATGCACTTCTAATGTTTGTTATGTGTGTTTAATGTGTTTAAATAGCTTACCTTGCTCAATATGCAGTTCTATTTCAGTCTTAATGTTTGTGGCAAAGTTTAAAACATTACATTTTTATAAGTAATTTTTTTCCGATGCTTAGAATTTTTATTTTAATGACTAAAAACAATGTTTTTAATGTTGTTAATTTCTCTTTGTGAAATAAAGAATAAATACTGTCAAGAACAGGCTCACTTTTAATTTAAAATTCTTCTTCCAATATATCGCAATACATGTCGCAATACACTACATGCTAGAAATCACAAGATATCGCAATACATAAAATCTAGGCAATACCCAGCTCTACTACATACCTTCATACAACCCACTGTACAGTCTGCATACCTTCATACATACCTTCGTATTGTCATTCCATTGTGCTCTCTCCATACCTTCATGTATACTATTTAACAATCTCCATAACTTTACACATACCATTGTACAGTCTGCAGACATCATACAGTATGCATGCCATTCATACCAAAGTTTATTAGATGATGTCACACAGTGTGATTTGTAATGATCTTATATAATTTCCATATGGAAATAAACATAATGGGTCAGGGATTCTAGAAAAAGGGCTAAATTTTTAAGCTTTATACAAACACACAGCAGCTCAGTACTAGGGTCATAACGAGGACACTGCTGGTATGTGTTCTGTGGTCAAAAGCATTTGTGTCAGCACACTATCTCACCAAGCGTTTTGAACTTGAACTGTATTCATGATGACAGGAATGTTAGCAGCAGCTCAAAAATATGCCTTTAATTTACCAGCTCAAGGAACTGTTTACAAATCATAGATGTCTGATTTACTCAGTTTTATCCTTATTTATGTAAAATGTGTATATCAGAAAAGATGCTAGTTTGTTTATTATTTGTTTTAAAGCACATGTAGATTTTTTTATTTTATTTTTCATTTAGTTTGTCATACAGTTAACCCTTAGTTTCTGTGATGGATCCTGTTATCAATACATTTTTTTGTACTAAGTACCAATCTTCAGCACATTTCTTATGTTTTTCCCCAGTACCTATCTGTCTTTATGGTTCATTGGGATTGCAGCAAAAGGAAAATTCTTAAAGTTCATGCTTTTTGTTGATTTGGGTGAATGAACTGCTTAGGCCTTCTAGTTCTGCTGGCTGATGAACTGGAATTGAACAGATCGTCAATCACTGATCATCAGTAGTGCACATTTCAAATGGGCCACACTTCAGAGATATGAAAACAATAGATGGATATAAACTGGTACCTCTGAGGAAAAGGTCTTCTCCTGGGGATGGGTGGGGAGGCCGAATTCCCATCCAGTGAATGGTATGGTCCAAAACATAAAAAAAGTTGCTTTACACATGCACGCATACACGCATGCACACACGCACACACGCACACGCGCACACACACACACACACACACACGCGCACACACACACACACACACGCACACACACACGCATACACACACACACACACACACACACACACACACACACACACACACACATACATACACACATTCATGTGGTTTGTTGTATACAGACGCTCCCCAACTTACGTTTTTAATGGTTCCGGACAGCCGAACGTAATTTGAAAGTGAATGTAAGTTGCTACAGTGACGTATGACGCTCATACTGTACTATGCATCTATAATTATCATTACTGTATCTCATAAAACATCCCTTAATCAATTATTATAAACATAACATTGTAAAATAATATCAAATATATAAAATAATATCAACGTTAATTTCAAATAAATTAAATTGAAGCAAAATCATTTCAAATAGATAAATTTTAATCAAATTCACTCATCAAATATCAAATACAGTATCAAAGATAACCTTTAGCATTCTCTGTGCTGCGATCTTTCTGCTTGTAAATGGTTCTGATGGTCGACGGATGATCACTTTACATGAAGCTGAGCTGATTCACATAACAAGAAGCTGAGCCGACTCACTTTACATGAAGCTTAAAACAGCCAATCAATGCTTACAATATGTGAGGCCCTCAATACCGAAAGTAGTGCACTTGCTGTGCTTAAAGGCGGGTTATACGGACTTCCAGTCTTTCAAGTGAGCAAGGGTCCGTTGAACTCTTTTAGTATTCAGCCTGCACGGATGTGAATCACCAGCAGAGCAGAGAGTTCTCTTTCATTTTACAACTCTCTTTGCTTAACTGAGTATGCATGGTAGATTGCGCCGATCTGAGCAGATAGTTAATTCATCTCTGTGTATGAGACTTGCACCCATGCTAGCAGGCTTATGCTTCTGACCAACCATATTGGCTTAGGGTTACAAAAGTCCACAAAACAGTGTAAACACAAAGATCACAGAGACGACGTCTTAACACAAGAGTAACACTCTATATAACTGATATTTATAAATATATAAAACTGAACTGGGAAAAAGGAGGGGCACGTTCAGTCTGTTGTTTGTAAACAATGGACACAGCATCATTGCATCATTACGTCAGCGTACTACGTAGGTACATCTAAACTCAAAATGTAACTTTTTTGTTTTTGAAAAAAAAATGTAAAACGGATGAATGTAAGTCGGGAGCGTCTGTATTTGTCTTGTTTTGTTCTGTCTTTGTTACATCATGTTTGATCTTCAGTACACATAAATATTTACGATAATTGTTTGACTTTTTTCTCATAAACAAATTGGTGCACACTTCCATCCTACCCCATATAAGCACCTACATAAGGTGTCGGATTGTATATTACTGGCTAGTTATGGCAGTAACTGGCAAATTGACACAGCATGCACGAGGCTAGCTTTTAGCCTCTAATTCAGGGTTGGGAAACACTAGTTTGGTGTTTGGTGGGAAACATTAGTGTGCCGTGAGAAATAATCAGGTGTGCCGCGAAAGATTAACCGATTTCACTTAGCGTGTAGTAACAGTGCTGTTCTGCTAGAGGGCAGTATCATTTTTGTTCTGTGGTGTGCCTCGTGATTTTTGTAATGTAAAAGGTGTGCCTTGGCTCAAAAAGGTTGGGAAACACTGCTCTAATTAATAGTGTACTTCTTAAAAGGCACACACATGTCTATCTCAAGTTCGGCACCAATTGTTTGTTGACGTCAACATTCTTATGAGGTTGTTTTTTGGATCACCGATAGCGAAAATCCTTAAAAATCTTTCTATTATAGTTTCACAAAAAATAATTATTCTGACTGAAAGAAGTTGTGTGTAATGTGGCTAAACTATTCCCTGTGTGATTTTTATAACATATAACTTAATAAAATAGTTTTCAATTTATTTCAGGCAGTAAACATTCATGAACAGTTACATGATAATTGGCTTTGTTTCTCATGTCTGATGCGTTACTTTTATTTCTCTCCTTTCCTGCTTAGGTCATTAATTTGCAGAAGTGCATCGACCCCTAACCATAACAGTGACCTTAAACTATTAAGAGATGTTGAATTATGCATATTGCATTCGCATTCAGTGGTGAAACTCTACTCACCAAAAGAAATATCGTTCATTATGTATTTCATTATACGCATTATATGCACAGCATACAAGATTATATATGTAATTAGAATAGAATAAAATTAACAGAATTAGAAAAACCAAAGAGGAGGATTAGAGAATAAATAGTAAGAAGAGAATGTATGGTGTCTTAAATATGTATAATTTTCCCTTTTAAAGGCTTAAATGTTTGTGGAAGGGTGTGTGAAAGTGAACGTGTGTGTATGTGTGTGTGTGTGTGTGTGTGTGTGAGCAAATATTTTAAATAAAACACACAAAAAGTGGATGCAATCAGACGTGATAGTTTAGTTTCCTCCGCAGTACTGTAGTTTTTGTAGGTAGTTCACAAGCTAGCTCATGTCTATGTATGAATCTATTTCTAATACAGACAATGTGAACTTAAACAGCATTAGCTTAACCAACGATGTCACTATTTAGCGTGCAATTTGAAAAGTAGTGTGTAGCATTGAAGTTTCTCTGAATGGTACTCACAACTATAAGATTATTCAAAATAATAGTACAATAGTACAGTAAACAATGATGCAGCATATCCCACATTATCATGAGGTTCTACCGGTTGCAATAGTCTCTTTTTACCTGAAAGGGTGTTATTTCATGATGTTACATGCAACCGGTTTAACTAATTAATTCTAATTGAAACAAGCCAAAAGGCTGTAGGGTAGTGGAGGTTTTCTTTCTCGAGTTCATTTATGGAGGATGAAGAAGATTTTTTTTTTTCCAGGATTAATTTGAATTAGAATTCTGAATGGCACAACAATGCTGATAGTGATCATGTAATCCTTTGGGACTGGTATTTCTCAACAATTCCCAAGTGGGCCCTAGTGACATGATAATCCCTATAGCGACAGTCAGACGTATACGGTACAATCCCAGTGACTCTACTTAATAATGTTACAATATGCTGCTTGACCGCCAACTTTCTATTGCATTGATTTGTTTTTTCCCCAGAAGCATTCTGACTTGTCCACCAGTGCAGTTAACCGGGTTATCAAAGGCCGGCCATGTCTCTCACCGTCTGTGGAGGGAGGCATGCAAAAGAACGATTGATGACTTTCAACAAGAGTAAGCCGCATACCCATCAGCATTTCTGCCCTGTGATGGCCTGCCGAGCTGTCCAGGGTGTACTCTGCCCTGAGATGGGTGCCAGCCTTCCCACGACCCTGATTAGGATTAAGCGGTTCAGAAAATGAATGAATGGTTCATTCTGACTTTCTTAATGACTGCAGCTGCCCTTCCTAAACAGAGGAAAGGATGAGTGGAGAAGCAGAGGCCTGTAAGCAGGGGCCTGGGGAGAAAAGACTTAACAAGTGGAGGGAGGGACTGAAGGCTCCCCAGCCAATAAGAGCTTTCACATCTACAGGCACTTTGGAGTCGGCCCAAGCCATTAGTCCCATCTCTCTCCACTTAACAAATTCATGCACTGCTGAGAAACTGCTGGGGATTTTGATTGTTTTTATATTAGAGCAACTTTGAAGCATGATGATGTATTCTACACAAAAGCCAGCCTATTAATCCCACACACATGTAAATTCCAAATTGAGACAAAATCTGACTTCTGTCCAGCTGGTTTCTTATGGCAGCATGCATGTGTTTCTCTCCATCTGCTTCAAGTCACACTTGTGCATCTGATTCACTCCAGGGAAATGATAGTCTCATGAAATCTGCTCACCTCCATCAAAGTGTAAGGCGATGGTAGCATTTTGGTGCTGCAGTCTGTCCAGCCACTATGATTGCCTGGAATTGTAGTATATCATGGGATGAGGTTAGCAGCCCATGAAATGGAAATTGCATTATGTTTGATGTGATTATTACATTCTCATATATCCAGTCATATCAAATTAGATAGAAATATCACCTTGATAAAAGTAAAAGAAGAAAGAAAAAAAGGAGACTGCAGATTTTTTTCCCTTAGCTGGAGGATATTCGGCTTACAGACGTGTGCCTTTCATCGGTTTAAAGGAACTATTTCATATCTCGGTGTAAGAGTAGTACACAAGAAGCTGAACGAATGCCGGATCACTCTCCTGACGTCCTTTTTAATAGACGGACATTCATTAATCCTGGTGTCTTGTTTTTGATTGAAAAAAAAAAAAACTTTAAACAACTAAAAAGCAATAAAATGGAAATGAAACATGGCTCTTTGTATATTGTAATCTCCAAACCAGTCAGAAGTGATGGATTGTCTTAGCTGCAAATTGCTGATTACCAGTTACACTGACTCTTGTTTACCAACACAGTGTTGTTGGTGAAGAAATACCTTGGCTTTGCTTTTTTTTTTTTTCTCCCATTTTTTTATTTCCTGTATCCTCTAAGACATAGCTCAGCAAGTGATCGATTTTCAGCCATACAGGAGTCAATTACTGTACATTTGAGCCTTATAACATCTCCTATATGGAACATTATTTCTTTGAAAGTGCAGCCTAAATAAATTATAAGATGGAACATTTATTGACTCATTTTTGCTGTTTGACTGAACTGTAACCCATTTCCTTGCAAACACAATAAGACTGCTATAGGGATTTATATTTTTCATTTGTGTAAACTTAGTGGATACCAGAAGGAAATAAACTTTTAGATTGATATTATCTCATTATCTCATTTCATCTTCTTCCACATAATCCAGGGTCGAGGAGGCAGCAGCCTAAGCAATGAGGTCCAGACGTCCCGCTCAATAGCCACTTGTTCCACCAAGGCATTCCCAGACCAGCCAAGAGACCTAATCCTTCCAGTATGTTCGAGGCCGACACCAAGGTCTCTTCCTTCTTGGCCGAAACATCAAACTAGGGAGGTGTTCGGGAGGCATTCTAACCAGATACCCGAGCCACGTCAACTGGCTCCTCTCAACTCGGAAGAGCAGCAGTTATACTCAGAGCTCCTCCTGGTCGGCCTGGCTTTTCACCCTATCTCTAAGGGAGACCACACTGCCACCCTGCAAAGGAAGCTCATTTTAGCCGCTTGTGTTCACAATCTTGTTCTTTTGATTACTACCCAAAGCTCGTGACCATGGGTGAGGGTTGGATCATAGATCGTCTTCTTTTTCTTTTTGCCTTTTTTTCCCCCCATTCTCGAGAGTCACCACAGCGAATCATTTGATTCGCACATTTGATTTTGGCATGGGTTTTTACGTCGGATGCCCTTCCTGTCACAACCCTTTAGCAAGGGACAGAAACACACTGACAGCTTTGCAGCTACTCTTTACGAAAGTCAGCAATGGTTCTTTTGCATGCCTCTCACCAGAGACAGTGAGAGACATGGCCAGCCTTTGATAACCCAGTGAGCTGCACTGGTGATCAAATGGTTAATTGAGAGCTTTGCTTTGCAGCTCACCCTTTTCACCACGACGGGCCAGTACAAGCTCCACTTTACAGTAGAGGCTGTCGCGATCCACGTGTTGATCTCCCGTTCCATCCCTTCCTAACTCGTGAACAAGACCCCGAGATATTTGAACTCCTCCACTGGAGGCAGGACCTCATTCCAGACCCAAAAGGTGCGTTCCACCCTTTTTCCGGCTGAGGACCATGGCTTCGGACTTGGAGGTGCTGATTCTCATCCTGGCCGATTCACACTTGGCTGTGAATCACTCCAATAAGAGCTGGAGGTTTTGGACTGATGAAACCAAAAGGACAACATCATCTGCAAAAATGCAGAGATGAGATCCGATAGCCATCAAACCAGAACAACTCAAAACCTTGGCTGCGCGTAGAAATTCTATCCATAAATATTGTGAACACAACCTTTGACAAAGGGCAGCCTTGGTGAAGTCCAACCTCCACTGGAAAAATTTTTGACCTGTAGTTACCAATGCAAACTAAGCTCTGGCTCTGGTGATACAGAGATCAAATGGCCCATAGCAATAGGTCCGATACACCATACTCCCGGAGCACCCCCCCCCACAAGATAGTCCAAGGGACATAGTCGAAAGCCTTTGCTATATCCACAAAACCCATGTGGATAGATTGGGCAAATTCCCTTGCCCCCTCCAGGATCCTATAGAGTGTACAGTGTTGGTCGAGAGTGCTGTGGCCAGGTTGAAAATCACATTATTCCTCATGAATCCGAGGTTCAACTATCGGTCAGATCCTCCTCTCCAGTACCCCTGCATAGACTGTCCCGGGTAGGCTGAGGAGGGTGATTATAGGGTAATTGGAACACACCCGCCGGTCCCCCTTTTTAAAAATCCAGAGGTACGGCCCCCGATGACCACATGATGTTGCAGAGTCGTGTCAGCCAGACAGTCCTATAACATCCAGATCCCTGAGATATTTGGCGCACATCTCATTCACCCCCGGAGCCTGACCACCGATCAGCTTTTTGACGACCTCTGAGACTCCAGCCCCAGTGATGGGTGGACCCACACCCAAACCATCAGGGTCTTCCTCATCCATGGAGGGCTTTCGCAGTGCGTGCATAGTAGTGATCATTCATTAATCGAATGAGCCAGGTAAGCAAATTGCCCTGACTCTGCAGTGTCAACAAAGTCAAAATTATGAGCATCACTCAAAATCTGCACAAGCTGTTAGCCTAATCTCAGAGTCTCTCAACATGCACTGTATCTTTGCACATCTGGGCCGTCTTTAACTTGACTAGGTTGTTTTTCAGGAGGACATGTACCCCTAAATACAAACAAGATTATGTTTAAATCCATTCTAGAATGGTTTCAATTACATACAAGGGGTGGAAAGTAACAGAACTACATGTACTGTCATTACAGTACTAGAGCACATGGTTCTAGCCATCCATTTGCCAAAGCACTTATTTTTATTAGGGTCGTGGGCAGGCTTGGAGCCCATCTTGCATTACTTTCGGTGAAAGCGGCACAGCCAACACACACACACAACCATTCAGACTCCCACCTAGGGCAATACGGAACAACCAAATAGCCTACTGTAATTTTTTTAACTGTAGGAGGAAACCAGCCATGAAAGAAACCCTCACAGGCAGAGTGAGTACATGCAAACTCCAGAGTAAAATTCCCTAGATGAGCCAAGGACTTGAGCTCAGGACCTTCTTGCTATTGGAAAAAAAAGATGACAAGTAACCATTTGAACTTGAAAAACCATTAGCGACAGTAGTTAACTGATCTTAACTAGCTAGCCAGACCTTTTCAACATTTTGCAATATACAAAAACTTTAAGATTAAAATGTTAATTTTCTTGTGCCATTTTTTGCTAAACAGCTAAATATATTGTATAACTGGAAATTGAGGTTATTACCGATGAAGTTATCTAAAGCTCTGGGTAAACTGGTTATCTAACACAATTGTCCTTTCTTTATAATATACTCATGATTAATTGAGGTGATGTTCACTTTTGCACAGCTCACTTGATTAAACATTCATTTCTACGATATAAAGAATCAGAATAGTTGTGTCAGTGGTCATCTGTTAAGTAATTATTCAAGTATTTTCCCCCAGATGATTTAATTATTTGAGTCATTTTTCATTTTCCTGATCATTCACCAAGATGAGTTATTAGTATAGTAGCAGTAATTTTACTCAGTCAGTGTTTTGTGTTCTTTCCACCAATTTACACATTAGATAAGACTTTATAAGTGCTTCAGACCTGAGAGGACTCTCAAGCACTTTGCCACTTCATTTCAAGCTGTATAGGATCCAAAAGAGATACAAGTCAATAAAATGAATTCATTAGATCTTGTTTAATCTTCACCACTTTACGCATGTAAACAACACTTCCTACACATAGCTAACCAGGGAAATTGAATGTTGTTTGAGTTTGAAGTTTTATTTTTTAATAAAATGCCTTCAAACCTATTTGAGCCAGTAAATAAACAGATATGCCTGCACCACAGTGTTGATATGTAAAAAAAAAAAAAGCATCTGAATATAAAGTGTTAACATCTTGTTTCACCTTTGAGTCATTCAAAAAATCCATTCTAAACAGCTGTAGATCTCATTACCCTACAGACCTGCCTGATTCATCCTGATGCTCTTAGAGCTTTTTGCATTGTGACTCACATACTTCTACTGTGAATGGTCCCATATGGATACTATATTTACATTTCCCAGAAGCAGTTTCTGCCCAATTCTCTTTCGTTATGCAGAGTGTGGTCTTACCTAGATAATAACAATTGCACTTTTAAGACTTTTCTGTGCTTATACCAGCACTTTTATTTACTATTAATTGTATTCAGAGTTTAGTTAAGTGTCTGTGGTAAATATTTAATTCTGAGAATTGTATTAGGTATTCAGACCACAGACATATTTCAGACATCTGCAAGATTTATGCAAACATGATAGAGTTTATAGAAATGTGGTTTGTCTCAGTCAACAGCAGTACCGACCTTGAAACAACAAACCTTCAGTGCTTCGACAGTCCAGCACCACTGTCTGGGCATTTGTATAATTTTCTTACTTAATGCAGCATCTTGTAACAGAATACATGTGTGTGAATGACAAGGACCCAAGAAGAACGGTGAGGTTACAGGGAGCAGAGATAAAGAAGGTGGACGATTTTAAGCACTTAGGCTCAACAATCCAGAGCAATGGAGAGTGTGGAAAAGAGCTGAAGAAGCGTGTGCAGGCAGGTTGGAATGGTTGGAGAAAAGTGTCCGGTGTGATGTGTGATACGAAGTGATTGGCAAGAATGAAAGGAAAAGTGTACAAGACGGTGGTGAGGCCAGCAACGTTGTTTGGTTTAGAAACAGTGGCACTGAGGGAAGGACGGGAGGCAGAGCTGGAGGTAGCAGATATGAAATTGTCGAGGTTCTCTTTGGGAGTAACGAGGATGGATAGGATCAGGAATGAGTACTTCGGACGGACAGCATATGTAAGAGGTTTTGGAGACAAAGTCAAGGAGGCTAGATTGAGATGGTTTGGACATGTACAGAGGAGGGATAGTGAGTATATTGGTAGTAGGATGCTGAGGTTGGAACTACCAGGCAGAAGGCCTAGAGGAAGACCAAAGAGAAGATTTATGGTTGTGGTGAAGGAGGACATGAAGGTAGTTGGAGTAAGAGTAGAAGATACAGAGGATAAGGTGAGATGGAGGCGGATGGTTTGCTGTGGCGACCCCTGAAGGGAAAAGCCGAAAGAAAAAGAAGAAGAATGCAGCATCTTGTATCTTCATATAAGCTGTGCGTGCAACTGCTGTATTATAACATTAAAAAATTATATTTATAATAATGATACATGTGCTGGACTGAGTGCTTTAATTAGCCAATGAATAATGAAAACTATATTTTTAAGCTCAACATTTTTAATGCGTTTTCATATTATCATTACAATTAATACAATTTATACAACAAGTGAGACAATGTACTAAATTCCTATTAAATATTTATTGGAACCCCTACCATCTTTTCATCCATGATATGTCATCATCTACGTTTCATTTTTTTTTAAGACTAATTATTTATTCATTAATTTTCTGAACCACTTAATCCTAATTAGAGTCAGAGGAGACTGACACCCATCTCTGCTGAATCTGGGCGAGGGCAGAATACACCCTAGACAGTTCACCAGCCCATCGCAGGGAAAAAACACACCGTCAGCTAGGCGGCTAACTCTTGACAAAACCCAGCAATGGTTATTTTACATGCCTCTCACCACAGATAATGAGAAATATGGCCGGCTGTTGATAACCTAGTTAGCTGCCCTAGAGGGACAGCAATGACAACCCATTGATCGCGGCGCTTCAACCCTTGACTATGGGATCAGTAATCCAGCACATTTTCACCGGTCACCATCACTACCCCTACCTAATTATTTTTTTTTCTAATTTTATCCCTCATAACCCTGACAAATAAGCATTATAGATATTGGATGGATGGATGGACTGAACTAAGCTATTCAAGCAAATCTAACTCTAAGTACAGGCAATATACACTGTCAGAGTCAGACAAAATATCAACTGCCTTTCCTGTATCATCCTCAACCAGGGGAATCTAAGGGTTTGACAACAAAGATGAAACATTGTCAGTAGGACAGCTAATTGATATGCTGCTTGTGGCTGCAGTGATGCTTCCTACACATGCCAAGACACGAACTGTGAGTAAATCTCTTCCACAACCTACTGAGATTACTCCTCACAAAAGGTCACATACTGCTTTTTTTAACTACATCACTGTCCACCTATCAAAGAAGGTTTGTTTGGACAGTGTGACAAATGATGCAAGAAATACCACAGCAATACCTAAAACTATAATAAATCCAAATCTCTAATAAAAGCAAAACTAAACAAACAATCAAGAGAACAAGAAAAAGCAATAATTAATGTGAGTTAACTGTTTTATCATGTTTAAGATTGATCCAGAGTTGAAGCTGAATCTATTCTTAGAAACAGTGATAGCAACATGTAATATAGAATGTGTTAACAGGGCTAAAAAAAGATCTATTAAAACATTGAAAAAACTTTAAATACTGTGCAATCTATTATATCACAGTGTGTTATACACCAAGTGTATAAGAGTAGCAGTCGAAGGCATGGGTTCTATCAGACCGATCCTTGGCTACAGATTTTGATTCTTGGAACATGGAATGCCATCTCTCTGGGGTCAAAGGAGCTCGGGCTGCGGCATGAGGTGGAGAGATAATGATTAGATATAGTCGGACTCACCTCAACCCAAAGCTTGGGCTCTGGAACCACCCATCTCAAAAGGGGCTGAACCTTAATCCATTCTGGAGTTACTCATGGGGAGAGGCAACGAGCAAGTGTAGGCACCCTTGTTGCCCCTGTCTCAGTGCCCACAGGCTGGGGTTCTCCCCAGCTGACAAAATGGTACCCTCTGTCTTCAGGTGGGCGAACGGCTCCTGACTGTTTGTGCTTATGTGCCAAATGACAGTTCAGAATGCCTACCCTTCTTGGAGTCTTTAGGGGTGTGTTGGAAAATGCCCCCCAGGGAACTCACTTTGTCCTGGGAGACTTCAAAACACATGTGGGCAAATGATCAACTTTGTAGTCCTGTCACTGGACTTGCGGCCACATGTTCTGGAAACTGGTGAAGAAAGGGGCTGAGCTGTCAACGTATCACCATCTGGTGTTGAGCTGGCTCCGATGGTGGGGGAGGCCGCCCTCCAGACCTGGCAGGCCCAAGCATATAGTTAGGGTCTACTGGGAATGTTTGGCGAAGTGTCCTGTCAGAGGGGCCTTTTAATCAAATCTTCGGCACAGCTAAAAACCATGTTCCAAAGGAGACGGGTGATATGGAATCCGAATCGGCCATGTTTCATGTCACCATTGCTGAGGCGGTAGCCCATAGCTGCAACCGGAAGGTCATCAGGGCCTGTCGTGGTGGTAACCACCAAACCTGGTGGTGGACACCTATGGTGAAGGGGGATGTCCAGCTGAAAACAGAGGCCTATCAGGTCGTATTGGCCTGTAGGACTCCCAAGGCAGCAGAGAGGTACTGGCAGGTCAAACATGGTGCAACCCAAGTTGTCACTGATGCAAAATCTCGGCGTGGGAGGAGTTCGGTGAGAGTCTGGAAAGAGATTATCGGTTGGCCTCATAAAGGTTCTGGATCACCATCCGATGCCTCAGAAGGGGGAAGCAGTTATCCACAAATACTGTTTACAGTGGAAGTGGGGAGCTGCTCACCTCGAGTGGGTATGTTGTGGAGAGGTGGAAGGAATGCTTCAAAGATCTCCTTAATCCCACCAACACGCCCTACATAGAGAATGAATACCTTGTGGGTTTGTGTTGGGGTCCACCTATCACTGGTTGCTGAGGTAGTCAGAAAGCTTGTCGGTGGTCAGACTCTGGGAGGGGGGAGTGAGATCCACCCTGAATATCTCAGAGCTCTGGATGTTGTAGGATTGTCTTGGTTGACAAGTCTCAGCAACATCGCATGGTCATAAGGCCCATACCTCAGGATTGGCAAAATAGTGTGGTACTCTGCTTTTTAAAAAGGGGGACAGGAGGGTGTGTTCCAATTATTGTTAAATACACTCCTTAGCCTACTCAGAAAGTCTATGAGGGGTACTGGAGAGGAGGATCCAGCCGATAGTTGAACCTCAGATTTAGGAGGAACAATGTGGTTTTCATCCTGGCCACAGCACTCTCGACCAACTCTATACGCTCTACAAGATCCTGGAGGGGGCATGGGAGTTTGCCCAATCTGTCCACATGTGTTTTGTGGATTTAGAGAAGGCTTTCAACCATGTCCCTCAGGCTATCTTGTGGAGTGTGCTCCAGGAACACGTTGTACCAGACCCATTACTACGGGCCATTTGGTCTCTGTTTCACCAGAGCATCCGGTGAGGGTTGGAGTTTGCCGAGGTTGTCCTTTGTCAACAATTCAGTTCATAATTTGTATGGACAGAACTTCTATGCACAGCCGAGGTGGTGAGGGGTTCTGGTTTGGTGGCCATCGGATCTTGTCTCTGCTTTTTACAACTGACATTGTCCTTTTGGCTTCATCAATCTGGGACCTCTAGCTCTCATTAGAGCTCTCATTCGCAGACAAATGCAAAGCAGCCTGGATGAGAATCAGCACCTCCAAGTCTGAGGCCATTGTTCTTGGCTGGAAAAGGATGGAATGCACCCACCTGGTCTGGAATGAGGTCCAGCCCCAAGTGAAGGAGTTCAAGTATCTCGGGGTCTTGTTCACGAGTGAGGGAAGGATGGAGCAGGAGATCGACAGGTGGATCGCTGCAGCCTCTGCTGTAAAGCGGAGCTCATACCAATCCGTCATGGTTGAGTCGCATGGAGTTGAGTCACAAAGCACAGCTCTCAATTTACCAGTCAATCTACATTCTAACCCTCACCTATGGTCACGAGCTTTGGGTAGTGACCGAAAGATCAAGACTGCAGATATAAGCAGCTGAAATGAGCTTCCTATGCCGACTAGCGGAGCTCTCCCTTAGAGATAAGGTGAGAAGCTTTGCCATCCAGGAGGAACTCAGAGTAGAATCAGTGTTCCTCTGCATTGAGCCAATTGAGGTGGCTCAGGCATCTGGATAGAATGCTTCCCATTCACCTTCACTTGCACGAAGGTAAAATTACCTTGGCCTAGGGGTTCCGTTGCCCTGTTTCAGGAAATCTACTTCCCTACAGGCATAAAATTCAACCGAAGTCCAGCACACATACTCTATTTAAGATTTTTTTTTAAGCCAATGTCAGTTGGTTAGACAGACAATGAGGGAGGTAACTACTGTTGATCTCCATGAGCAAGGTAGGTAATGCTTGGGATAAGAAAATTTTACTTTTGTACAAGAAGCCACAGTGAGAGAGCGACTACAGCAAAGCAAGCCTCATATCCATCCGAATGCCACTGAATGCTTCTATTTTACTATTTCCATATGGTATATCATTCAGTCATTCATTTTCTGAAAATCTTAATCCTAATTAGGATCACAGAAAAGTTGGCGCCCATCTCAGCCAACACTGGGTGGGGGCAAGGTGTACCTTGGACAGCCTGACAGGCCATCGCAGGGTAAAAGAACATTATGCACACTTGCATATAGAAAGGTACTATGGTTGCATTTAAGTTAATGGTTTAAGCACGACAAGTCCATGAAAGATCTACCAGGTTCATGTTGTATTTCCATTCATAACAATTAGAATTCAGCAAAATAAATAAGTAAATAAATAAACATATAAAAACTACATTCACAATTCTGTCATGTGTCCTTTTTTGTAATTTGTATTTTTAGTTTCTAGTTCCAAGCCCTGATGTTATATTACAGATATGTCAGTGAGCTCAAAATGATGTGTCACTCTGTGTAACCACCTGAAGTGACTGTTACTGATGCATGACATTTTAATTACAACCACTGATGGTGCTGTTGGGTTTTTGTTTTTAAAACACAAAAATCCTGTATTAAAATACATTTGTTAACAGCAAATAATCCGATATGGATGCCCAAAGTTAATCAATATGTGTGTGTGTGTGTGTGTGTGTGTGTGTGTGTGTGCGCTTGTGTGGAGGGAGGGAGAATGTAGTTAACATATAGTATTTGAAGCATTTGAAGTTAGCCCTACCTGCCTATTTATATTAATCTCTCCAGTGTGAAGCAGTGACTGCAAGAACAAACCTCCTGTATGAAACTCTCCATCACATCGCATTTAAACAGTGCTTCTCAATTATTTTCTGCCCCCAGCGCGAGCGACTGTAAATAGTATTATTTGTCTATAAAATTTTTAGTAGTACATATCTGCATAACACTGTATGTTTATTAACATTAAAAACAAAAAAGAAAGAAAAACTTCATTAACATTGTTTTTTAAAATTCAGTGGAAAAGATTTAAAGTGCACCAATGTGCCTGAAACTAAAAAGAATACATCCTTATTTAAACTCATTCAACTTATGTCTTAATATCATGGTTTCGCTCCACCTTTCCCTTCGTTCCTGTTAGAAATTTTGCATGTTGTTTCTTGAGGGGTTGTTTACTGCACTCCATATCGTTTGCTCGTGCGAAAAACCGCTACACCACAGCGTGACAATGAGAGCGCCACTGCCAACTCGTGGAGTGGAGGTGAAATTAGACTTAATTCTCGTACACAACCCCAGAAAAGCATGTTCCCCAGGGCCATGTGCGCTCCACCCGGCATCAAACGCCGTTCCCCGGGGGCGTGCCCCACTATTTGAGAAGCACTGCATGAAGACCAAGTCTCTCATGAGACATCAGTTAAGTCAGGTGGTTTTTGTTGTTGTTTTGTTTAGTTTTTGGTTACTCAAAACTCAAAACGTCGACATGTCCACCCCTCACCAAAATAAAGAAAATCTACAACACTATGCAGGCTGTTGTCTGGATCAGAAATTAACCCCAAACCTTGGGGCTATAAGCAGTATGTATATGTGTGTATGTATGTGTATATATATATATATATATATATATATATATATATATATTAGACACATACTCTATTTGATACACCACTGCACTTTTATTAAAGAAACAGGATTGCTACCATAGAGTAATGCTTGTTCAATTTCTCCATTTTAAAATTATAATTAAAGTACTTTATCCTGTTAATTTCACAGCTATTTTAAAAAAATAAAATTGCAATTAAGAAACTACAGGGAAGCCAAATTGAAACCTGTTAAATAAAACAAGGGCAAATTAAAAATAGAGATAAAAGCAAGCCCACAAAAAGCATTTCTGGCTGCAACGATCAGAAAACAAACAGTGGCTCTCACACCATTGCCTGCTATTAGTGGGAATATGGCATGGGATTTCACACATTTTTATCACTGGTGTAAGCTTGGCTGGCTGAATGTGTTTATAATGAATGTTTGAAAAAGACCAGTTGAAAAATTCCAAAATGGCTGTGATCGTCAACACAGAAAGAGAGAGACAGAGAGAGAGAGAGAGAGAGAGAGAGAGAGAGAGAGAGAGAGAGACAGAGAGAGAGAGGGAGATGGACAGACAAACAGACAGACAAATATAGAGAGAGAGTTGACTGCATAGACAGCTGCAGAGACTGACTCAGTGGCTTTGCATCCTTGTTCGCTCTTGAGCCAGCAGCACTGAGCTGTGTGAGCTCTACCCTCTGTGTCCACTAATTGCTGTCCGCTGACCTGCTGCTCTCCACTGCTTGAACCTGGCTGACAATTGAAACAGGGACATAGGGTGTTTACCCAGAGTGCTGCAGTGTTGTTACACTATGGCCTCAAACATTCCAAGTGGGGTGGATGAAGTGAGAGAGAGAGAGCTGGAAAGAACACCGAGCTGTTCCTTATTCTGTGCCCCGCATTCCTTAATAAAAGAGTTCAGATACACGCATCATTAAATTGTTGTACTCAGTTGGTCAGTTGAATTTTAATGGATTCAAAATAGAAAAAAAAACTGGTTTCAGATGGTATTATGTCTGGGCAGTGGTGGCCCCGTGGTAAGGTGCTGGATTACCGATCCTAAGGTTGGGGGTTCAAGCCCCACTGTCAACAGTTGAACTGCTGTCCCCCCAGTGTATCTAACTGGATTATCAAAGGCTGGCTATGTTTCTCACTGTCTATGATTTCAGGCTGTAAAAGAACCATTGCTGACTTTCGGCAAGAGTAGGCTGCATAGCAATCAGTGTGATTCTGCCCTGTGATGGCCTCTACCATTGACCAGAGCCGGCTGAGATGGGCACCAGCCTCCCCGTGACCGTAATTAGGACTAAGCAGTTCAGACAATGAATGAATGAATGAATGGCATTAGGCCATTGCCCTATCGTGCCCTATGTCTATAATAGTAGAGTAGTGAGCAGGGCTTTGCTGTAGAAGAGTTGTGTTGGAAAAGAAAGGAGTATGCATCAGACATATGTAACATAATTACAGCAACTAATTAAACAATTAACCAATCTTTTATTTTATATATATATATATATATATATATATATATAGGAAGCTGTTCCCATGATAACTTTGTTTTGTAGTGTTATTTAAAAAAAATAATTTCCAGAGGTTCAATGTAACAATTAGTGTTTGACTGGACAGATGAAATATGGAAAAATATGCCAAATTCAGGTGCCATACTTGCCTTTGGTGTTAACAGCATGGCTCCATGCATCTAACCCTGTCTTGTTCCATCAGTTCAGGTTGGTTATAGTTGTGTGTGTGTGTGTGTGTGTGTGTGTGTGTGTGTGTGTGTGTGTGTGTGTGTGTGTGTGTGTGTGTGTGTGTAGTAATGTATGCAGTGTTTATTGGAAAATGCTGCACACATAATGAAGCATTTGACCGTCAAATCCTGTCTGAGTATAATTTTTGACCACAGTTCACTCATCTTATAATGGCTACTTCCATTCATCATAACTCACCCCATCATAGAGCAGAAATATTTTTCAATTGGTTCCATAAGCATTACAAAAGCTTTAATATATTCTACTGCCTTTCCTAATCACTAGCTCTGGTCTTACAGAGCACCTGTGGTAGAATGCACAGATTTGTAACTGACAAACTCCGCAGCAATGCAATGATGCAATAATTATAACATGGCCCAGAGTCTCAAATGAATGCTCCCAGCACTGTATGGAATCCGTGCCACAAAGATTTGAGACTGTTCTTAAATCCATCCTCAATAGTAATGTATAAGATGGTGTTCCTAATAAAATGTCCGGTGAGTGTATATGGCAGTCGTGTCTGCAGTGGAGGCTGTAAGCTGTATGTCATCTGATTACATCAAGTTCAGGTGAAAATAAATACACTGCACAGATGCACACGCATTCTGTGGGTTGCTGAGATCATAATGTTCATCTCTTTTTTTTGTATAAAGAGGCAACCGCCTCCACGGTGTTTGTCGTCAGTCTGGTCATTAGTAAAAGGAAGAATCATGTTGCACATCAGAAGGTAATAGAGAAACAACAAAACTAAACCCATCTTATCATGCTCTGATCATTTGATCTGGATTTTTAAATAGTGTGTTTAATGTCCGACATAACCAAGCAGTGTTACGGCGATCCAAAAGAAATAAAAGAAAATTAAAAACTGGATACTAATACTGTACATTCTGGCTCAACTTAATGAGCCATGTACTCTCCAGAAAGAACAAAACATTTCTATGACCATCTTCTCAAAATTATGGCCTGTAAAACTGAGCTCGACTAACTCCTACTGTGATTCTAATCAACACCCCTAGCTCTAACTCGAGTTGTCCTCGGGAGAGCCTTAGTTCCTTCCGCTGACCTGCTGTTGTAGTAGTAGCATGTCTTCTGGTACCCTGCTGAGCACAACAGAGAGCGTCTCATAACAGTTATAACCGATTGTGTAACCAGGCAGCACAAGAATAACATCATAATAGAGCAGGTGACCTAATTAAACAATCTATACATTACAGTAGGCAAACATTTTGCATGATATAGTCATACTTCCACATATGCATATTCTATCCTTACAAATAAAAATTTGAAAACGCAATTAAGTCCACATTTTTGGGGTTAACGTATCTTTCTTTTTAAATCTTCACAGTGTACAGAGAGAGGCCACAGCTTGCACGGAAAGCAGCCACAGACATTGGCCAGGGTCCAAAAGTACCATCTAAGAGTGACCACCCAAGAGAGTCTGGATAATTGTGGCAGCATATTGAAAAACTTAAAAATAATTAATAGCTAGTAAAAGTGCCCACTGTAGCTCTATTTAGAGCAGAAATGATCCGTGTGCTGATTATGCTCCTTATAATACATACGCATACGTTCAGTAAAATGCCTCTTACAAAGAAGTGGGAGAACAGAGTAGTTTGATGTACTAATATGTTGTGGTAGGCATTTTAATAGCTATCACGTTGATGAATCATGGTTTATTTTCTGTGAACTTATCATTGGTTCAATGCTCCCATGCTACCAAGTCGTATGTGTGGTTTGGTGCTCTTGGAAGAAAAAGGTGGCTCAAAAAGTTCAAATTTAATTCAGCTAAAAACTTTGAATATGTTTTGCTTGCCATCTTTATTTATGTTGTCACAAAGCGATTGTCGCAGGCCAACATTCGGCTTTGATCCTCCTGGCTGTGGATCAGGTGCAGCAGTTCCAGACACTATTCGATGTGCAGCAGGAGGAACAGCAGGTGCTCGGGCACCTGCGCTGGAGCCTAAATGCTGGTGCCACTGCTTCGCTGATTACCACTGATACATGTAGTAAAGACTTTGGAATTGTGATACGGCTCCCCATCCTGGTGGGAAGCCCCAAAACCATTCCAAGGCCTTTCCTACATTGTTCAAGCAGATGCTGTTGGCAAGAAGATGAGCGGCCAGTTCATCTTCTCCTGCTCCTCACAGGTAGAGAAGCTAAATGTATGGCCCAGTAACTGCCATCAGCCTGCTGTGAAAGCAATATGAACCTGAAGCAGGCTGTCTTCTAGCATGTCAGGTTCGCCTCAGAAAAACACTGCCAAAGCTTCCAGCTGCTGGCTCTGGAGGAGGCTGGCCAAGCATTCTTTGTTAATACAGCAGCTGAAGGTTGCCCACAGGAAGTGACTGCTGATAATGGAGGTGTGTGTCCCTGAAGAGATGCCAGCAGGAAGAGTGAAATGGCTCTAGTGTTCAGCGAGACCGCAGGAGGTGATGGGGCATGTGTAGAATCCCATGGTGGGGCGTGGAGCACAAAAAACTGTGTACTGTCTAATGGCTTTTGTGTATTGGTAGTGCATTTGTGCCAATGATCCTAGTTGTAGTCATTTTTGCCAAATACCTTGTGGTGTATTAGACATCAATAAATAAATATATACGTTAGATTGGCCAAGCAAAAATTAAATACACTACATTCTTCACCTGAGAGCAAAACTCCACAATGCAGATGTGCTGTGGAACATCACACAAACTGGTAAACCCACTAGCGAATTGGTGAATCCACCAGCCACTTTCAAAAGCATCAATGCACCCTCTCCCATTGATGAAGATTCTCTTTCAAAGTATTGTCATTGATCTTATTAGGCCTCTAGATCAATCTACACATTTTTATGAATTATGCAACACATTAGCCAAAAGTTGTCCTTTTCTATATTACTTTCCTATGTAGTATTGTGGAGGAACACTTCATTGTACTACAAAGGAACTCTGCATAATTCCTTGCAGCATTATAGTTATGCCACACAGATTCTGGGAAAAATATGAGTAATTGAAAGTTAACTCAAAATGGCCAAAATGGCTGGCCAAGCAAACGCTTAAAATCATGATTTCCTAAGTTTGTTAAAAATTATGCAAGAAATTGAAACAAATGGCTGAACTACAGGAGGTCCTCCATAGGATTTTTTGCTTTTTTATTTTGTATATGGCTTAAAACCCTGTAGTGTAGACCAGTGGTCCCCAACCTCCGGTCCGCGGACTGGTACCGGTCCGTGGCTCAATTGGTACTCGTCCGCAGAAGAAATAATTAATCATTTCCGCTTTATTTATTATCTGAGTCTGAACGATCTTCAATTCTGAAAAGTCTTTTATTTTGAAAAATGACCGGATTCTCTTGGTTATGTGTCAGTTATTTAAGCGCTAAAATATAGCCCTCCGGGTGCTCCGGTTTCCTCCCGCAATCCAAAGACGTGCACTGTAGGTTAATTGGCCGTTCTAAATTGACCGTAGATTCTCTCCTGCAGCGGCACTGGAACCCAGTCGTATCGGCACTTGCCTTTCCATTGGATCCTTCCGGTGGCGCCGAGACGGGGGACTTGCTGCTTGGGTAACAGCCTGTCCCTCATTACTCCCTACCCAGGCTCTGCGCACTGGGGAGTATCACCAGCCGGGATACCAGCCAGAGCGCAGCCATAGTCCTTCGGGACTGACGGAGGCCTACCAAAATATAGCCCAGAAGGGGACGGCACATGAACAGAGGCCTGCTGGACATGTTTCAAACAATAACGGGGCTTTTGGGTGAGACTGAGCCTGAGCCTTCATTCTCCCAGCTGGTGCACCATCACCTGTGTTTTTTTTTTAAGAAAAGTTCAAGCTCTACTTCCCAACCAACTTTATTTCAGCTGTTGAAAAATAACATTCATGGAGTGCTCCTTCTTCTTCTTCTTATTATTATTATTCTCCTTCTTAATAATAATAATAACAATAGTAGTATTTTATATAAATGTTACATTTACAATACAAACAATCTTTGACACCCCACCTCCGCCCCTGCCCCCGCGGTAAACTGGTAAACTTGTCAAGCGTTGACCTGTCTGTGGTGATAAAAAGGTTGGGGATCTCTGGTGTAGACATCATTTAATAAATTTGGGAGGAGAGTTTTTGGCGCAGGATCGCTGATCCTAAGGTTGGCGGTTTGAGTCCCCACAAGGTTGTCACTGCCCCCCCAGTGCAGCTAACTGGGTTATCAAAGGCAGGCCATGTCTCTCACTGTCTATGGTGAGAGGCATGTAAAAGAACTATTGCTGACTTTCATAAGGAGTAGGCTGCAAAGTCGTCAGCATGTTTCTGTCCCTTGTTAAAGGGTTGTGACAGGAAGGGCATCCGACGTAAAAACCTCTGCCAAATCAACTGTGTGAATCAGATGATTCGCTGTGGCGACTCTCGAGAACAGGAAAAAGCCAAAAAGAGGAAGAAAGAAAGTTTTTCTAATTATCCTAAGCTTAATTGTCCTAAACTTTACAGATGTTTGGATATTCATTCAAATCAAGAAATCAAATAAAACTTATTCTCCAAAGCCAATTATGACCTTTGTCACAGTAATGTATATTGAGAAAACTAGCACTCTAATGTTGGAATACCTTTCTGAAACATCACAGTTGCTGTCAGAATCATGCTCCTCGCCTGAGTTTAAAATTTTCTTCACTTCGTGGATTGTACCCGGGAATAATTTTCATGAGTTTTCAGTCTTTGCATTTGTATTGGATAACTATCCACAAAAAAAGGTTTGAGAGCTGAACTTGTTTTCTTGATAGAAGAAGGAACTTTATTCTTTCTTTAAACACAGCAAATGCATGGTTTTCCAATCGGCCTCAGTGCCGGATGACTCATTTACTGTAGTAAATTAAGACTGTATTTTTATACTGGGTGAAAGTATTACATGCACAGGGTCTCTAGCATAACTTGAATTTAGAATCAAGAATCAAGAATCTAGCCCCACCTGTGAAGAATTCAGAGTATTAAGAATAAAATCTCACGAAACACATTATCTGAGCATGATTCTTGCAAGTTGTATATATTATTAACTTCATTAACCACTGGATCTGAAGCAACCATTGTGGTTTTCAGAGGAAAACACTTTTTGTTGAACATGCTTATGAAGCTAATGTGGAACTCTGTACAAAAAGTATTTCACATACCGTATGATGCTGATTTGGGGCCGGTGGCGTAGTGGTTAGGGTGTTGCGCTCATGATCGGGAGGTTGTGAGTTCAAATCCCACTGAGACCTTCACTGTGCTAAGACCCCTGGGCAAGGTCTCAACCACAAGTGTGCCTCTGTTCACCCAGCAGTATAAATGGGTACCAGTAAAAATATACTGGGAAGGTAATCTGCGATGGACTAGTGTCCCATCCAGGGGGAGTTGAACTCCTGGTCGCTTCATGCTATGGAAACTGGCAATAAGCACCGGCCTGATGAGCCACGAGGCTCGGGTGTAAAAACCCAACAGACTTACCTAACCTTACTTATAATGCTAATTTAGAAAAAACAATTAATATCGGAATAAAAGCATTTCTGTCATTATATATATATTAGTTTAAAACAAGACTTTGCACTTCGCGCTATTGCAATTCACAATCAAGTAGTATTCCGTTAATAAAGTGAACTTTAGTTTTTTTTACATGAAAGTTGCATGCCTTTGCACTATCAATGGGAACCAGAACATCCAGAGGAAATCTAAACAGGAACTAGGAATACAGTAGGCCCTCGTTATTCACGGGGGTTCGGATAAGCGGATCTACTCCGAGCTCTCCCTGGATGGTAGAGCTTCTCACCTTATCTCTAAGGGAGAGCCCCGCCACCCGATGAAGGAAGCTTATTTCAGCCGCTTGTATCCGCAATCTTGTTCTTCTTGAAAATTATGAACAGAATCGGTGACAAAGGACAGCCTTGGCAGACTCCAACCCCCACCGGAAATGAATTCGACCTGTTGTTACCAATACGAACCAAACTCTGGCTCCGGTGATACGGAGATCGAATGGCCCGTAGCAACAGGTCCAGGACGCCATACTCCCGGAGCACACCCCACAAGATAGTTCGAGGGACACGGTCAAAAGCCTTCTCCAAATCCACAAAGCACATGTGGACGGATTGGGCAAACTCCCATGCCCCCTCCAAGATCATGTGGAGCATATAGAGTTGGTCAAGAGTGCTACGGCCAGGATGAGAACCACATTGTTCCTCCTGGATCCGAAGTTTGACTATCGATCAGATCCTCCTCTCCAGTACCCCTGCATAGACTTTCCCAGGTAAGCTGAGGAGTGTGATTCCCCGATAATTGGAACACACCCTCCGGTCCCCCTTTTTAAAAAGGTGGACTACCACCTCGGTTTGCCAATACCTCGGCTTCTGCCTCAGGAGTCCCACAGGCTAATAAAACCCGATAGACCTCCTTTTTCAGATGGACGGCCCCCTTCACCACAGGTGTCCACCACCGGGTTAGAGGGTTACCACCACTACAAGCACCAATGACCTTCCAGCCACAGCTATGGGTTGCCGCCTCAGCAATGGAGGCACGAAACATGGCCCATTCGGATTCCATGTCACCCGCCTCCTCTGAGACGTGGTTGTAGCTCTGCCGGAGGTGGGCGTTAAAGGCCTCTCAGACAGGAGACTCTGCCAAATGTTCCTAGCAGAGCCTAATTACACGTTTGGGCATGCCAGGCCTGGAAGGCGGCCTCCCCCACCATCAAAGCCAGCTCACCACCAGGTGGTGATCGGTAGATAGCTTAGCTCCCCTCTTCACCCGAGGGTCCAGAACATGCGACCACAAGTCCGGTGACACGACTACAAAGTCAATCATCGAACTGCAATCTAGGGTGTCCTGGTGCCAAATGCACTTATGGGTACCCTTATCTTCGAACATGGTATTTCTGATAGACAAACTGTGACGAGCACAGAAGTCCAACAACGAAACATCATTCGGGTTCAGACTGGAGAGGCTGTATCTACCAATCACACCCTTCCAGGTCACACTATCATTGCCCACATGGGCGTTGGAGTCTCCCAAGACAATGAGTGAGTCTCCAGAGGGAGCATTCTCCAACACACCTTCTAAAGACTCCAAAAAGGGTGAGTACTCTGAACTGTCCTTTGGTGTGTAAGCACAAATAACAGTCAAGATCCATCCCCCCACACGAAGGCGGAGGGAAGCTACCCTTTCGTCGACCGGGGAGAACCCCAGGGTTTGGGCACCGAGACGAGGGGGCAACAAGGATGCCCACACCGGCTCGCCGCCTCTCCCCATGAGCAACTCCAGAATGGAATAAGGTCTAGCCACTCCCGAGATGCTTGGTTCCAGGGCCCAAGCTCTGCATTGAGGTGAGCCCAACTATATCTAGTCGGTATCTCTCCACCTCACGCACCAGCTCAGATTCCTTTCCCGCCAGAAAGGTGACATTCCATGTCCCAAGAGTCAGAGTCAGTAACTGAGGATAGGTTCGACAGAACCCCTACCATGGGCAGCCACCCAACTCACATCGCACCTGGCCCCTCCCACAGGTGGTGAGTCCGTGGGGGGGCAGACCCATGTTTCTTTTTCGGGCTGGGCCCGGCTGGGCTCCATGGGCAGAAGCCCGACCACCAGGCACTCGCCTTCGAGCCCCTCCCCCAGGCCTAGCTCCAGGGGAGACCCAGATGACCCGCGTCCGGGCAAGGGAAACTGTATCCTTGTTTTTGCCATCATCAAGGTCTTCTGAACTGCACTTCGTCTGGACCTTCACCCAGGACCTGTTTGCCTTGGGTGACTCTACCAGGGGCATTATGCCTCCGACAGCATAGCTCCTGGGATCATTAGTTCGCACAAACCCCTCCACCATGATAAGGTGGCGATTCAGGGAGGGGGTATATATATATATATATATATATATATATATATATATATATATATATATATATATATATAAACATTATATATATACAGGGATCCCTCGCTACTTCGAGCTTCAATTAATGCAGCTTCAGTGAATTGCAGTTTTTTAAAAAAATAAATAAATAAATATTCATTGACTTAAAAAATAAGGAAATTAAGGAAGAATAGAGGGAAAAGTTATGAAAAATGTCACAAAAACAAGCCCAATTATGCAAAAAAAAAAAAAAAAAAAAAAATACAACCCTAAACAAACACAAAACAAAAAAATAAACAACCCAAAATCTTACATCATAACTGGATACATTTTTGCATCTGTGTGTGCACGTGCATCTGTCTGTCGTCTTCTTCATACCATCTGTATGTGTGTGTACAGACGTGCCCCAGCTTACTAATGAGTTAGGTTCAGGACGGCCTTTGTTTGTAAGTCGTTACAGGGCATTCTTTAGAGGGGATGTTAAAACCTTGTACATATAAGTAATCTATGCGAGTTTGTACTGTATATGACCTCTCTCTCTCTCTCTCTCTGTCTCTCTCTGTCTCTCCACATAATCATCTCTACATTATGTCCCATGTTTAAACTGCTGGTTCCTCTCAAGCACAGCACATCTGATCAGATTTACAGAGAGTTTCACTCTTAACCAGTTTATTATAATACTGGAGTCAATCTGTTTCTTCTTATGAAACTTTTGGCAGGAGTTCAGAAATATATCGGTTCTGCTTCTCTTAAAGCATGCCACGTCCCATTGCCGAAGCCTCGTATTAAGTGTACCTCAGGATAACGTTTAATTTTACTTCATACTTAAATTTATGATATATCTTACTATAGATTTTATTCCATTTCTATTTCTACTTGTTCTTCAATTTCATTTCACTTTCGACCTTGGACTCGAATGTTGGTAAGTTGGGGAGGGTCTGTATTTATATTTTATTTATATCTTGTTATTTTTTAATATGCAATTGTTATTGTCAGCATTTATAGCATTTAATATTTTTTTTCTTTTATACACATATATATGTACATATACGTATACGTCAGTTAGAGGGTGATCCTACTTCGCGGATTTCGATTGTCGTGTGGGGATCTCGGTCCCAATTAACTGCGGAAAGTGAGGGATCCCCATATATATATATAAACCATACAGGTTCAACATATTAATGGTTAAAAAGCTTAAATAAATAATAAATACATTTTATTGTACTGACCATAAAGAACATAAAAGTGTGACGTAATGATGTAATGAGCTTTCAGCCGGACCCATAATGCAGGAGGCAGAGTGGATTTATTATTCAAAGGGGAAGCACTTAAGGACTGCACTTTAACTGAGGTGAACTGCAGCCAGCCTGAGCAGCTCAGCCACGCCCCTCAGCTGGAGTGGGCAGGAAAACAGAGTTAGAGAATATAATACAAAGAAGCAGGGACGTGATGTGAGTTAATCCTTTGGCGCAGAGGTGAGCGTGCTTGTGTTTGAGAGTAGATGAGAGGTCTTAATTAAGGTGTGATCTACCGAGCACCTCAGCCACACCCCTCAGTAGTAGCGGAGAGAAAACAGAGTTACAGGCTCAGCCGCGAAAATCAAAATCCCACAAAATCACAGACCATAACAAAAAGAACATAATAGAACATGACATGTAATAAATTGGATAAACAAAACAAAAGGATAAACATGCTACACCACAGTACATAAAATCACACACACAAACATTCTAAACATTAACTTAGGTACTGTACTGGAATAATAATTGAAAAAGACTTTAATACTACAGTGCCTTACAACAGTTCAGATGATTATTCCTCTCCAAGCACTTCAGAGGAAACTGTCGTTTCTTCAGGAGAAAGTCTTATTTCTGCAGCAGAGACATCCAACATCATAACCTTTTTTTGGCGCTTAGCTGGTGTTTGAGTGGCCTCGTAGAGCTTAACTGGTAATTTAAAAAAAAGGGCTCATTGACAACTTGTGCGCAAATGAGGAAAAATGGGCGTATACATCATCTCAACCAGTCAGCAAGAAGGAGGACAGCCATTGGCTGAATTTGAATCATGTGACAGTTGCTTGACAATCCGCGAATATGCGCAGGCGCGAGTGCAAAACCGCAAACAGTCAAGGGCCTACTGTACATACATTCTCCACACAGAAAGCCTTCAGTCAGGCACCAGGCTCAAACTCAGAACATTCTTGATGTGAAATCAAATATGTGTTAAGCACTTAGGAACTACGCCTTTATTAAAAACATTGGCACATTTTAGGTTGACTTTTTACCCAAGAAAACTGTAAAAGTAGAATAGGTCATAGTGCAAGTATTTCTTTAAAATAGAAAAGTACCACACGCAAATGCACACTCATAAATACTACAATACAATTGGATCAACAGTGCAATGCAACTGTTAATATGGATGATCTCGTTGGTAACTCACAAATTAAGCATGTTACAGTGAAATAAAACTTGTTCTGAATCAACAAGCCATGACACAATTTTTAATAAGTACAGAGTATCTTTTTGCCAATAAATAGTGCCTCCCAATGGAAATCTATGATATGATTGTATGAATTCTATATTTCTCCGAAGTGAAGCCAGAAGCCTCATCCTCCTTTATAATTTGATTTCATATTAAATACTCTTTATCTCTTCACCACCTTTTACAATTTTAATTCAGATGACAGATAGCAAGACTAGAAATTACCACCATGTGAACATTTAAAGATAAACCTTGAAAATGAAAACACTATCATCAAACGTAATTCAAGAGATTTCATCTTTTTAAATGAAATATAAAAATCAATACCACAATAATACATGAGAAACCAGGGAAAGTGTTTACAAAGGAATGGGGTGTATATTGGCCAAAGTCACATTAATTATTAATTTAGATAAGTCGGTCAATTCCCAGAACAATAACTGGTCTCATTTCATTTATCTAATCCAAGAAATGAAGCTATGTGGTCAAGTTTATGTAAGCAGAGTTTTATTATGGGTTAAGATTTGAAACAATTGAATTTCTTTAAACCTCATGCAGGACATGCACCTCATGCACAGTGACTCAGGTGTGTGTGTACGTATATATATATATATATATATATATATATATATATATATATATATATACATACATATATATTATATTATATACATATATATATATATGTATATATATATATATATATATATATATATGTATATATATATATATATATTTTTTTTTTTTTTTTTCCCCAGGAATATATAAGTCAAGAAATAAAAGGAAAACAAGCTAATTTCCCCCAGAAAATGCCCATAGAACCACAAATTTCAAAACCAAAACCTTCTTGCTGTGAAATGACAGTGTTAACCATTGTGCCACTCTACATGCAAGTCATTTAAAAATTAATTATGAGTTTTAATCCATTATGACTTTAGGCACCTTCTGAAAAACTTTGTATAACCTTTGCAGAAGGCCACAATTTGACTGCTGGGGTGAGCTCTTTAGAGTAAGCTGCTCTGTGGGCCTTTAGAGAGAGTGCTATACCCAAAAATTCAGGGGCTCCCTTCTTACAAAAAAGACTGGAACAGACACTCTGGCATTTTTGCACAGCACAGTACAGGTGTTAAATTTTCAATACTTAAACCACTGATGTGCTGGCCCAGTTCCCGTTAAATCATGTACCCCTCCAACATCTATCCGGAGGCTTGGGCTTCAACAAGCTGTCACAAAAAATCGCCTGTCCTATAATAGGAACCCATTAGAAACGAAATAAATGCCATTATAGCAGACCAAGGAATTGGTATATCTGGCATAGCGGAACCATAATAAGTCAAAAGTGGGTACAGTGATTCTAGCATAAAAGTGCTACCATTTACTTGCTGCATTTATATAGGGAATAAAGTTTTCTTTCACATTCAGGGAAGTTACATAGGATGCAAGTGTCGCATGACAGCAAAGGTTGCCTTGATGAGCTCTGGCAGGAGCACCAGCATGGGAGTGAAGCTATTGCAGGATTCAGCAGATGAAGTAATGTCACCCTTACAGTCAGTAAGGAGAAATATGACATGATCCTTGAATCCAGGAGGTGAAGCAATAACATCATCTCTGAAGTCAGGAGACAGAGTGATGTCATCCATAACATAGAAGGAGGAGTACAACATCATCTTGAAGGACATGAAGTAGAGCAACAACATCCTTTCTGAAGGTAGAAGACATAGCACCAAAATTATCTCTGAATCTTGGTGGCAAAGTGATGACATCCCCACTGAAGCTTGAAGGTAGAGTGATTACTGCACCACTAAAGCTTGGAAAACTGTTCTGTCAGATTTGGTTGGGAGTTTAGGAAAGGAAGCCAGCCTGTTGGCCTCAGGAAGGGTGTCTCAAGTGAAAGATTTTCAATTAACCTCTGAAGAGCCTCTTCAGTGAAGTCCACCCTGTGTGACCCCTGGAGAGAGCTCTGGAGTGAGGACTGCCCTGCCGGCCACTGAAAGGAGACCTTTGGGTTGGGGAGGGGCGTGTCAATGATAGTAGTGGGTCAAGAAATTTTAACATATTTCATGAAGGGATCATGTAGATCTGAACGCAAGCACAGAGATCCTAATTTGTAGATGCTTCCATTTTTCTTTTTCGAAATTACTTTGTAAGGTACATCTTCTTTTCCTTTCGGCTGTTCCCTTCATGGGTCGCCACAGCAAATGATCTGCCGCCATCTCTCCCTATCCTCTGCATCTTCTACTCTTACTCCAACGACCTTCATGTCCGCCTTCACCGCATCCATAAATCTTCTCTTTGGTCTTCCTCTGGGCCTTTTGCCTGTCCAGTCCTGTGGAAGCACTTCCTGACCACCCAAAGCCTGTTTCAACTCCTCCTTGAAGACAACACGACACTCTTCCTTTTTCAGCTTCCACCACTTTGTCTTCTGCTCTGCCTTTGCCTTTTTCACCTTTCTCACCATCAGTGTCATCCTGCACACCACCATCCTATGCTGTTTGGCAACACTCTCACCCACTACTACTTTGCAGTCACTGACTTCCTTCAAATTACAGCGCCTACACAAGATGTAGTCTACCTGTGTGCTCTTACCTCCGCTTTCATAAGTCACCCTATGCTTCTGTTTCTTCTTGAAGAAAGTATTCACCACAGCCATTTCCATCCTTTTTGCAAAATCGATCAACATCTGTCCTTCTGTGTTCCTGTCCTGGATACCAAACCTGCCCATCACTTCCTCGTCCCCTCTGTTGCCTGAACCAACATGTCCATTGAAGTCTGCTCCAATGACCACTCTTTCACCTCTGGGGGTACTCTGCATCACTTCATCTAACTCACTCCAGAATCTCTCCTTCTCTTCTAGATCACATCCTGCCTGTGGGGCATAAGCACTAACAACATTGACCATCACGCCTTCAATTTCTAACTTGAGACTCATCACTCTGTCTGACACTCTTTTCACTTCTAGAACATTCCTGACAAACCCCTCCTTCAAGATGACTCCTACTCCATTTCTCTTCCCATCCACACCATGATAAAACAGTTTAAACCCTGCTCCTAAGCTTCTAGCCTTGCTACCTTTCCACCTTGTCTCTTGAACACACAGTATGTCCACCTTCCTCCTCTGCATCATGTCAGCCAGCTCCCTATCTTTTCCTTGCATAGTTCCAACATTCAAAGTCCCTACTCTCAGTCCTAGGCTCACGCATTTCCTCTTCTCTCTCTGCCTACGGACACGCCTCCCGAAACTAAGAAATGAGACAAACTTGAAGAACTCAAATCTCAAACACAAACGCGAAATATTTGTAAACTGAATAGTTTACTCTATATAATTATCATGTATGGCAATCAATAGATGCATTATTATTATTATTATTATTATTATTATTATTCATTCATTTTCTGAACTGCTTAATCCTAATTAGTGTCACAGGGAGCCTGGTGCCCATCTCAGCTGACTCTGGGTGAGGGCGGAGTACACACTGGACAGCTCGCCAGGCCATCGCAGGGCAGAAACATGCTGAGGACTCCTCTTGTTCTTTTACAACCATTCACCATAGACAGTGGGAGACATGGTCGGCTAATAACCCAGTTAGCTGCAATGGGGGAAATCAGTGAAAACCCGTTGATAGTGGGACTTGAACCACCGATCTTGGGATCAGTAATCCAGCACCCTACCCCTGGCCACCACTACTCTTACATACAACATATATTATTAAACTTGTGATCCATCCAAGTGAGACTGGCATGGCAACAATCACAGCATAAACTTGGTCTGAATCTTCTTTCTTTTTCTCTTTTTAAATGTCTCTGTTATTTTCATCCTCAAAGTAAGTGCTGTATTCAGCATTAAATCACTCTTCCCACTCACTGTCTGGAGTGGAATTTTCCTGTGGTCTACCTGGAGGCTAAGACACACTAAGAATGTTAAAAAAAGCATACCATTAAGCACTTTGCCTTCTCCAGGTGCATTTCAACAAATCATGATGCAATTCATCAGTACAGAATCCGTTATGGCGTAAGAGAGGCACATGTTGCATCTACATTTAAAGCGAAAAACATGTATATTTTATATCAGCCTTTATGGCATATGTTTGCAGATGACATTGTGATCTGTAATGAGAGCAGAGAACAAGTGCAGGAAAATCTAGAGAGGTGGAGGTATACCCTTGAAAGGAGAGGAATGAAGGTTAGTCTCAGTAAAACAGAATACATGTGTGTGAACGACAAGGACCCAAGAGGAACGGTGAGGTTATAGGGAGCAGAGATAAAGAAGGTGGAGGATTTTAAGTACTTAGGCTCAACAATCTAGAGCAATGGTGAGTGTGGAAAAGAGGTGAAGAAGCGTGTGCAGGCAGGTTGGAATGGTTGGAGAAAAGTGTCCGGTGTGATGTATGATAGGAAGATATCGGCAAGAATGAAAGGGAAAATGTACAAGATGGGGTTGAGGCCAGCGAAGTTGTTGTATGGTTTAGAAACAGCGGCACTGAGGAAAAGACAGGAGGCTGAGCTGGAGGTAGCGGAAATGAAAATGTTGAGGTTCTCTCTGGGAGTAAACAGAATGGATAGGATCAGGAATGAGTACATCAGAGGGACAGCACATGTTAGGGGTTTTGGAGACAAAGTCAGAGAGGCTAGATTATGATGGTTTGGACATGTACAGAGAAGGGATAGTGAGTCTATTGGTAGTAGGATGCTGAGGTTTGAACTACCAGGCAGAAGGCCGAGAGGAAGACCAAAGAAGATTTATGGATGTGCTGAAGGGGGACATGAAGGTAGTTGGAGTAAAAGTAGAAGATACAGAGGATAGGGTGAGATGGAGGCGGATGGTTTGCTGTGGCGACCCTTGAAGGGAAAAGCCGAAAGGAAAAGAAGAAGAAAGAATAAGCCTTTATGGCATATGCAAGGGTGGGCTCAAAGCTTCATAGGCTAACTATGACGCAGTGGTTGAATTTGACCAGATGTGGTTTATATTTCAATATAGTCTCCCCTGTAGTCTATATACTTCTTATATCAGTATTGTAGTGCTGGGACTCCCCTGTTGTAGAAGCTTTCATGCTAACTGTGAGATGGATTTCTATGAACTGTTCAGCCTCCCCTTGTCCATGGATACGTGCATCCAGTCTAAATGGATTAAAATGACAATCTCAGTGCCCTGGATTTAAACCCAAACCGGTGTCTCTGTGCAATGCAAGGAATAAAGGTGATTATAGCATTATATATGAGCAGTGGCCCAAACCCTTTTACAAACATTATAGGAAAAGGTGTAATGATTTTGGTAAAACTGATTCTTGTATCCTATGAATAGTTTCTATTATTATTCCGTGTAATATTTTGTCTTGTTTATGCTTCTTGATTTCTAGGTGATTATTTTGTCTCTGATCATGAACTCCATTCTCATGCCACTGCTTTTTTTTTGCAGTCTATTTATGAAATATGAAATATTACTTATGAATTCTCCACTTGGGTCCACCTGCACTGTGCTCACCTAGTTCAGTCGGAAACTTCTTACTTCAGACATTTTGTTCTAATCTCAACAGGTTTGTCTTATCTCACTGCCACCTCCACCAATTACCCTTTACCTGTTACTGAAGGTGGTTCCCCCGTGATAGCAAGCCCTGCCCATGAGATCCATAGCAGAAAGCCAGACAGAGAATTGCCTTGTCCTTGCACCAGACAAGCCCTGTTGCCTGTGCTTGGGTTCCTCAGCTATGATTCTTAGATATATATGTTTCAGTAGGTCTCTGTCTGGTAAGAATGCGGAAAGTTGATACAAATGCAAAACTCCTTTAATTATATAAGTCTGTTGGGTTTTTACACCCGAGCCTCGTGGCTCATCAGGCCGGTGCTTATCCCTGGTTTCCATAGCTTGAAGCGACCAGGAGTTCAACTCCCCCTGGATGGGACACTAGTCCATCGCAGATTACCTTCCCAGTATATTTTTACTGGTACCCATTTATACTGCTGGGTGAACAGAGGCACACTTGTGGTTGAGAGCTTGCCCAGGGGTCTTGGCACAGTGAGGGTCTCAGTGGGATTTGAACTCACAACCTCCTGATCATGAGCGCAGCACCGTAACCACTATGCCACCGGCCCCACATATTTAATTATATAAACCACTAAAAATAACTCATTTGCTGAAAAGCTTAATCCCACTAGGGTTGTTGGGAGACTGAAGCCTATCTCATCCAACACTAGGCAAATGCTGTGTACACCCTGAACAACTCACCAGAATAACACAGAACTAGCACACACACAACCATTCACATTCACACTGTCACATAGGGGCAATCTGGAACAGCCTGTTACGCTAATGTGCATGCCTTTGGTTTGTGTTGTTGAGGCAGTACAAGGAAAACCCACACAAAACAGCGAAAGCATGAAAACTCCACACAAAATCACCCAAGTCCGGGACTCGAATCTGGGACCTTCTTGCTGTGAGGCGGACGTGCTAACCACAATGTCATCTTGCTGCCCGATAACACCTCAAATGGGAATAAACATATACATGTGTGGTGAAGCATCAACAAAATAAAGCAAGCAACAATCAACTCAAAATTGACTAAAAGTAACAAGAAAAAATACACTGTGTAATAACAATAGATCCCTGATAATGAAAAAATGAAAACTGGAACTTAAATAATGTGATTAATGTCCTTCGCAAAGGGCAAATGCTCATGCTCAGGGGCATGTGACTTGGTGCACTGGCTAATGAGTAGAATAGCACAGACGTTTGGCACGCTTTAAGCACTGACATAATATGTAAAATTACCCAGCATATGTATTCATACTCAAAACAGGATCCATAGAATATGTCCTCCATTTGGTATCATATGTTTATTACATCATTAACTATAATTATAATAACTATGATCAATAAATAAGGAATAATACAACACAGAGACTATGCTGCAACACTAAAATGATATATGATGGACCTAACATGTAAAACAGCAAGGATTGTGTTATTCTACTTATACCACAGCGGTTTGTAAACAGTAACACTGTCTAATTCATTTATGAACAACATATTGTGCTTTTTAACTTACTGTTGCTGAAAGTACTTCACCTTACGAAATCAATCTGTTCCAGAGCCTTTTTCATAACCTGGATTCTTCGTAATTGAACCGCATTTTACATGTAAAAATTGTGATTCATTCCAAGGCCCCCAATACTACCCCCTGAACCCTTTAAAAATTATAAAAGCATATCTTTTAAGACCTCCTTCTGCTTCAATATCGTACCCATGGTAGATGAGTTTGGCTATATTCCTTTGTGATATCACTTGAGCCCATTTCTTCTTCTCACTCACACTGGAAATCTTGCACGCACGTGTGTGTGTGTGTGTTTGTGTGTGTGTGTGTGTGTGTGTGTGTTTGTGTGTGTGTGTGTGTGTGTGCGTGGACCATGTCTTCTTAGCAGAGTTATAATCTTACAAATGTTTATGGAAGGTTAAAAGCCTGAGTTAAGAAATACAGCATGAAACAACAGTAACTCTGTCCTTTACACGAAAAGCATTATGGTAGCTGCAGCTCCATAATAGCCAATTAGAGGGAGCTGCATCATCCCTCCTAGCCAATGGCAGGCCAGCAGGACGGGATGTTCAGAGATAGGCAATGGAATGGAGCTGCGTCATCTCTCCTAGCCAATGGGAGGCCAGCAGAGCGAGATGTTTGAACGTCACTAATGGGAGAGCAGCTCGTGCATTGTTTGAATGTTTGAATGGTGCTTTTTAATGTTTGAATGGCATGTTTGAATTTTTAAGATGACGCTTTCGTAACGTGAATTTGATTCGTATCCAGAGACAAAAAATTTAAGAAAATGCGTTTCATAACCTGAATTTTTTGTTTGGTGAGACTTTCGTAAAGGGAGGTACCACTGTACTGACATTCAGATCTGCTTTTATAAAAGTTGCATTAAATAAAATTAAATAAAACAAACATCAATTATTACACTCATTCATTTATTCTTCAAAGCCACTCATTCCTAATTAGGCTCACAGGGAGACTAACGCTTATCTCAGCTGACTCTGGATGAGGGGGGTGTACACCCTGAACAGCTCACCAGACCATTGCAGGGCAAATACACACACACACACACACACACACACACACACACACACACACACACACACACACACACAGGGGTGACTTGGAACAGCCAAGTGTTATTATTATTATTATTATTATTATTATTATTATCTACAGTATACTGTATTAGTCCCACAAGGGAAATTATTGATTCTGCATTTCACCCATCCAAAATGAGCACACACACATGTAAACACTGAGCATACACATATTTGGAGCAGTGGGCTGCCACACACATTTGGGGCGCCCAGAGAGCAGTTGGGGGTTAGTGCATTGCTCAAGAGCATTTCAGCCATGAATGTGGAGGAAGGGAAGGTGCAGCTCACTCCTCACCAAAACACATTTTCTGTCCCAAAGCCACTTCTCTTACTATTAGGCTAAAGCTGCCACCCACAGCTGACCCCGCCCCAGCTGCCAGCTATTAGTTTAATGGGTATAATTTTTGGATTGTGGGAGAAATCCAGAGTACTCGGCGGAAACCCAAGCAGGCACAGGGAGAACGCACAAAATGTACATAGAAACGCCCTGAGCCCAAGAATTAGACCCAGGACCTTCTTAGTGTGAAGCAGATGTGCTAACCACTGCACAACCGTACCATACACAATGATCATCTATATTTTCAATTTGGGCTGGTAATAAATAATAGAATGTGTACATGATACAGGCACAAGACAGCACTCTGCATGATTAGAAGAGGACAAAAATAAATAGTATCATATGTTATAGCCTCATCATAGGAGTAAATTTTCCATAAACTGGAAAAATGTGAATAAAGCCTGTATCTTAAGCAATTCCACCTTTCCATCTATCTATCTTTGCTTTTCTCTCTAACAATGATACATACCTGTCCATGCTACAGAAGAAGCTCTTCCGCTTGATTTGGCTCCAGCAAATGGATTTATTCTGGGTGAGTGGTGTTTATCCACTTCGTTTTGTGGCCATGGTCAACTGGGAAATATGTGAGGAGCAAACCCTGTGCACCAGAATGGATTAGAACACTGTGCCATTTCTCCCAGCAGTACTTGTCCTCTCCTGAGGAATCTCAAGAGATGATGAGTACTACAACCATGCCTGGCTCATTTAAAACCTTCATGAATAAAACTGACACCTCCATTTACCTTAAAGTCATAATTGCCCCAATTTGCCAATGGGTTGAGTTGTGGAGAGGGACAGCAGGAAGACACTGAGTGCAGCTTTACATCCAGAGATTGATTTTGTTTACAGTGCAGTGGGTTTATGTTCAGTGTCTGGGTGATGTGTTACAAAAGCAACTGTGTTTTTGTGAGATAAAATTGCAGACACTGCATCCCCACTGAAATTGTTTTAAAGATGGCTAAAATTATACCCATGCCACAACCACTGCCAGAAAAAAGAATGTGTGGCTCATGAGTAAGGGATGCTCACCTGTGGTCGCGGGTGTCCAGTCACCAGACACGTAAGTTCCAGGGTCTCGCCCTCCCGGATAGTGTACACTCTCTCGGTATAGCGTTCCTCCTCCACATTACATGCATGGCCCGAATGCACAATCCGGACAGTAGGAGGCGCTGTACACAAAGCACAAGCAAAGAAAAAAATGTCACTAACTGAAATCCATAAAAGATTATTCCTATATAAACCTGTAATGTTATGCTGTTTGTTACAAAGCTATTACTAAGATGGCCGCAAAGCAACAGTAATAAAGACACATAAAAACATAATGGAAGTTGTAAAGCTTCTGTTTGAGGTTAAATGAAGAAGGCGAAGCCAGCAAAAAGCCTTTCATTAATGAGAAGCATTATAAGAAGAGCCAGGCTGAAGTTTGCTAAAAACTATAAGAATTTGATGATAGAGAACAAGAGTAAAGTTGTCTTCTCTGATATGTCCAATTCTTAGCTTTATTTATCACTTCATATCACCTGGAGTGGTCTATATGTGCCAGTATCCTGCACATGTCATGAGATTTGGTGGAAGGTGGGTTCTGATCCGGGGGGAGCTTCAGCAATGCTACAGTAAGGAATACATGCATCAACTCATTTCCAAGATTACCCTGTGAAAGAAAAGTGTTCTTTATTTTGTGACAATGATCCCTAACTCTTGAGTATTGGATTTTCCAGTAGGACAATGCTCCATGCCAAATGGACGAGACAACAAGGTGTGGATTTAGGACTGCAAGATCAAGACCCTGTTATGGCCAGCACAATCTGAAGACCTAAAAACATCTGAAAACTTTTAGATTGTGATTTAGAGAAAGATAGATGCTCACAAGCCATCAAACAAAGCTGGCTTGACTGAATTTTTGCAACAGGAACGACAAAGTCACCAAAGAGCAATGTGAAAGACTGGTGGCAGGAATGTCAAGATGCAGGAAGGCTGTGATTAAAAAGTTAGGGCGACCAAATACTGAGTCCTGAAGTTCAAACATTAGCATTGAGTGGTCTGACAAAAGTGTTACAACACATCGACTACTACTACGTCTTTCCCCCTTTTTTTCAGGGGTCGCCACAGCGAATGATCCGCACGTTTGATTTGGCATAGGTCTTTACGTCGGATGCCCTTCCTGCCTCAACCCTTTAGCAAGGGACAGAAACACGCCAATGGCCTTGCAGCTACTCTTTACGAAAGTCAGCAATGGTTCTTTTACATGTCTCTCACCATAGACAGTGACAGACATGGCCGGCCTTTGATAATCCAGTTAGCTGCACTGGTGGTACACTGACAATCTTGAGGACAGTGGGACTCGAACCCCCAACCTTAGGATCAGCGATCCAGCACCCTATAAAACCACTAGACCACCACTGCCCCAACACTGTTACAACACATATTTTTTGTTATTCTGACTAGTTTCCCCCAATAAAATGCTGTGATAATATTTTCTGTACGATTTGAGGAAAATATGGTTTCAGTAGTTTATGGAATAAAACAAAATATTTTCATGTTTATCAAATGGAGGCAGTGGTGGCCCGGTGGTAATATGCTGGGTTACTGATCCCAAGGTCAGGATTCAAGCTCCACTCTCAACGGTTGTCACTGCCGTCCCCCAGTGCAGTTAACTGGGCTATCAAAGGCCGGCCGTGTATCTCACTGTCCATGGTGGAAATCCATGCGAAAGAACCATTGCAGACTTTCAACAAGAGCAGGCTGCATAGCCATCAACGTGTTTCTGCCCTGCAATGGCCTAGTGCGCTGTCCGCTGTGTACTCTGCCCTTGCCCAGAGTTGCTGAGATGAGTGCAAGCCTCTCCGTGAGCCTAATGAAGATTACACGGTTCAGAAAATGACTGAATAAATGTTTCTCAAATGCATACTTAAAAATAGTTAGATCCAATAAACCTGTAATTTTGCTGTAGCTTTTACATTTTTTCTGTGGCTGTATACGATATTTTGATATTTAGAAATAAAGAAATACAAACGAACCCTTTACACGGTGTTATGCTAATATTAACAGTGCTTTGACATCATGCTGAAATTACAGCAGCAATTATGAGATAATGACGTGGAGCTGTTGATGTCCTTGGACACAGAATTGAGTTTCTATGGAAACCTTAAGAATACTTTTCTAATGTATGCTTATTATACAACCCTGGAGAAGGGTTATGGAATCACCACACTTAAAGGATCTTCACCCATTTTTTTACTCACCTGCTCACTAAATCATTTGTGAACCAATGCATTCTATTAGCACGGTGGGGCTGGAGCCTTTCTCAGCTGACACTGTGTAGTTGGTAGGCCATTGCAGAACCAACATCAACACAACCATTCACACTCACATCCACACCTAGTGGCAATTTGGGACAGCCAGTTAGCCTAACATGTCTTTGGACTGTGAGAGGAAATATAGTACCCAGTACGAAGGATCTTCATTCTGAAAGCATTTTTCAGGCAATATTATGAGTATTCATTCATTTTCTGAACCAGTTAATCCTAATTAGGCTTGCAGGGAGGCTGGCGCCCATCTCAGCCAACTCCGGGCGAGGGCTAGGCACACCCTGGACAGCTCGCCAGGCCATCGCAAAGCCAACACTCACACAACCATTCACACCTTGAGAAGATTTGGAAGAGCCAATTAACATAATAATGTTTTTGGACTGTGGGAGAAAGCATAGTAGAAAAAACCCAAGCAAACACAAGGACAAGACAGAAACGCCCAAGTTCAGAACTCAAACTCAGGACCTTCATTCTGAAAGGCAGACGTGCTTACCACTACACCAACCTCTCCCATAACCTCTTCTACCTGACATGTAAATATGATATCTTTTTTTTTCAGGCAGTGTTCTCACTATTCCTTTCTTTCATTCTGTATTTATTTTGTATATAAAAGAACCAGATAAACTTTTCAGGATCAATCTCTTTGGCCAATGCAGTGTGATTCATCTCTGAACATCACTTTCATCTAATCATCATCCACACCCCATGATTGCCTGCCTTTAGCTGACGGCAACACTGTTTTCCTTGTTTATGTGTAAGTGTTGATTTTCCTTTGGTTTACCTGTTTGTTAATTCCATTTCATTCGTCTGATTACTTACAGTTTTAAAATAAATATCTGCTCATTTGTTTTGTTGTGTATGTTCTATTTTTAAGGTTATTGCTTTGGGTTTCTATCCTGATGCTTTGATATCTTCCTTATTCCACCTCTATGGTACTGGCTTAGTCGCACCAAATGTCAGACACAATTGACAAGTAATACAAATAATTATTTTTGATTCCGTGTTTGGCAGGTTTATATTATGTAAACACAAGATTTATGGATGCGGTGAAGGCGGACATGAAGGTCGTTGGAGTAAGAGTAGAAGATGCAGAGGATAGGGAGAGATGGAGGCAGATCATTTGCTGTGGCGACCCCTGAAGGGAACAGCCGAAAGGAAAAGAAGAAGAAGAAAGAAGAAGAAGATATGTAAAAAAAAAACAAACAAAAAAAAAAACTTTTTTTTTTTTTTTTTATTCTTAAAGAAGCGCATGTTATGGTCTGTGTTATTTGGCGGCATTTAAAGGGTACCTGGACCCCAAATTAACAGCGTTAAAAATATATTCTCTATACCTTATTATTAACTTTTAAACATCGCGTGATGTCGGTAGTTTATGTATAAGTCCACATTTCCTTTTCTTCTGTATGACATTCCTTGCTCACGAAGGTTCAGCACGCGGACATGTTGGCTTTATTTCACTGGGGTCAAAGGTCATTGTGACGTAACATCATTGACAATCGTATAGCCAATTGCAGAATGTCAGTATATTTTCCTCAAGCAATTCATGTTCTTTACAACACTAGCACTCCTGATCGTTTTTTTGACGCACGACATTTTCCACAAGAGCAACAAATATTTGCTGGTTGTTTGCTACGATTTTCCCGTGTAAGAGCTTCTGCCGACTCTCCAATATCGTCCTCCGAGTCGTCACTTTCCTGGTCCAATTTCACTAAATGTGGATAGTCTTTCTTCAGTGCTTCATATAAATGACCTTCTAATCCTTCTATGAAATTGTCTTCGTCCATTGTTTTAAACAAAAAACTACTATAATGTCTGTTTTTTCCAAGTTTCCGTGAGCTTGTGTTGTTGTGTCAGGTATATAGCCTTACGTTTACAATAGCTTGACGTTAGTGAAGCCCTTAAATCGCTTAAAGCTGGTTTGTGAGAAAATATAATAAACGCCTTATAGGTGTTTTGTTACTAGCTATACACAATACATCAAATTAGGTATATGAGCGTTTTCACTGCAGGTCCCCTTTAACTCTCTCTCTCTCTCCTCATGCACTGCAGGCAATGGTGAGGGGCGTGGCTGTCACACGCAGGCGGAGTCTGGAGAGCACACCTGATTCCACTCAGCTTCCCAGCGCTAGAAGATTGTCCCTCCAAAGGATTCCGTTTCCCCATGATCTCACTGGCTCCCTGATTCTCTGATGCTTGACCAGTTCCCACTTTAATATTTTCCCTCAGCGATTTTGGTTTTCGGGTTTCCCCTCACGATGATCACAATTCCCCGTACTCCAGTGCCTGCTCTGTGCTCAATAAAGGTCATTTGTATCATCATACTCGGTCTCCTGCATCTTTGGGTCCAACTGAATGCTCCTTGCATCACAGTTCAAACTAGTGCTTTGACTGAAACATTTAATAATTTTAATACTGCAGTCTGTTCTGAGCTAATACATAAATGTCATGCATGTGGTACTTTTCATACTGTGTATATTCTCTGTTGAAACCACTAATTTAAACACACCAGTGCCACATAGTGCCACAATGTTTACCATACAATTCAAAAGGAGGCATGTTCTAAAAATACATTCAAAGACCTCTCCTTTCACCTCGCTATTGGGAGTGGTCTTAAAAGTATCTGGACCCCAAAGTAGCTTTTGATGCTGCTGCCATCAGCTCAGGAAAAATCGGAAATTTGTACTTTCAAAAGTTAACCCCAGAAAAACAAAAAAACATGTGTTGACCAGTTCTGTCATACATGTCGGTGGTATCCATTTAGATTGTCTCATGTGGCAGATGTGTATACACACAGTTGGTAGATTTCTAGATTCTAAACGGCGGCTGGGTGCCTGAAGCATCACATCTGACAGCAAGTACGCATAAGCAGATGTACTCTCTATGATGTAGTTACAAGCCTGCCGTGAGAGGCCGATGAAAGGTCTGGCTTGCCACAAAAAAAGTCTGATGCGAATAAAAATGGTATTATTCATTAAAAAAGATATTTATTTATTTAGTTAGGTAGTTATAAATCACAAATATTGGCATTGCCAGCTCCACAAAACAATTACTAAAAAATGGACGAACTAATAGCATATTTTGCCACACTCTGTGCGTGCATGATTTCCTTCTTGAAGGAGATTTATAACCTTTTTCCACAGTTTCAGTCAGCCACTCTCTTGCTGAGGCCATGTTTCCTTACTAAGTTATATTCCCAGGCTCTGCTTGTATTTGTTTTAGAAATGCAAATATTCAGAATTTTTTCCTGTCCAAATCTAGTACAATGGTACCTCCCCTTACAAAATTAATCCGTTCTAGAGCCTTTTTCCTAACCTGGATTTTTCGTAAATTGAACCGCATTTTAAATGTAAAACGTGAGATTCGTTCCAAGGCCCACAATACTACCTCCTAAACCCTTTAAAATGTATAAAAGCATCCTTCTGCTTCAATATCGTACCAATGGTAGATGGGTTTGGCTATATTCCTTTGCAATATCACTGAACCGCATGCCACGAGTCCACTTCTTCTTTTCATTCGCACCGGAAATCACACTCGCACGTGTGTGTGTGTGTACATGTGTGTGTATGTGTGCGTGTGTGTGTACATGTGTGTGTATGTGTGCGTGTGTGTGTGTGTGTGTGTGTGTGTATGTTGACCATGTCTTCTTAGCAAAGATATAATCTTACAAATGTTTATGGAAGGTTAAAAGTAATGAGCACACTCAAATATCTCATGAAACAATAGTAACTCTGTCTTTTACATGAAAAGCATTATGGGAGATGCAGCTCCATAATAGCCAATAGAAGGCCAGCAGGGCGGGATGTTGGGAGATAGCCAATGGGAGGGGGCTGCGTCATCCCTCCTAGCCAATGGGAGGCCAGCGGGGCGGGATGTTGGAAGATAGTTATGGGAGAGCAAACTCGTGCATTGTTTGAATGTTTGAATGGTGCGTTTGAATGTTTGAATAGCGCGTTTGGCGAGTTTCGTAAGGAGAACTTGTTCCGTATACAGAGACAAAAAATTTTGGAAAATGTTTTTTGTAATCTGGATTTTTCGTTTGCTCGACTATCATAAGGTGAGGTACCACTGTAATTCCATGTTTTATACAGTGTAGTGATTCTACCACATTAGGAAATTATATTCTATGTTGAATTGCTTGAGGTCTGTTTAATGATTCCAAAATGTTCAGCAAATAAAGTAAATCGTTTGTGTTATACATGTGATTTGTTTATATGAAATACAATCAGAGTGGGGCAGTGGTGGTCTAGTGGTATAGGTGCTGGATCACTGATCCAAAGGTTGGGGGTTCGAGTCCCACTCTCCACAAGGTTGTCACTGACACCCCCCCCCCAGTGCAGCTAACTGGGTTATCAAAGGCGGGCCATGTCTCTCACTGTCTATGGTGAGAGGCATGTAAAAGAACCATTGCTGACTTTCATAACTTGCAAAGCTGTGAGCGTGTTTCCGCCCTGCGATGGCCTGGTGAGCTGTCCAGGGTGTACTCTACCCTTGCCCAAAGTTGGCTGGGAGGGACACCAGCCTCCCCGCGACCCAAATTAGGATTAAGCGGTTACAGAAGATGAACAATCAGAGTGAATATCTTATTAGTGTGATTCCATTTTTTTTAATTTTTATTTTTTTGCCAGGGCTGTACATGTTTTGTGGATCCAAAGCTAAACTACACCGTGTTGTTTATAATAAAATTAATAATAGAAAATCATAATTTAAATCTGATAAAGAAAAAACAGAATTCATTGTGAAAGCCATGCTCAATTTTCAGACAGGATTGAGGCCATCCCAGCTGACTCTATACATCCTGAACATCTCTAAAGGCCATTCCAGGCATAACTCACAACCATTCACAATCACATTTATAATTAGGCGTGTTTGAGATTCTCCAATTATCCTAATGTGCATGTCTGTGGACACAGGAAGAAAACATAAAAATGCCCACGCCGGGCACAAGACTCAAACAGAGGGTGTTCTTGTTTTGCAGACGAAGTGCCAAACACTACGCCACCATGATGTCTGTCAGAAAATTCGCTGGCCTGAAACTGATAATGTGTTTTTCAAAGATACTTATAATTTTTGTAGCTTGTAAGCACCATATGTCTGAAATTCTGTTATATGCCCACACTCTTATCTTCAGATAATATAGAAATAGTAAAACAAGTGCTACTTGCTTTACTAGAGACTTCATATTCATCATTTGATACGAAATACAAAGTTTATTATTATATGCTAAAATGAATTAACATTAAATTGCACCACACAACATCATGCAATACAAATTTCATGGAAATGAATGTAAACTGAGGTCAGAAAAACAATAAGCAAAATGTGTGATTGCTACAGAGCTAAAGGAGCAACATGAAACAGATCAAATACACAAAAAATAAACGTATCAGATGCCTTTTAGGATTTTCCCTAAGATAAATAAATATGTACTAGTGTCAAGTACCCCATTAGCAGTGCAAAAAAAATATGATTTATGATGATAGTGATATTGAGAATGGCAATAGAAATGATGATAATCATGTCACGACAATGTTCCTTGTAAAAAGCACAATAAAAATAGCTTTGAATTTACGTAATTGAATTTAATCAAACTGAATACCGCTGGTGCTGATGAGGAGTATAATGATGATAGATAATTTTGAAAGAGCCAGATTTGGATTTGGGCATCATTCTTCCAAGAGAGTCAGTGTTGCAGAACGATGGCGAGGTATCACACCTTCACTCTCCGCTCTGTTAGATTATTAATTCATAAAATCTCCAGGAGATGATTGGGGCTTTTGTGAGGTCTGAGGGGGAAAACAGTCTGCTTTATACTCGGGTATAAAATGTGCTTGATCTGTGAAAGATGGGGGATCCAAAACAGAAGCCCCGCAACATGTTTTTTTTGTTTTTTTTTTTGCACTGGTAATAAGAGAAGCGAGATCTTTCATTTAGGGCTAAGGAAGCTGGCTGTCTTTTTCCCAACAGTACAAAATAACTATCATAATTCTTAATACTTTTCCTTCTGTATCTGTTCCACCTCTGAGTGAATGCAACTTTGCTTAGCTGGTTCACTTCATTATTGTAGTTTCCACAAACATATGAACAGATCCAAACTAACCTGTTCCCTAAGGATAAGTTCTGCCATGTTTTCTGTGCATCAAATACTTGTATTAGCATTTTCTGTTCCAAAGACGATAGCATTTTGAAAGCACTGTGGAATAGTAAGCTTCACACTTAAGACAATAAAGACACTTTGGGGATTTGCACAACCAAATTTTCAAACATTTTCCTCCACTAAGCTTCTCTCTATTAGTCCCCAGATGGGGACAAATCTGTCTGTACGGTTTCTAAAGTTCTTGGTGACTAATAATCTTTAAATTAATCAATATAGGATTTACTGTTGTCTGGTTTCTCTTTATGGTTAAGAGCATCCTTTTGCCAATACCTAATTAACAACTGCCTTAAGTAACTCAATCACACTGAATTAAAAAATAACAAGGATAGTATTATTTCTTTATTTACTCCGTTGGCTGAAATTCAGTAATGTGTGTCCTAAATACTCAGTTATCATTTCTGAATGCAGCATGAAACAACACACTTAAAAATAAATTCCTATTAACTTGATTTTACACAGCACTTTGGATGACATTTGTCTTTAACTGTGGTGTATAAATAGACCCAACCGGACCTGATTTGTGACAAACAACAGAAGCAAATTTGGTTTATAAAATGAACGACACAGCAGTAAATTGGCGAGCCAGTCCTCAGGAAATTACATGTTCGCAAATTGGTGTTTGCCCCACTGAGAATCTTTAATCCCCCAGATTTTTACCCTTTGTTTTAAAGCAGGGAATTAGCTAAATTTATATATTTAATAGTGTATAAATGATCATTAATATGCATAACGAGGTTACACATTAAATGGAGTTTACTCTATCACCGCTCCATGGAATGCCCATGTCCATATAATATATGGATTTAGGACTGCCTGAAAGCAAAGCTCCTGACAGATGTTACTTGAAAGATGTCTGAGGCTGTTTTTAAGATTCATCACCAATCATGATATAATGTTGGTTTTGTAGTTGAGCGTAATAGAGCGTAAAAGACCTAAACAGAGCAATTTAGACCTTGATGCACAATCGTAGTGGATCCTGATGAACCTTATAACACAATTCTTTCAAGTTTCATGTCTTAGATGCACTCTGTGTCATTATTATATCCTAATCATGCTCCTAGTCTGGTCGCAAATCATGGCACTCCACATTTTTTTAAATGGTGATGGCGGACCTTGTGACCCCGTGGAAACCCAGGATTAACAAGTTCATTTCTAGATATGCTTCTGATTTCATTGGTTGCTCTGTATGGTGTTTTTTTTGTTTGTTTGTTTGTTTGATTTTGCATTATTTGTTTGTTTTTCTTTTTTTTTTAGTTTCCTGTTGTTATTATGAGTTATATGAGTTTATTACCTTCTATTTTGTGTTTTTTATTTTCAATATTAATTATAAATATGTTTCGTTTTTAAAGTGTTGCCTGCCATTATACAAGTACAGTAAATTATATATAACAGCCAATCCGCATGAACTCAGCAATCAAACCTGTGTAAGATACTTTGAGACAACAGACGGACATGAGACGCCCATCCATGTATATTCCATGATTATCATGCACTGCTCACAAAGGTCCACTATAAAGTAATCAAACTGTTGTAAACTTCAGTATATTATTCACTTATATTTATATTATTCAGTATTAATATTATTCACACCACAGTACTGTATAACTCTCAAAAAAGTTTAAAGCGTACTTAAAGTAGACTTAAAGTGGAAACTAACAATATTTAGAATGGCACACAGTGTATAGCTATGGAGGAGAAATTATCAATAATAATCAGGTGCAACCAAGAAGAAAAGCGTTCCCAGAGTCCCCAAAGTTCCCTTTCAGATTTGGTTCTTCTCAAAAACTATTCATGTCACCTCAGGGAGATTTATATTGCCACTGATCTGGGTTTCTCATTCGTGATAAAGTTTACAATTTAATTGAAATTGTATACATGGTGACCGCTAAAGCTGCCTTGTGATAAAGTTTGTTGTATAAATAAAATTTCACATTGAATGAAATTAAATATATCTTAATGGACTAGTTTCAGCATCTTGATAAGGACAAGAACAGACAAACCAACCTTTGCTCCACATGCCCATCGGTGAGCCTTGGGTACCTATGACAATCTTGTCAGTACACTGGTTGTGCTTCCCTGGACCATCGTTGGTAGGCACTTACCACTGCATTCTTAGAACACAATACAAGAAATGCCTTTGGAGAATAAAGGACCCAGTCGTTTAACTATCACAATGTATGTGTGTGTGTGTGTGTGTGTGTGTGTATATATATATATATATATATATATATATATATATACACACCTATATATATATATATATATATATATATATATATATATATATATATATATACACGTGTATATATATATATATATATATATATATATATATATATATACAGACATATATATATATACATATATATATATATACATATATATATATATATATATATATATATATACATATACACACACACACACACACACACACACACACACACACACGGATCCTTCATTGTTCACGGTTAATTGGGACCAAGATTCCATGCCCTGACCTCTGAATTCCATGAAGTAGTTTCACACCCCCCCCCCGACTGATGTATGCATACATGCATATGTGTAGATAATATTAATAAATACATATTTGATGCTATAAATGCTTATAATAACAATTAAACATTCAAAAATAATGCATAAGATATAAATGAAACATTTTTCCTATTCTTCCTTAATTTCCTTATTTTTAATTCAATGAATATTTATTTATTTATTTATTTATTTTTTAAATATGATGCACTGAAGCTGCATGAATTGAAGCACGAAGTAGCAACGGATCCCCGTATATATATTAAATACTGAGAAATTCTTATTTGAATATCCCTATGTTCACTCACTCATCAATTATTCACTTGCTGGGCCTCTTAATCCTACTGGGGTTCGGCGCAGGGGATGCTAGAGGTTATCACAGAAACACGGAAATGCTCAAGCCTCAAGCTGGAATTGAACCTATAACCTTCTTTATGTGAAGTGGACGTGCAAACATCACTTCATTTTGTCATAACTTATTTCTATAGGTGTACCATCATTAAAGATGATGGCCGTTCAGTGAAGCAGTGACTAACCACTACACCAGCATTCCAAATCATTTAAGCTACATTTTCCATGCTTAAATATAAAACAACAAGTTCCTTAATACATTGTCACTTGTTCGTGTTCACTAAAATGAGCTGAAGCACACAATGTTGTTCCTTGAAACATATAATAATGAAGATGTGAATGGTTAATCATTTGTTAATCAAAACAGGAATTTTATGGAATTTAATACATTACACATCAAATTGAAAATATACATTCTGCACAGAGGGCGTATGCAAATAGCTTTGTGTTTACCCTCTTTGAATATTATGGTCTTTAAAGTTGTGAGATTTTTTTTTGTTTTAAGCTGTGATGAAATGTCCTTTCTAATCAAAGCGTCTCTTCAAAGCATTGTGGGTAAAAACAGTTGCATTATACTCACAAACAAGGGAAAACATTAGAGTGTGTATATTGTGTGTAGTAGACCCAAGGCTTTAAAGTGCAAAGGACATCATGAAACTAAAAGGTGTCTGTTCGGTTTATGCAGTTGAGAACCTCATTGAGGTTTGATGTTTGTTCTTCTGTCAATTCCCTAATTAACATTTCAAGTGAATGCTATCATTCTGTTTATCTATGAACTCAGTGGCACCCATTGATTTGTCTTAGTATTCCTCCAGTATAGGGTTAAGCAGTGGGGGTGTTTTGTTTAGTTTTTTGTTTTTTTGAGACACAGTATAAACCAGAACAACTGAGATCAGCATCACAACATGCTGCTATGAATTGAAAGTGTTCTGCAGGTTGCCCAAATCCCAATTACCATAATTAATTATAAATTAACAACAATAACAATTTGATAAATAGCAAAAATAAGGACTTAAGTAACAGCATTAACATAATTTGGCTGATGCCCTTATCCAGAACAACATACAGAAATTAAATTTATCACTTATATACAATTGAGGGTTAAGGACATTTATCAAGGTCCCAACACGGAGGCTTGATCCCCTGACCTTTGGATCACTAACCCAGAGCCTTCACCTATAATATACTTATCCTGTTATTGTACTCTTTATTTGTTTGACAAGAATGGTATTTTTTTAAGTTTGAGCAAAAATGTATATTATATGTATGGTGTATAAAATAATTCAAATGATAAAACAGATTGGAATTGAATTTAGAAATTTCATGTTTACTGCAAGATTCAGCCTTTTCTGAGTTTCTAGGCAAAGGAATTTATTTGATAAGGTTACTCAATGTTAAAGAATCACTGCACTCTTTGTTTCACACGAACAACCAGGGTGAGTCACTTCAAATGCACTGAGGTGAAATATCTGATGTGCATGTTGTGCATTTAAAAAAAAAAGTTTAGCTTAAAACACATTCAGTAGCTGTTATGAAGCTAATATCCCAGCATTCATCACTCACGCATTTCCTGAACAGTGTTATCATATAATTGTCACAGGCAGGATGGAGCCTATCTTAGCTGAAAATGAGTGTAGGCAGAGTGCACCCTGATCAGCTTGTCAGACCAACACACACACACACACACACACACACACACACACACACACACACACACACACACACACACACACACACAAAGGTCAATTTTGAACAGCCAATTAGCCTAATGTGCATGTTTTGGGCCTGTCATAAGAAACCAGAGTACCCAAAGAAAATCCACACAAGCATGGGGAGAACATGCAAGTTGCACATCTTGAATTCGAACCCAGGATCATCTTGCTGTGAGGCAGACATGTGAAACAGGCTGTCACCTTGGAGCTGAAACTAGTATGTTATCGATTATGATGTTATAGTTGTGATAGCTGACCATTGAAAATTCTAAATGTGAACCCAGTGCTTGACTCAAGAATATTTAAGGGATTAAACAGGTTAGTACATTGATTAGATTACTTGCTTTAAGGCTCGGGTTGGCAGTGTTCAGGCAAAGAAAAATGTTAACGCCAACACACGAGTCATATTAAGTCAATATACAGATAGCCCCAAGATAGTTAATTTAATGGTATAAAAATAATGGGCTTTGTTGCATTATGATTGCATAGTGCATGCTCAGATATTTCAAATATACTCCTGAATTTCTGACAAATTCTTCATAACCTAGTATCTGGCAGAAGGTAGTGAGCTAATAAATTGGTCTGTCTACCAATATATATATATAATATATATATATCTACCAATATCAATATATATATATATATATATATAAAATATATATAGAGGATTTTCTGAGTAGATCCTTCCGTAGGAGAGTGCTCAATACTTTTTGGTAGAGCAAATAAACAAAAGGACAGGACAAAGGCTTTCTATTGAAACTCCATTTATCACTACAGATCTGTTTCGAGGGGTGGTGAAACCATCCCCTCTCTTCAGGTGATTACAGAAGTAATCACCTGAAGAGAGGGGATGGTTTCACCACCCCTCGAAACAGATCTGTAGTGATAAATGGAGTTTCAATAGAAAGCCTTTGTCCTGTCCTTTTGTAATATATATATATATATATATATATATTATATTGGACATACTGTGTGTTCAGGAGACAAGGTGGAAAGGTAGAAAGGCTAAAAGCTTAGGAGCAGGGTTTAAACTGTTTTATAATGGTGTGGATGGGAAGAGAAATGGAGTAGGAGTCATCTTGAAGGAGGGGTTTGTCAGGAATGTTCTAGAAGTGAAAAGAGTGTCAGACAGAGTGATGAGTCTCAAGTTAGAAATTGAAGGCGTGATAGTGAATGTTGGTAGTGCTTATGCCCCACAGGCAGGATGTGAAGCTAGAAGACAAGGAGAGATTCTGGAGTGAGTTAGATGAAGTGATGCAGAGTACCCCAGAGGTGAAAGAGTGGTCATTGGAGCAGACTTCAATGGACATGTTGGTGCAGGCAACAGAGGGGACGAGGAAGTGATGGGCAGGTTTGGTATCCAGGACAGGAACACAGAAGGACAGATGTTGATCGATTTTGCAAAAAGGATGGAAATGGCTGTGGTGAATACTTCCTTCCAGAAGAAACAGAAGCATAGGGTGACTTATGAAAGCGGAGGTAAGAGCACACAGGTAGACTACATCTTGTGTAGGCGATGTAATTTGAAGGAAGTCAGTGACTGCAAAGTAGTAGTGGGTGAGAGTGTTGCCAAACAGCATAGGATGGTGGTGTGTAGATGACAATTGATGGTGAGAAAGGTGAAAAGGCAAAGGCAGAGCAGAAGACAAAGTGGTGGAAGCTGAAAAGGAAGAGTGTCGTGTTGTCTTCAAGGAGGAGTTGAAACAGGCTTTGGGTAGTCAGGAAGTGCTTCCAGAGGACTGGACAACCACAGCCAATGTGATCAGGGAGACCGGTAGGAGAGTATTTGGTGTGTCCTCTGGAAGGAAAGTAGATAAGGAAACTTGGTGGTGGAATGAGGAAGTGCAGGAGTGTGTACAAAAGAAGAGGTTAGCCAAGAAGAAGTGGGACATTGAGAGGACCTAAGAGAGTAAACAGGAGTACAGGGAGACACAGCGTAAGGCTTAAGGTAGCAGTGTCAAAGGCCAAACAGAGGGCGATGATGACTTGTATGATAGGTTGAACAGTAAGGAGGGAGAAAATGATCTATACAGGTTAGCACAGCAGAGAAATAGAGATGGGAAAGACGTGCAGCAAGTTAGAGTGATAGTGACAGAGAGGGAAATGTATTGACTGGATGACAGAAGTGTGCTGGGAAGATGGAAAGAGTACTTGAAGAGCTGATGAATGAGGAAAATGAGAGAGAAAAAGAGGAAGGGGTGACTGTTGAGGAGCAGGAAGTAGCAAAGATTAGTAAGGAGAAGTGAGGAGGGCATTGAAGAGAGATGAAGAGTGGAAAGGCAGTTGGTCTCTGATGACATACCAGTTGAGGTATGGAAGTGTCTAGGGAGGTAGCAGTAGATTTTCTGACAAGAATATTCAACAAGGTCTTAGAAAGTGAGAGCAGATGCCAGAGGAATGGAGGAGAAGTGTGCTTGTGCCAATTTTAAGAACAAGGGCGATGTACAGAGTTGTGGCAACTACAGAGGGATAAAGTTGATGAGCCATACAATGAAGCTATGGGAAAGAATAGTGGAAGCAAGACTAAGGGCAGAGGTCAGCATTTGTGAACAACAGTTTGGTTTCATGCCAAGAAAGAGCACCACAGATGCAGTGTTTGCTTTGAGGATGTTAATAGAGAAGTACAGAGAAGGTCAGAAGGAGCTGCATTGTGCCTTGTGGATCTGGAGAAAGCATATGACAGGGTGCCAGAGAAGAACTGTGGTATTGTATGAGGAAGTCTGGAGTGACAGAGAAGTATGTTAGAGTGGTGCAGGACATGTATGATAGATGTAAGTCGGTGTGACAGAAGAGTTCAAGGTGGAGGTGGGACTACATCAAGGGTCAGCTCTCAGCCCCTTCTTGTTTGCTATGGTGATGGACAGGCTAACAGATGAGGTTAGACAAGAATCTCCATGGACTATGATGTTTGCAGATGACATTGTGATCTGTAGTGAGAGCAGAGACCAAGTGGAGGAAAATCTAGAGAGGTGGAGGTATGCCCTGGAAAGGAGGGGATTGAAGGTTAGTCTTAGTAAGACAGAATACATGTGTGTGAACGACAAGGACCCAAGAGGAACTTTGAGGTTACAGGGGGCAGAGATAAAGAAGGTGGAGGATTTTAAGTACTTAGGCTCAACAATCCAGAGCAATGGAGAGCGTGGAAAGAGGTGAAGAAGCGCAGTGCAGGCAGGTTGGAATGGATGGAGAAAAGTGTCCGGTGTGATGTGTGATAGGAGAGTATCGGCAAGAATGAAGGGAAAAGTGTACAAGACGGTGATGAGGCCAGCAATGTTGTATGGTTTAGAGACAGTGGCCCTGGGGAAAAGACAGGAGTCAGAGTTGGAGGTAGCAGAGATGAAAATGTTGAGGTTCTCTTTGGGAGTAACGAGGATGGATAGGATCAGAAATGAGTACATCAGAGGGACAGCACATGTTAGATGTTTTGGAGACAAAGTCAGAGAGGCTAGATTGAGATGGTTTGGACATGTACAGAGGAGGGATAGTGAGAGATATTGGTCGTAGGATGCTGAGGTTGGAACTACCAGGCAAAAGGCCCAGAGGAAGACCAAAGAGAAGATTTATGGATGCAGTGAAGGCGGACATGAAGGTCAAGTTGGAGTAAGTAGAAGATGCAGAGGATAGGGAGAGATGGAGGCAGATCATTTGCTGTGGCGACCCCTGAAGGGAACAGCCGAAAGGAAAAGAAGAAGATATATATATATATATATATATATATATATATATATATATATATATAATATATATATCTACCAATATATATATGTATTGGTAGACAGATGTCCATGTGTGGGTTTCCTTCAAGGACTGTGGTTTCCTCGCACAGTTCAAAAGCATCCACAGTAGACTAATTGGCTGTTCCAAATCACTCCTAGTTGTGAATGTTTTTGTCAGTGTTGGCCCTGTGATGGCCTGGCATGCTGTACAGGATGTACCCCACTGTTGCCTGGAGTTGGCTGAGATGGGTGCCAGTTTCCCTGTGACCCTAATTAGGATTAATCAGTTCAGAAAATGAATGAATGAATAAATTTCACAATCATTGTTGAAATGCTAAATATGTATATTTTTTATTATTTACTCAAACCTTTATTGGATGAATCTTGTGTTTAATGATAGGCAGAGTGTGTAGTATGGGGATGTATGGGGTGTCAGGGAGAAATAGTACCTTTGGCATATCATATAGTACCTTTTTAGGACAGCCCCATCTGCCACTGGTCCTCAACTGGCATTCAGCTCTCACCTGAGGCTCTTTGTACCTGTCACATCCAACAGCAGCCATTCCACAAGCAACAGCTTTGGCGGATCGGCTTAACCAGGTGAGGGCAGCCAAAGGGTCTGAAACCCTTGGTGAGTTAGATTTGGGTTGTGCCAGCCCCACTGCATGTGAAGACTCACTCCTGGTGAAACAAGCGGTAGTGATCCCTAGTGGATCCAACAATTGTGGAGGTGGTGGCAGCATGGGTCGTAAAGCGCATTAAAGCAGGATGCGGCATCTTAAGAAGTCCTGACCATTCACTGCAGCCTGGCAGTCTCCTGTCATAACAGTTTTCATATGCCACAAGATCAAGACCCCCCTCCCCCCCAGGCCGAGTGAAGTGGGTCGCTCCAGTGCAATGGTCTTTTCTCTATAAACCTACATGCACAGCTCCAATTTGCAACTCATCACCAATCTGTCGACATACACCCCACAAGTCTTGCGATTGTGGGCAAGTGGCGAAGTAATAGGTGGAGATGATCAGTGGCAATTGTACCACAAACCTGCACGTAGGCGGTCCATGGGCTAGTGGCAGTTCTATTCCTGAATCTAAGGACAACAGAAGAGTCCGGCAGCAGCTGTGGATGACTGGGCAGCCTCTTTAGGACAGCACTGCCCACCCCCGCATGGGGGAGGGGGCTACAAAAGGTGCCCCAGACAAATGCTTGCCCTTTCTGTGTCTGGTCAGCTAACAGATTCATCCTCACAGTGGTTGAAAAATGCAAAAGAGAAAACATAAGAGACTTATCTTGAGAGCATGGAACGTCCATACACTACTGGACAGAGATGGTACTCTGAGACCGGAAAGGAGAACAGCACTTCTTGCAAATGAGTTTCAGCGATATTGGATATTCAATGCTGCGCTCAGTGAAATGCGGCTCGCTGATGAGGGTTCACTAACAGAGGAAGAAGGTGGATATACCTTCTTCTGAAAAGGCAAGCCACAGGCTGAAGACATGATTCCTGGTATTGGTTTTGCCACCAGAACATCATCACTGAAGAACATACTTGCCCTACCAGTTGAAATCAATGAACGACTTATGAAACTATGTATTCCTCTCAGCAAGTCCAGACACCTCAATGTCATCAGTGACTAAGCTCTGACACTCACCATCTCAGATGACTCAAAGGAGCAGTTTTATGAAAAGCCTGATGAAGCTATTAGATCAACCTCACAGAGTGACAAACTGGTTATTCTCTGTGATTTCAATGCAAGAGTAGGAAAGGATTACAACACTGGGAAGGCGTCCGAGGCAGACAAGGAGTAGGCAAGGTCAATTACAGTGGCCTGCTCCTCCTTAACAAGTGTGCAAAACATAGCCTTTGCATCACAACACCCTATCCAGTATGGCCAACAAGTACAAGACCACCTGGATGCACCCAACGTCAAAACATGGGCACATGATTGATTTCATCATTGTACGCGAGCATGACATTGTGGATGTCCGAGTGACCCACATCATAAAAGCGGAAAAGGTTATTTTGACATATTCGGCTCTTTTTTTTTTTTTTTTTTTTTTTGTGATGAGTGCAAACATCTGCCTACAGCACTGAGAAGTGGTCCTCCTTTAAGTAGACAGTCATTGATGTTGCCAAGGAGGTCCTCGAGGTCAAAACCAGAGAGCATGAAGATTGGTGTGATGAGAACAATGAGCAAAAAAAAAAAAAAAAAAATCAAGTCCCTCCAAGCCAAAGTCGAGTTCAATCTTAGGCTGATGCAAGACCACTGGTGGCAGGTCAAGGCCACCAAAGCTCAATTCTGTGCTGATACCCACAACACTCAAAAATTCTTCAGATCACTAAAAACAGCCTTCGGCCTGTCTAAATCAAGCTGCAGGCCACTTCTTTCCCTCAGACAGCACAACACTGATCAAAGACCAAGAGGGACTCAGCGAGCACTGACAGGAACACTTCAGCGGACCCTTATCAGTAGATGCTGAAGCACTAATCCTGATTCCTCACCAACCAGTACAAGACACAATCGCAGAACACCTCATCATTGATGAGATCAAAAAGGCAATCCACCAGACAAGCTCAGGCAGAACATCAGGAAAGGATAGCATCCCTGCCAAGATCTGTAAAGCAGCAGGCTCCTTGTGGCCTCACAAAACATTCTACAGAGAATCTGGGATGAGTAGAAGACTTCCATGACACCCTGATTGCATTACTCTACAAGAACAAGGGAAGCAAATCCAATTGCGGTATCTCACTTCTCTCAAATCTTTGATCTTTGCTCGAGTCCTTCTCAAAACACTCACCATTGTCTCTGAGCAACACCTCCCCAAAGAACAAAGCGGCTTTAGGCCATGAAGAAGTACCATCCATATGATCTTCTCAACGAGACAACTCCAAGAGAAATACATATAACAAAACATGCCCCTGTACTCAGTCTTCATTGACCTGACAAAACCATTTGAGACGGTTAACATGGAGGCTCTTTATACTGCCTTAGAATGCATCAGGTGTCCGTCAAAGTTTGTATTGATAATCAGGCTCTTCCATGATGGTATGACTGGACAGGTGCTCTCCAACGACAATGTGATGGAAGTTTTTGAAATTAAAAACAGTGTGAAACAGGCCTGTGTGTTTGCACCAGTCCTGTTCAACATCTTCACCTGCATGCTCTCCCATGCTCTGGAGAACGGGGTCTACATCCCTTACTGCTTGGATGGCTCCCTTTTTAACCTTCACTGCCTCACTGCCAAGACAAAGAGCCTTGAAACCCTTCTACAAGAAGTCTTCTTTGCTGATGAGTTTGTGCTTGTGGCCTAGGCAGAATCTGACCTGCAACTGATGATCGACCGCTTCTCAAGCGCCTCTAAGCTCTTCGGCCTCACAGTCAGTCTTGGCAAGACAGAGGTGTTTCATCAACCTGCACCAGGCACCATGAGCCCAGCACTCGCTATTGCCATAGACAGCACAGAGCTCAACAATGTCAAGGCACTTCAAGTACCTTGGCAGTGCCATATCCTGTGATAGCATACTGGACAGAGAAATTGCTGCCAGGATCAGCAAAGCAAGCCAGGCGCTGGGCAGATTATGCACCAAAGTGCTTAGTCAGCATAACTTTCGACTTCAAACCAAAGTGAAGATGTACAAGGCAGTGGTCCTTCCTTCCCTCCTCTATGGATGTGAAACATGGATATTTTCATGGCAAACACATCAAGAAGCTGGAATACTTCCATATGAGAGCTGTCTGCTCTATCCTGGGAATCCGTTGGCAAGACTGCATCACCAACTTGAAGGTTCTAGATAGTGCCAACTGCACCAGCATTGAGTTCAAGCTCATCAAGGCCCAACTATGATGGATGGGGCATGTCATCTGTATGGAAGAGTTCTGGATGCCGAGGAGGTTGTTGAATGGGGAACTCACACACGGCAGAAGAAATAGAGGCAGCCCTAGAAAGCATTATAAAGTCATTGTCACAAGGAACCTCCAGTCGTGCCATCTCAAACCTATAGGACTGGAGAAGTGTGCAGGAGATAGGCCGCTATGGCATGCCCTAGCGCACAGAGCTGCCTCCAGCTTCGAGAATACTAGAATCAGAAAGTGGCGACCGCCAGAGAACAGCATCATTAGGCAAAAACATTAGTCATCATAACGGCAAAGTTTCAATGCCCCTGCTACTCCAAACTCTACACCTGTATGTGGGGCTTGCAGAGCCACCTCTGCATTCATAGATGAGATGCATGTTCGAAAACGAACGACAACCCACAAAAAGAGTGTGTAATAGGGACAAGGTGAGAATGGTGTTAGGCATGCAGACAGGAAGTGAGAATGGTGTTAGTCACGCACAGCGAAGAGGTGGGAGTGATGCTAGTACATGTGAAAACAAGGTGAGAGTGGTTTTAGAACAAAACTGCTTCGTACATTAGAGTTAGAGTACACTGGGTAAAGGTTGAGCTAGTAGTAGTAGTAGTAGTAGGGCCTACGAGATGATCTTTGATCAAGTTGCATTAATGCAAGTTGCATTATTAATTAATTTTAATTTTAGCATTACTGGACTTTGAGAATCTTCTTCTTTTCCTTTCGGTTGTTCCCTTTCAGGGGTCACCACAGCGAATCATCTGCATGGAAGACATATTAATGATTCCCATATTCGATTTGACATAGGTTTTTACATCGGATGCTCTTCCTGATACAACCCTTAGCAAGGGACAGAAACACGCTGACGGCTATGCAGCCTACTCTTGTCGAAAGTCAGCAATGGTTCTTTTACATGCCTCACACGATATACAGTGGGAGACATGGCCAGCCTTTGATAATCCAGTTAGCTGCACTAGGGGGAGCAGTGACAACCTTGTGGAGAGTGGGACCTGAACCTCCAACCATAGGATCAGCGATCCAGCATCTTTTCTACCATGCCACCATTGCCCTGACTTTGAGAATATACAAAATAAATAAGTAAATAAAACATCACACAATTTTAATAAAAATGCATTTTTTGTCCAAACTGTATTATTTGGACCATTTGCTGAACCACTTATTGTAGGTCTATTGGGGGACCAGAGCTCATCTGAGTGATACTGGACAAAGGTGGAGTACACAGTGAACAGCTCATGAGTCCATCGCAGGGCCAACACACACACACACACACACACACACACACATGCACACACACGCGCGCACACATGCACACACACGCGCGCACACATGCACACATGCGCACACACACACACACACACACACACACACACACACACACACACACACAATCAGATAGGGGGAATCTACGGGAATTTTGTAACCGCAAATTAGCCTAACGTCTTTATATAGTAAAAGGAAACTTGAGCACCCAGAGGAAACCACACAATCATGAGGAGAACAAGCAAACTACACAGAGAAACAGTCTTGTCAAGCCCAGAACTTGAACCCAGGAACTTCTTGCTGTGTGGTTTTACAAAAAATTCAGTTTTATTTGTATAGCACTTTTTACAATTAACATTGTCTTAAAGCAGCTTTATATAGTAAAAACGCATACAAAAATTGTAACATTTCTTCTACAGACCTTACATTTCCATAAAGAGCCATCCTGTAGCTCCACCATGCCGTGCTGGAGCGTTTAATTTACACCAATTGTTTTGTTTGACAGTGATTAAACAGTATACTTTTACTGTTACAGTCGGCCTCCTTCTTATGAAATTAATCCGTTCCAGAGCCTTTTTCGTAACCTGGAGTTTTCGTAAGTAGAGGTGCATTTTACATGTAAAACGCATGATTCGTTCCAAGGCCCCCAAGACTACCCCATAAACCCTTTAAAAATTATAAAAGTACACCAATTTTGTATGAAATATGTATGAAATATGTATGAAATATGTGTTAAAAGTAAAATACATTTTTTTATTAAACCACTTAAACATTTTATTATAAAATTAAACCATTTTATTAACATATTTATTAATTTTTTTAGTAGCTATTTTTTTATTAACCAAACCAAACAATATTAAACATTATTAAATATTTGTGACACACTCTGCCAAGTGCGGGCAGCGTCATGGCTGACTCCGGAGATTTTGGGGCGTAATGCAGGTTGTCTGGACCTCTGATCTGTCAAGCAGGCAGATGCGCTTTGAACACTTGTTTAGTACTCAACATTCCCTCGTTTGCTTGATGGATTGGAGGTCCGGATGAGCCGTGTTTTACCCACATTCGACGTGCGCCACATTTATTAAACATTTTTACACTGAAATAAATCACTCAAAAAATGAGAAATAAGCTGCAATGAGCACGTTCAAAAATATTCACGAGCCAACAGTACATCTCCCCTTTACGTGTGTGATAAACAAGTATTATACATATAGTACTATGGAGATTCAGCTCCCTCCTGGCCAAAGGGAGGCCAATGTGAGGCCAGCGGGGTGGGATGTTGGGAGACAACCAAAGAGAGAGCAACTCGTGCATTGTTTTAATGTTTGAATGGCGTGTTTTTCGTATTCAGGGGTTTTTGTAAGAAGGGGGCCGACTGTACTTTTAAACAGTTTGTTTCTTGCACTGGTTAATCTTTAAAAGAAATGCATTTAACCAGACACACAGCACATCAATTTGTACTAGAAGTCACATCATATCCCTGACCTAACCTTGTTAGAAATAATCACAATATGGTTTAAGCTGAGGGTTGGAGATTAAAATGGACCTTGGTAAAGGTCGTAAATTTTGGTACTTTTCTTGAAATTTAATTTATTTACACAAAGCAGTTACCCACTCAGTGCCCGGTGCTTTTGGAACTGAAGTGCTCTCATGCATGACAGTTGTTGTGTACGCTCACTTCACTACATCATTGCTTGTGAATATTTGAAGTAACCACAATTAGTTTTCAGTTGAGTCGATCGGTGTGGTGTAGGACACCATTTGCATACATCACAAACACAAGGCAAACACAAGAATTTAAACAAATGTATTACATGGTGAATTATAGTATTCAGCAGTCTTATATTTTTAAAGCAATTTTTATTCCAAAAGCAGACACGCTCAGCTCCAAATACCTCCGGGTGCAAGAATAAAACTTAGTATAAAATCATGCATGAAACCAAACTCTCATTAAATATTTTAACTTACTTTAATGCGTTACGTCTCATAAGCGCAAATGCATTTCGGAGTTATGGGGTTGTCCCATTTTGATAGACTGATTCTTTTCAATTATTTGCCTTAATTAGGGCTAACCCTGCAATGGTGTGTTATATATCTTTATGGCACAGCCAATCGGTAATGTCAAACTCACCTGTTACTTCTTTTGGTTAAAAGAACGATCTTTCAAAGCTGCTTCATACACTGAAAATGGCTTAACCATGAAATGTGTTTGTGCTTATGAGACATAATGCAATAAAATAAATTAAAATACAGTGGAGCCTCAGTTTTCGAACTTAATCCGTTCCAGAAGGCTGTTCGGATACTGATTTGTTTGGATTCCAAAACCGCTTATCCCATTACAAATAATGTAGACAGTTTTAATCCGTTCGAAGACGCTAGAAAACTACCTTTTTTAAACAAAATGTTATTTTATAATGTAATTTATGTATCAACATGTATATCAATTATACAATTATATACATACAATGGTACCTCACCTTACGATAGTCCCAGCAAACGAAAAATCCAGGTTACAAAAAACATTTTCCAAAATTTTTTGTCTCTGTATACGAAACAAGTTCTCCTCACGAAATGCACCAAACGCACCATTCAAACGCGACATTCAAACAATGCATGAGTTGCTCTCCCATTGGCTACCTCCCAACATCCCGCCCTGTTGGCCTCCCATTGGCTAGGAGGGATGACGCAGCTCCCTTCAGCAGCAGGTTGTTTCATGAGTTTTTCGAGTATGCTCATTACAACTTTATTTTTTGGCTAAGGCTTTTAACCTTGCATAAACATTTGTAAGATTATAACTCTGCTAAGAAAACATGGTCAACACAAAGTAAGTATCTTAAAAGGTATGCTTTTATCATTTTTAAAGGGTAGTATTTAGGATCTTGGAATGAATCATGCATTTTACATGTAAAATGCGGTTCTACTTACGAAAAATCCAGGTTACGCAACCGCCTCTGGAACAGATTAATTGCGTAAGGTGACGTACCACTGTATATATTATATTATATATATTAAATGTGAAACAACAGGAAAAACACACCAAATTCTTAATAGATTACTTTATTTTGTGTCTTTTTTGTTTCCTTTATGTTTATTCAAGTTGATTGTTTGTGTAAAGGAGTGTGTTCAGTACAAACATGATGCAGTGATGAAACATGTTAAAGAAATGAAACACATGAAATAAAGGACTAAAGAAAGAAAAAAAAAACTTTAATGTGTTACTGCTTGAAAGGGGGTGGCTCTTGTTCAGGCTGAACATTTCTTCTCTTAAAGAACATTTCTAGTGTTGCCTGTTTCTGCCTTCTTTTCAAAACCATACGGAAGTGGCCCATGACCTCCTCATTAAAGGTGTGCACAGCTCTGCTAGCCTTAGCCTTATCAGGATGATACCGTTCAACAAAGCTATAAAGATTGTTCCATTATGAGCACATGTCCTTAATAAGTGAAGTCAGGGCATTCTTCCTTCCATCACCCTCTTCAGAAAACATCTCCTCCTCCAACGTCTTCTTCTGCTCTGCCTGAAGGTGGAGGAGTTCTTCCGTCGTGAGTACAACGTGATGTTCCTCCAGCAGATCGGCGACATCACCAGTGTCTATTTCCAGACCTAGACTTTGGCCTATGCTGACGATGTCTTCGATGATTTGATTATCATCCTGCTGTTCCTCCTTGGCAGGAGCTGCTGTGCAGGTGCTTCCCACAGTCCCCACCCTTCGAACTCCATACTAACACATTCCGGCTACAGTTTCCTCTACGAAGAGTTCACTGACCTGTGTGAGACATGATTCCAGGCCCTATCAACAATGGTTATGCAGTGGTTGATGTTGAAATGATTCCTCCAAAAATCTCCAGGTGTTAACTGTGTGTCGTTAGTCACCTCGAAGCATCTCTGGAAGAGGAATTTTGTGTGCAATTGCTTGAAATTAGCAATTGCGCGCTGGTCCATGGGCTGAGGTTGTGTTAGGCGGAGGAATTTTATTTTAATGAAATCAGACTCCTCAGTTAAATTGTCCGCCAAACCGGGAGGGTGAGCAGGGGCATTGTCCATGAAAAGAAGGCAGCGGCATGGCAGGGATTTTTCATACAAATATTTTTTCACGCTCGGAGCAAACACCTCATGCACCCATTCCGTGAAAAATCGCCTGGTTAACCATGCTTTCGAATTCGATCGCCACATAAAAGGCAACTTACTTTTTATCACATTGTTCGCTTTCAATGCCCTCGGATTCTCTGAATGATAAATCAATCATCAGCAGCTTGATTTTTAAATCTCCACTTGCATTGCATCTTTCATGGGTTTGTGTCCGGTAAGTGATTTCTCTTCATGCGTGATGTATGTCCTCCATGGCATTTTATTCCAGAATAGGCCAGTCTTATCGCAATTAAAGACTTGCTCGGGAAGATAGTTCTCAGCCTTGATAAAAGCAGCAAATTCCAGCTTGAAGTCCTCAGCGCCATCTTTGTTAGCACTCGCTGCTTCCCTGTGACGAACCACGCTGTGACTCTCACTTCTCCGCTTAAAATTCTCAAACCAGCCTTGACATGACTTAAAGTGGAACCCTTCAGGATTCGAGATAGGGTCTTTTTTCACCAAATCATCATAGATTTCGAGTGCTTTGCAGCAGATCATATCCTTGCTAACGCTATATCCCGCTAACTCCAGCTCGTTTTCGTATATGATCAGCAACTTTTCCACCTCCTCCAGCACTTTGCAGTCTTTGTTTGCTGATAACCGTTGAGCCTTTCGCCACATCACTAGTTTTAACAGCCTTGTTGTTCTTCAGAATCATGCATATTGTTGATTTAGCCATGCCGTACTCCTTAGCAAGATCAGTAACACGCACGCCTGATTCATGCTTAGCTATCGGCTCCTTCTTAAACTCCACAGTCTTCCACACAACTGCCCTCTTCTCAGTGGCTTTTTTGGAGACATGTTTATTACCTATAATCTAATCAAATAAACAAAAAAACATGGTATACAGTACTGTACTTTGTAGAACAGGAGCAAGCACATCCACATGCACACAGTTGGCAAGTAGAGACAAAAGAGACCGGTTTCCGGAAGTGGAGCACTTTTCCTTCCCTCGGTCTCGTTTTATCTCGCGCGTTTTTTAAGTTTGACTTCCAGTTTTTGTTTTATGTATGGAACGGAAAGATCCCTTCACTGTACAGGGATCCCTTGCTACTTCGTACTTCAGTTCATGCATGCGGCTTCAGTGTATCGTTTTTTTTTTTTTTGAAATATTCATCGAATTAAAAAATAAGGAAATTAAGGAAGAATAGGTGAAAATGTTAAGGAAAATGTTGCAAAACAAGGCCAATTATGCAAAAAAAAAAAAAAACAAAAAAAAACCAAAACCCCCCATCAAAACTACTTACATTTTTATGTGAGGTGCGCATCTGATTGTGTACACGTGCACAAACAGATGCAAGTGCACACACTCAGCTGCCCACCTCACGTAAAAATGTATGTGTATGTATTTATATTTTATTTATATCTTACGTATTATTTTTGACTGTTTAATTGTTATTATAAGCATTTATAGCGTTGAATATGTATTTATTGATATTATGTACACATATGCATGTACGTATACATCAGTCAGCAGGGGTCGATACTACTTCGCAAAATTCAACGGTCGCGGGGGATCTCGGTCCCAATTAACCACGGAAAGTGAGGAATCCCTGTACTTAAGAGTGTGGTTTCTTGTATGATTTTATATCTTTATAACAAACCACAACTAAATTCTGAAGACTGTGTCATTAGCAGAAGCAATAGCATATTTTTTAAATCAACAATAACATTTTAATCAATGTTTTCTAAGTTTAATAAGTGAGATAATGTACAGATATAGGTTTTTTTTCTTCGTTTTTTTTTTTTTTTTTTGGGGGGGGGGTCTTTGGAATGTCGTATGTCATATGTTCAATAACCAGCAGACAAAACACCCGATATGATAATATCACGATTCCTTGGTGCCGATTCAATATTATTGTAATTCTGTAAGTAACACAATTCTATAAATACTCCAACTTGATATTACTGTTTTTTCTGCACTTATTTATAATTTCAAATCTCTTAAACGTGTAAAAGAAAGTTTGTTCATTATTATGTCAATGAAAAAGTTAACTAAAAATGTGCTCCGCCCACATGATACTGTGCTGCCTGCTGATTTCTGAATAGTTTGGAGCATACCATCTGGATGACTGTCAAAACCTAGCAATGCTTCTCCACCTCAAAATTAATTCTATAAATTAAGACTGAATTAGAAAGTGATTTGGAGACAAATGTGGTGTGATACATGAATCACCACACAAAATAACAATTCAGAACTGAAATTATTTTTCCCAAATTTCTATTAAAGATAATGTATAATGTTCAGTGTTATCATGGATTTCGGGCTGTTATTGGCTGTCAATGGTACCATTTTGAAATCTTAAAGCAAATTGGTCTCACCAAGCTGGCTGCCATCCAGCTTCAAAATTCAAACACTAATGAAAAATTTAGGTGATGAGGTTTTTGGGGGATTACTTTTTTAAATCAGTGAATGAAACAGGTTGAAGATGTGGCTACTGCTTTTTTGAAGGGAAAGCCTGCACTTACAGCGACCATCTACAGATAAGAGTGGACACCCCTGGTTTAGCTCAAACTTCAATAAATGATATCAGTTTACACAGCTTTTTTAACACAGTTTTCACTTTCACGCCTAAATCAGGATCTGGACAAGAAGTGACAGGCAACAAATGGCCATGCAAATTCAATGATTGCCAAAAAAATGAGCAAAAAGAGGCCTTTTCCCTCCAAGGTATATGAATGCAAAATCAGGGCTTAAGGATACAGTTGACTGATTTTCCTATTTGCACTTATAGACATACAAAACCAATCAGCTACATAATAGCCAATTATTAACAAGTCAAGGATATAGCAGCATTACAGAGTTTTCTGTGGTGGGCACATGTAGTCACCAGACAAAACACAGGACAACCGTCCAAGTCATGTTCTGTGTCTATGGTGCTCTGCTCAGAAGCGCTGCTATTAATGCACCCACCCACATACATTTGTCTTATTGTCCATGACAAGCATTCCTTGTCATGAATATTAATGCTCCAATGCAGCTAATTAATGCTCTAGTTACACCCAACTTAACTTTTACCTTGACCTCAGCCAACATAAAATAAAAATAAAAAAACCCTTGAAACATTTTACCTCTTATTTTTATGTTTTTAAATATTCCATAAGGTTAGAGCTGTCAAATGTTCTATCATTGGGATCTCATGAAGACATAACCCATGTAAACTAAACCACAAAACCCACCACACTCAAACATGATGTGTATTTGACTAAGCCTGTCGTTTTGAGCTCCTGTACTGCAGAATGTATTTGTGACAAAACGATCACCAGTGCACAGCGGTGTTGGGTTTATGTTCCTAAAAAAATTAATTGAACATCTGTGAAGGCGGATAAGAACTCTATTTTTGCTCATCTGAGTTATTAACAACAGCAATGATAGGCTAAAACAGGCCAGGTCTTTGACAACTGGTTGAATAGTGATCCAAAAATGTGAATTAAGACTGGGAATAGACCGTCTGTTTCCCCGCCGAGATTTGCATGTACCACTGAATGCCAAGCAACCTTCCAATGACTATCTGGCAAACATCAGATCCTGAGTGATCATCCCATCAGTGGCCGTACTGCATGCAGAGAGCTGGATGTGCCCACTGGCTTAGCTTGAGCTATCCATAACCACAGCAGGGGCCAGTGAGGGTGCAATCACTGCCAATGCCCCAGGCTCATCATTTCTCCTCCCTGGAAAAGGTGGTGACAAATGGTAAAGCTTCAATCAAGCCAGTACTGCACATTCATTCAAACTAAGGCCTTGTCCACTCCTAACAAATTTCCCAAATTCATTGTGAAAATCATTTGTCCAATTAAATGTTCAGGTAACTGAAAAATATCATGAATGAACAATAACAAAACAATAATAAGCAATTTCTGAATGAGGTGAAGTATGATATTGAGAATTATTCTGCCAAAGAAGTTTTATAATACCCGTCTAAAGTGAATTCTTCATATCATAATATATGAAAGCCTAATTTTATAATTGTTTTATTATTTTTTCGAAATACAGTACTTTCAAAGCAGACAGTGTGGAATATATATATATATATATATATATATATATATATATATATATATATATATATATATATATATATATATATATATATATATATACATATACATATACATACATAAACATATATATATATACATATATATATTATATACATACACATACATATATATATATATATATATATATATATATATATATATATATATATATATATATATATGAAGTAGATTCTTCTATAAATCACCTGAAGAGAGAGGATGGTTTCACCACCCCTCGAAACAGATCTGTAGTGATAAATGAAGTTTCAATAGAAAGTCTTTGTCCTGTCCTTTTATTTTATATATATATATATATATATATATATATATATATATATATATATATATAGATAGATAGATAGATAGATAGATATACAGTCCACCCCCTTCTTACGAAAACCCCTGAATACAAAAAATCCAGTATACGAAAAACATTTTCCTAAACTTTTGTCCTCTGTATACGAAACAACTTCATATAAAAGCGCCAAACGCGCCATTCAAACATTCAAACCTGCAATTCAAATATTCAAACAATGCGCAAGTTGCTCTCTCATTGGCTGTTTCCCAACATCCCGCCCTCCTGGCCTCCCATTGGCTAGGAGGAATGGCACTGTCGTTCCAACTTTGTTCAAGTTCGTGTGTGATTCCCACGCGTGTGATTCCCAGTGCCATGGTCATTGTAAGATTATAACTCTGCCAAGAAGACATGGTCAACACATGCGCGCGCACACACACACACACACACACACACACACGCACACGCACACACACGCACGCACACACACGCACACACACGTGTGATTCCCAGTGAAAGTGATTCCCGGTGCCATGGTCATGTAAATGCACCTCTTTTTGTAAAAATCTTTGCATCTCTATTACATTGACTACGATTTCCCAGTTTCATCTATGAAAACGGGTGTGTTTTATTGTTCACAGGGAAGGCACTAGAGCATGGGCACTAGAGCACTAGAAACATGGAAATCAAAGCGGGAACTGGTGAAACACGGCGCTGAGCCAGAGAGATCATGGGGAAGAGGGACAGTCTTCTAGCACCAAGAGGAGTGCTGCTCGTCTTTATAGCCCATGATTAAACAGAATCAGGTGTGTTTGTTTAGCACTCCACCCCGCGTGTGGCAGCCATGCCCCTCTCCAAAGCGCATTTCAACGCGCAACTCTTTTGTGAGAGACCATAACACATTAAAAATCTACAGTGCAGTTAAAGCATAAGAACAGTAAAGATAAGAATTTTAACCTTTGTGGTGGTGAGCAGTTGGCATACGTAAATGTTGGTGAGGAAGAGAGAGAAGCAAATTCCCTTCCATAAAAGAGAGGGAGAGAGGAAAGTGAATTCTCTTCCATAACAGCTTCAGGTAAATCAGACAAAGGTGTTTTTTCTCTTGCTACCGCTTTGCATGGATGAATCTTGTTCAGGATGTTCCTTTCTTTTCTTGAAGAACATTTCTAACGTGGCTTGTTTCTGCCTTCTTTTAAAAACCTTATGTAATTGGCCCATGACCTCATAATTAAAGGTGTTCACAGTGCTGCTAGTGCTTTAACTCAGCTTTAGTGCGTTAGCTTAGCTTACATACATACATACATACATACATACATTCATATATACATACATCCTCTTCAGCTTCGTTTAGGCGGTTATGCCTATAAGTCAATCTGTGGGTTTTCTGTTCGGTACTCGAAATAGTATTTGTCACTGGAGGTGGTATATGGCGTTAGTGATTAGTTAGCTTTAGTGTTAGTGTTAGCTTTATGAGGGTGATACGTACATAGTACTGTATCAACAACTTCCAGACTTCCCCAGAACATAAATAGTATCAACAACTTCTAGACTTCAGGAAGTCGCGCACGTCTCATTTTTTCTTGCATGTTTCTCGAGTTCGACATCTGGTTTTTTTTTTCGGTTTCTGAGATGAAAAAAATCACAGATTTTTTGTTCATATTCCAATTTGTTCAAGCTCTAGAGTGTTCAGATTCTGAGGCTCCACTATGTATATATAGCTACGGCTAGCATTGACCTACCAAGGCATATTAGCTCAGGATAGGAGATGAGCATTCTCAGTTGCCCGAAGACGCCGATGTCATAGCTGTAGTAGGGTTGACTGGTCATAGACGAGCATAGTGCAAAACATGAACAAACAAAACAACAAATAGAACAAATTAAAACAAACAAAGAAACAATTTGACTCTGAGAACTCAGCAACGTCGCCCTCAAGGCAGCACCATCTTGGAGACGTCACTCCAAGACGTCACTCCAAGTTCAATGTGAAAGGACATGAAGCGTAATAAATTTTTTGTATCTTTTGGTATCGTTTGTTAAACTTGCTATAGAATATAAAATCTCATGCACAAACATTCTAAACATTAACTTAGGTACTGTACTGGAATAATAATTGAAAAAGACTTTAATACAACAGTTCAGAGGAAACTGTCGTTTCTTCTGGAGAAAGTCTTATTTCTTCAGAAGAGACATCCAGCGTTTTTTATTGCTGAGCCAGATAAGACGCACAGTGTTTGAATGGCATCATAGAGCTTAACTGGTAATTATAAAACACAAAAAAGAGGCTCATTGACAACTTGTGCGTGAATGAAGAAAAAGGGGCCCTCATAAAGACACCACGACCACCATCATCTCAACCAATTAGCAGGAAGGAGGACAGCCATTGGCTGAATTTGAGTGACTTATCATTTTCTTGGCAGTCCTCGAATACTCAAACTGTGAGTGCAAAACGGCGAAAAGTCAAGGGCCTACTGTATGCTGTTTTCTGTTTATTTTCAGCTTTCATGTAAGTAGTTTGGTTGATACCACAAAATGAATAATACAAATACCATTAACAAGGGTGTCAAACTCATTCCACAAAGCGCCATGTGGCTGCAGGTTTTTGTTTCAACCAAGCTGCAGCACACCTGACTTTGCTCATTTAAACAACTGAGTTCAGTCTTCAGGCAGTTGACTGGTCAGTCTCTGTAAAGAGCACACAGATTGACCAATCAACTGCCTGAAGACTCAAACCGTTTGTTTCAATGAGCGAGTCAGGTGTGCTGGTGCTTGGCTGAACAAAAACCTGCAGCCACATGGCCCATTGTGGCATGAGTTTGACACCCCTGTCATTAAAACTCTGATTGTTCTCTTATTATTCATGCTTTCCACCTCGATGGTAATAAGCGCTTACCGTTCCACTATGTTGTGAACATTTTAATAAGCATCTACCCACTCCAATTTTTTTTAAACGCCTTGTCGAATATGGTGTATGTGTGTGTCGTCTTCTTCTTTTCCTTTCGGCTGTTCCCTTCAGGGGTCGCCACAGCGAATCATCTGCCTCCATCTCACCCTATCCTCTGCATCTTCTTCTCTTACACCAACTGCCTTCATGTCCTCCTTCACCACGTCCATGAATCGTCTCTTTGGTCTTCCTCTAGGCCTTCTGCCTGGTACTTCAAACTTCAGCATCCTACTACCAATATACTCACTATCCCTCCTCTGTACATGTCCAAACCATCTCAATCTAGCCTCTCTGACTTTGTCTCCAAAACCTCTTACATGTGCTGTCCCTCTGATGTGCTCATTCCTGATCCTATCCATCCTCGTTACTTCCAAAGAGAACCTCAACATTTTCATCTCTGCTACCTCCAGCTCTGCCCCCTGTCTTTTCCCCAGGGCCACTGTTTCTAAACCATACAACATCGCTGGCCTCAACACCGTTTTGTCCACTTTTCCTTTCATTCTTGCCGATACCTTCCTATCACACATCACACCGGACACTTTTCTGAAACCATTCCAACCAGCCTGCACACACTTCTTCACCTCTTTTCCACACCCTCCATTGTTCTGGATTGTTGAGCCTAAGTACTTAAAATCCTCCACCTTCTTTATCTCTGCTCCCTGTAACCTCACCGTTCCTCTTGGGTCCTTGTCATTCATGCACATGTATTCTGGCTTACTGAGGCTAACCTTCATTCCCGTCCTTTCCAGGGCATACCTCCACCTCTCTAGATTTTCCTGAACTTGTTCTCTGCTCTCACTGCACATCACAATGTCATCTGCAAACATCATAGTCCATGGGGAATCTTGTCTACCTCGTCTGTCAGCCTATCCATCACCATAGCAAACAAGAAGGGGCTCAGAGCTGACCCTTGATGCAGTGCATCCTCCACCTTGAACTCTTCTATCACACCAACAGCACACGTCACCACTGTCTTACATCTCTTCTACATATCCTGCACCACTCTAACATACTTCTGTGCCACTTCAGACTTCCTCATGCAATACCACAGTTCCTCTCTCAGCACCCTGTCATATGCCTTCTCCAGATCCACAAAGGCACAATGCAGCTCCTTCTGACCCTCTCTGTACTTCTCTATTAACATCCTCAAGGCAAACACTGCATCTGTGGTGCTCTTTCTTGGCATGAAGCCAAACTGTTGTTCACAAATGCTGACCCCTGCCCTTAGTCTAGCTTCCACTATCCTTTCCCATAACTTCATCGTATGGCTCATCAACTTTATCCTTCTGTAGTTGCCACAACTCTGCATGTCTCCGTTGTTCTTAAAAATGGGCACCATCACACTTCTCCTCCATTCCTCTGGCATCCTCTCACTCTCTAAGACCTTGTTGAATGTTCTTGTCAGGAAATCTACTGCTACCTCTCCTAGACACTTCCATACCTCCACTGGTATGTCATCAGGACAAACTGCCTTTCCATTCTTCATCCTTTTCAATGCCCTCCTCACTTCACCCTTACTAATCTTTGCTACTTCCTGGTCCTCAACAGTCACCTCTTCTACTCTTTTTTCTCTATCATTTTCTTCATTCATCAGCTCTTCAAAGTACTCTTTCTATCTTCCCAGCACACTTCTGTCATCAGTCAATACATTTCCCTCTCTGTCCTTAATCACTCTAACTTGCTGCACATCCTTCCCATCTCTATTTTTCTGCTGTGCCAATCTGTATAAATCCTTTTCTCCCTCTTTACTGTCCAACCAAGCATACAAGTCATCATACACCCTCTGTTTGGCCTTTGACACCACTACCTTCACCTTACGCTGTGTCTCCCTGTACTCCTGTTTACACTCTTCAGTCCTCTCTATGTCCCACTTCTTCTTAGCTAACCTCTTCCTTTGTACACACTCCTGCACTTCCTTATTCCACCACCAAGTCTCCTTATCTCCTCTCCTTCCAGATGACACACCAAGTATTCTCCTACCTGTCTCCCTGATCACATTAGCTGTAGTTCTCCAGTCATCTGGAAGCACTTCCTGACCACCCAAAGTCTGTTTCAACTCCTCCTAGAAGACAACACAACACTCTTCCTTTTTCAGCTTCCACCACTTTGTCTTCTGTTCTGCCTTCGCCTTCTTCACCTTCCTCACAATCCTGCACACCACCATCCTATGCTGCTTGGCAACACTCTCACCCGCTACTATTTTGCAGTCATTGACTTCCTTCAAATTACATTGCCTACAGAAGATGTAGTCTACCTGTGTGCTCTTACCGCTGCTTTTATAAGTTACCCTATGCTCCTGTCTCTTCTGGAAGAAAGCATTTATCACAGCCATTTCCATCCTTTTTGCAAAATCTACCAACATCTGTCCTTCTGCGTTCCTGTCCTGGATACCAAATCTGCCCATCACTTCCTCGTCCCGTCTGCTTCCTGCACCAACATGTTCATTGAAGTCTGCCCCAATGACCACTCTTTTACCTCTGGGGGTATTCTGCATCACTTCATCTAACTCACTCCAGAATCTCTCCTTCTCTTCTAGCTCACATCCTGCCTGTGGGGCATAAGCACTAACAACATTGAACATCACGCCTTCAATTTCTAACTTGAGACTCATCACTCTGTCTGACACTCTTTTCACTTCTAGAACATTCCTGACAACTCCTCCTTCAAGATGACTCCTACTCCATTTCTCTTCCCATCCACACCATGAAAAAACAGCTTAAACCATGCTCCTAAGCTTCTAGCCTTGCTACCTTTCCACCTGGTCTCCTGAACACACAGTATGTCCACCTTCCTCCTCTGCATCATGTCAACCAGCTGTCTACCTTTTCCTGTCATAGTTCCAACATTCAAAGTCCCTAGTCCTAGACTCATGCCTTTCCTCTTCTCTCTCTGCCTACGAACACGCTTCCCGCCTCTCCTTCGATGTATACACCTTTCTGAGAAAGCTATACAGAGAAGAGAAGGAGAGCTGATGCATATGGCTGATGCAGAAGTCATGTACCCCGTATGAATAAATATTGAATAAAGTGAATTAAAGTATTTGAATGCATCCATTTCTTCGCAGTACAGCAGACCGTCATGTTGCTATGTTGCTAGCTAGTTATCTCACATCAGTGGGCTCTAGGAGGTGACCATGCTATACTGCTAGCATTGTTTCTGATTAATTTTATAATAGGAAAGCAACAAAATATGTAAATAAAATATTTGTTGGTAAGGATCTTTTATTTTCAAGAATTAGATCTGTTTTCACCAAACACTCATTTTCTTTGAAATGATAAGGAAAGGATAAAAATTCATCTTATAAGATGGATAGGCTATGTTCTACAGGAGACGCTTAGCCATGTCTGAATGACTGTGATAATTCATTGTTAACTTTGTTACATTTTATCAATAATTATGCTGCTGTAGTTCTCTATCACCATCTCTATGCTTACAACAGCATACATTTGGAAAAAAGTACATTGTCACAGGATGTAGTCGATATAAAACTATGATATCTATGAGAACAAGCATGGACACATGTCGATAATGCTGTAATTATTCAATTTCTTAAATCACACTGATGTCATTATTCAGTTATTCCATGTAACTAATGCAATAGCAGTCTATTCCAGTATGAATGAAATTCACAGATGTGCTGTGGTTTAATGACTGAGTAGATTCTGTCAAGCACAATAAGGAAGAATATTTATAAAGGTGTGCTACAGTTCTTCATGTCTGTAATGGGGTCAGATCTCAAAGAAAATACTACAGACAATAAAACTGAAAATTTCCATATAGATGCAGTATTTTATGCCCATTTCAATTTAACTGACAAATTAAAAAAACCTGCTCAAAGTATGATATGAATTCAAAATCAAAACGTAGTCAGGAGTGTGCTTCTTTTTATAAAGTTTAGCTGAAGTAAACCTTTACCATGACTTCCAATGTTTAATAGAAATTGCAAATGTTTCTTTGTAATATCAACATATCAGAAGATAATATTAAATTGTTTATATTATATATAGAAATGGTATTACACAAATGCAGTACCTGTGTTGTTCTGAAGTATTAAACAGGGCTCATCATATCAGGTTGCATTATGTACAGAACTTCCACTGACACTGCCAGATTTATATCTTAGTTGGTTCAGTTCAACCGTTCATTCATTTATTATTTCATATGTGGAACAATTTAATCCTACTGGAGTTACAGAGAGGCTGGTGCTCAGCTCAGCCTAGATCGGGTTAACATGGGAAACCCTGAACAACTTGCAAGGCCATCACAGAGCCAAAAGACACAACCACTCTGACTCACACACATACCTTATGGCAATTTGTGAGAGTCAATTAAATTATTTGCATATCTTGGATGTAGTAGTAAATGTGGGCACCCAGAGAAAACTCACACAAGCACGGGGAGAACAGGACACTGAGACTTGAGCCCAGAACTTTGTTGCTGTGGGGCAGATATTCTAATCACTATGTTGGCAAATGTAATTTGAACCACCATGATCATCGACAGGATACAGTATTTACTGAAGGTGTAAGGATGAACATGGTAAATATTTTTGCACAGCAATGTTTGAGCTATGCTGCATAATCCAAGAATAATCTATTATACTTCACTTTTCTTTGGCCTGTAAGTGTTACTTCTGTCTGCTCACTCCTGAACTAAATAGTGAATATGCATATCAGTAGCAAAAAAAAAAAAAGATTCTTTCTTTCTTTGGTTACAGGCATTGTAAAGCTGTACAGATGAGAAACAATTTACATGAAATTTCTTGTTTTGTTTTTTTTGGGTTTTTTTTTACGTAAAGCAGGCTAATATACAACTTACTCACTCAGGCTTCCACTCACTCATTTCCCGACCCACTTAATCCTTCTATTAGGATCGCAAGTAGTTTGGAGACTACCTCAGCCAATTCTGGATTAAGGCAGGGTACACCCTGAACAGCCAGACCATCGCAGGGAAACACACATACAAGTACGGCCGATTTGGAACAGCTAGTCAGCCGGATGGGAATGTCTTTGGACTGTGGGATGAAAACCAGAGTACCCGGAGGAAACCTACACAAGCATGGGGAGAACGTGCAAACTCCACGCAGAAAGCCCACACCCTCTTGCTCGGAGATGAATTTGTTAATTTGTCTTTAAAATTATCTGAACATTTTCTATTTTTTTAGCTGCACAGAGTTGTGCTAATGTGAGATTACAGTGAGTTATTTAATCTTGACAAATTATTACTCATTATTTTGCAGTCCATTAACTAAAGATCTTATACAAACGAGACCAAAAACATATTGAATAATCCACTGCATTCTTTAGCATGGTATTTATGAAATAGGTGCCAGCCTTCTTGCAAACATAGTAGAACTAAACGGTTTGGAACATAAGTGAGTGAGTGAATAAATAGCTCAGTATAATATTTATGTCTCATTAGTATAGTTTTGGGTTCTTTAGATCTACTTGCAGGACGTGAAAATTTTATGTTATCTTCAGCTCACATTTATGCAGAAATATCAAAAATTTGAAAGGCTTCACAAATTTTCAAACATCACTGTCATTCTCTCCTGTGAAGTAATCGATTCAGTTATGTCAAGCACAACATTTTTTTTGTTATTATTGTTACACTGTTTTCACTATATTTTAAATCATACCTCATACTTACGGATGCTGGTTAAGTCCAGTAAGATCTCTCTGGATTGTATAATATAAATTTTCCTTGCTTACTCAACTTTTTTATTTAATCATGCAGAATCAATAAGAAAAGATAGAACCCAAGAAAAGACATGGGGGGTATTTTAACTATTTCTTGTTTAAGGACTTACAAATTCATGATCCAGCAGAGTTGTTGTGGTTGCAGCTGTAGCAGCAGCAACGGGTCCCATCTAATTCTGCTGCCTCTAATTCTCCCCCTGAAATATTTTTGCTGTACATTTCTCCTAAAAATTCAACAGAAGACAGTGGGACAGCAGACAACAACTACATTTGTACTCGTCTCCCCATGTTGGAATAAAACATGCACCAGACAGTCAAAGCTTTTTTTTTTTCCACTCCAGTTTTCAAAATCCTGACATTATAGCTTGTTTTAAATATAGTAAACAACATGCCGAACGTGTGATGTTGTGATTTCAATAAGTTCTATGGTAAGTAACATGTCACTAATTCACTAATTCACACACAAAAATAAACACAAGGCATCAAACAAAAGCAGCGTAGCACGCAGGAATGAATTTCACACTTCACTGATTCATATCTGATACAGCATGTGTGGAGTATCTTTTTTTTGTTGTTGCTTTTTCAAATACGCTTATCCTTTATTAGGGTCACGGAGAAGCTAGAGTCCATGCCCGCTGACTCTGGGTGAATGCAGGGTACACCCTGAACAGCTTGCCAGATCATCACAAGGCCAACACAGAAATGATTCACACTTGCGGCAATCAAGAATGCACAATAATCCTAATGTGCAGGACTTTGAAGTGTGGAAGGAAGCCTGACCACCTGAAGAAAATGAATGCAAACTCCACACAAAACGCCTTTGCTGCGCAGGCTTGAACCCAGGACCTTCTTCCTGTGAGGCAGAAGTCATAACCACTTGCTTTACTGACCTTTGACACAGTCCATTGTATCATATGCATGAATGTTTGAATTAACCAGGAAACTAACATCCAAAGTCCTGAAATGAAATCAGTGACTATGAGCAGCAAAATGCATATTCTTATAACAAGATAAACTCCATCTACATGCTGAAAAAATTGCAATGTGTAATATATGGAGATTATATTCTGCTGTGTCAACTATGATGACAGAATGAAAAGTGTATGTTTACTGATATCATAAACAACATTATGGATCCTGAAGGAAAGCATCAGACTGTGTTATATATCTTCCAAGTTAGTTTCCCTGAGTACAATTAGTTAAGTTCATGCTTTTGGATATTTAATATCCAGCACCACAGCCCATTCTGTCCTCCTGAGCCTCAACAGGACTGTTGGACATGCAAGATCAGAAACACAATCACAGTCAGAATACTTTATTGATCCTTAAGGAAATGGTGTCTGATGGGTCTGCATGTCACTACCAATGGACACGAATGGAAAAGAGTCCAAACAGCAGCAAGGCTAGTGAAATAAATAATATCCAGGGTTCAAACACATCATGTGTTTGCACACCATTTTCAGAATATTAAATCAAAGCATATATATATATATATATATATATATATATATATATATATATATATATATATGCTCCCCAACTTACATTTTTAATTGGTTCCGGAAGGCCAACGTAAGTTGAAAGTGAACGTAAGTTGTTACAGTGGCGTATGACGTATGATGTGTGACGTATGACGCTCAAACTGTACTATACATATATACAATTACCATATCTCATTAAACACCCCTAAATCAATTATTATAAACATAACATCATAAAATAATATAAAATATATCAAATAATATCAACATTAATTTGAAATAAGTCATTCATTTATACCGAGTTACTCTACATGAAGCTTAAAACAGCCAATCAACACTTACAAGATGTGAAGCGCCAAAACCGAAAGTAGTGTACTTGCAAAAGAAGTGTACTTGCTGTGGGTTATACAGACTTCCGGTCTTTCAAGTGCACAAGGGTGCCGTTGAACTCGTCTAGAACCCAGCCTGCACTGATGTGATCCCAGTAAAGCGGAGAGTTCTTTCATTTGTGTGAGTAATAAACTTTA
>CM045737.1:23799847-23904847 GCA_024760905.1 Plotosus lineatus | reverse complement strand
CATGTGTTCATAATACAAAAAGGACTGAAAGTACATGAAATAAGCGAGTTCTGATACAGGGACAACCCTATACATACTATACTGTGTCATAAATAAATTTTTACAAGCAGAATGTACAATAGTTTTTACTAGTGGCCTCAATGTTTATGGACTACATTATAAACACAAAAATAAATATAGTGTGCATTGTGTTTGATTACAGTCAGGCTGCTTTATATGCATGTCTCATGTAAAAGGCTACATGAATTAACATAGAGGTGTATTGCTATTCCATTATGTGTTTAATAAGCTATTACCTCCACTACCAGGACATTATGTCATCAGCCTGCATTTATACTTGTCAATCAAAGGAGAATAATGTGGCCAAGTGTGTAAAGCAGTCTAATTCATGCTGCTGTTTTATTCGTAGAAATAGACAGCCCTCTCCCAGTCCTGTACATGCAAACTTCACTAATGGTCCAAAATCAAACAGTTAAAAAGGTCAAAAATATTAATATACCCCATTACACAGATTCAAAGGCATGAAGGAGAAAACTGGCAAGGTTCTGGCAAAGTCAGAGTCTGTCAATGACAAATGTAGACAGAACAGCAGAGAATAAGGCTTGGTAATTTGCACTTAGACATTAACACTGTCGCCATGGGAGGCATGGGTGAGGAGGATGAGACTGTGACAGATGGAAATAAGTGGCTGGCTGACATAAATTACAACATATGTGTTCTAATCTTTGTATTCTGTCGCAATTGTGTGCAAGTTTGTCTGAACAGAGGTTTAATAAATACACGTAATGCAGCATAGGCTGGACTGCTGGAATGACAAAAGTACTGCTATCATCTGACATAGAGAATACAATATACATATATACTTATATAAGTATATATATATATATGTATACACACACACACACACACACATATATATATATATATATATATATATATATATATATATATATATATATATATACACACATATACACATATACATACATACATATACAGTGGTACCTTACTTTACGAAAGTCTCACCAAATGAAAAATGCAGGTTACGCATTTTCCTAAAATTTTTGTGTCTAGATACGAAACAATTTCACGTTACGAAAGCGGCATCTTCAAAATTCAAAAACGCCATTCAAACTTTAAAACGCGCCAGTCAAATATTCAAACAATGCACGAGCTGCTCTCCCATCAATGACATTCAAACATCCCGCCCCCGCTGGCCTTCCATTGTTTAGGAGGGATGATGCAGCTCCCTCCCATTGGCTATTATGGAGCTGCAGCTACCATGATGCTTTTCGTGTAAACGACAGTTACTGTTGTTTCATGCTTTATTTCTTGACTCAGGCTTTTAACCTTCCATAAACATTTGTAACATTATAACATTAGCAGAGGCTAAGAAGACATGGTCAACACACACACACACACACGCGTGCATGCGCATACACACACACACACACACACACACGTGTGATTTCCGGTGCGAGTGAAGAAGAAACGGGTTCAAGTGATATCAGAAAGGAATATGGCCAAACCTGCCTACCATCGTTACAATATTAAAGCAGAAGGAGGTCTTAAAAAGGTATGCTTTTATAATTTTTAAAGGGTTTAAGGGGTAGTATTGGGAGCCTTGGAACAAATCAGGCGTTTTGGTTCAATTTACGAAAAAGGCGCTGGAACGGATTTTTTTCATAAAGTGAGGTACCACTGTAAATACATATATATATTCACTGAACTTACAAGTCATTAAAACCCCATTTTACATAGATTTGAATATTTAAAGAATGTAATATTACTAACAATAAGAGTACCAGTGACGTTCTATGTGTTAATCAATATCATTGTGAATATAATGTATCATTATAGGCTTCAATGACAGAAATAATTAAATAAAGCAGTGGGAGCAAAATCATCCATTTTGTTCAAATCCCCTCTATACTATGACAAATGTGCTCTGGGAAAAAGAAAGCTGTGTGAAATGTTTCTCTGACAAAGAATTGTCGTGAGAGTTTAAATGTGTGTAAATCAAACAGAAGGCATTATCCACTGGCTCACACAGTTCGTTTTCAGCAAATGTGTGTCATTTTTGAGAAAGTGTCTCTGTGGAGAATGATGGGAGGCCATTAGTCAAACATCACTGAGGGGGGAAAGCTGATCGGGAAAAAAGAACCTGCCAGGACCAAATGATAACAAGGTGCCTATTTGAAGGGTGAGAAATGTTGTTTGCAGAGTTTTTCCTCAGTCGGCATCTTTAAGAGAGAAAGAGTGAGAAGCAGAGAGTGATAGAAAATATGTTTTGAAAAAAATCTGAATATATTCACATTTTCATTCATTGTCGAATTGCTTAATCATACTATGGTTAGGGTGATGCTGATGCCAGTCAATTCTTGCTGAAGTCACGGTACACCCTGAACAACCAACCAGTCCATGGTAAGGAAAATACTCTCAACGTACGTATATGTCAGTCAGGGGGGTTGATCCTACTTTGCGGAATTTGGCGATCGAGAGGGACCTCAATCCCAATTAAGCGCGGAAAGTGAAGGATCTCTGTAAATGAAAATTAAGCGCTTCACAAAATGATTGAAGGAATGAAAATGGAAATTCAAAAGAAACTGATGATGTTTGGGACAAAGTAGTAAGTTGGTTTAAAAAAAATGGACATCAACATCTTTTTAAACTAAAAAAAAACTGTGTATATACAGTTGTGTTCAAAAGTATAGTAGCGTGTTGGAAAAAGTGAATAAAGCTCAAAATCCTTATACATAGCTTTTTATTTCCATCAACACAAATACATTGGAAACATGACACATTCTATTCCAAATCAAAACATTAAGAAAAATATGTGAAATTTGTGTTATTCCTTTAAAGAAATTGAAGAAATGTGAATAGTAGACTTTTCAAAAATAGCAGTGGCTGCATTCTTCTTTACAAACTCAAACATTTGCTGTATAAACTGAAAAATGGTTTAAGATTTTGCTTTCCTTTGAATCATTGAACTACCATGTCTCCCTGAAAACAAGACCTGACCACAAAATAAGACCTAGCGTAATTTTACACGATGATTTTAATATAGGCCCTCCCCTTAAAATAAGCCCTAGTTGAGAGCGGCAGCAATTCATTGGCCTGCTACTCGCTCAATCTAGGGCTCTAGGTGAATGCGCGGACTCATCTGTTAGGCAGCTTTACCAAAGGTACACTGTCAAAGCATCAATCCTTGCGCGTTGAGGCTCAGTCAATGATGTCAGCGACTGCTTTAAAACGAGGACATACACTTGCGTCCATAAAAATCGTTAAAATCGCTCGCCATCTACTGGTATGTTTGGGGTTATTGTCTTGTTCGAAGACCCATTTCAAGAGCATTTCCTTTTCAACATAAGGCATCATGACCTCTTCAAGTGTTCTGATGTATTCCAAGTGATTCATGATACCTGGTATGCGATAAATAGGTCCGATACCGTAGTATGAGAAATATCCCCATATCACGATGCTTGCACCACAAGGCTTCACTGTGTTCCAGGTCGTCGAAGTGGAGCCACTAGACCCAACGAGAACAATTTTACTTTCATCAGTCCACAAAATGTTGCTCCATTTCCCATTAGGCCAGTCAGTATCTTCTTTTGCAAATTGTAACCTCTTCAGCATGTCATTTTTCAACAGTGGGACTTTGTGGGGGCTTCTTGCCAATAGCTCGGCTTCACATAGGCGTCTTCTAACTGTACTAGGACTCACAGGCAACTTTAGAAATTCTTTGATCGTCCTGGAGCTGATTGTTTTTTGCATTTCTTTATATGTTTTCCCCAATAAAATTAACCGGCCCATTTTCCTCAGAATATCTGAGAGAAATGCTCTATAACCAGCATGTACAACATGTACTACCTTCCTTCCTGAAATAAAGGAAATAATTATAACCTGTTTTTCAAAAAATGAATGATGTCACTAAATGAACTCCACACTGCTATTATTTTGATCATGCCCCTTTCGATTTGTGATTCTATTACATCGAATCAGCAGCATCATGCATGTCATGACTGTTGGGTCTGTCGGAGTCTATTACTCTACTACACCTCATCGTAAATTATTTTCCATGTAGAAATACCATTTCTATCAAAAACACGGATTGATCAGGGTTATGATGTCTGACTGATGTTATTTTGAACATGTATATATATATGTATATGTATATATATATATATATATATATATATATATATATATATAATATATATCACGTGTTAGTGAAAACAGATCAATGCTGTAATTGTCATGACTTAAATTTGTGTTTTATGAACACTGGGGGGGGGGGGGGGGGTAGTGGTGGCCTGTTGGTAAGGCGCTGGATCACTGATCCTAATTTGGGAGTTCAATCTTCACCATCAACTGGTTGTCACTGCCCCCCAGTTAGCTTTAGCACATTATCAACGGCCAGCCATGTCTCTCACTGTCTATGGTGTGAGGCTGTAAAAGAACCATTGCTGACTTTCATCAAGAGTAGACTGCATAACCGTCAGCGTGTTTCTGACCTGCGATGGCCTGGCGAGCTGTTCAGGGTGTACCCTGCTAATGCACCGAGTCGGCTGGGATGGGCCCCACAACCTTAAATATGATTAAAGAGTCAAGAAAATGAATGAATGAATCGATGAAACACTGGAGTTTTTTGTTTTGTTGTGTTTTTTCCATGTTGACACAAAAACTTGATAATGGTTCTGTCCTCAACATACGGTGTGGTAATGTCAGAAGAACAGACGTGTGACATCTTTTGAGAAATAATTGCATCTAGTTAAATGAAATAAGGGTGATTATTCTAAAGTGCCGAAACAGGCAATGCTGCCGAGCTTCTGTTTGTGTCCAACCTTTGCACAACCAGCATTTTAAAATTTTTATTAAACATACATATATTTTTCACAACACATGATGCCAAACTCACACCTTGGCAAAACAAATCACATACAAGGTGATGATTTATGCTCAAATTAAATATTTAAATATATATATATATATATATATATATATATATATATATATATATATATATATATATATATATATATATGTGTGTGTGTGTGTGTATATATATATATATATATATATATATATATATATATATATATATATATATAGTGTTGCACAAAGTTTGGCACAGGAACAGAATAATGCCCGCTAGTATCCAGTTCAGGGACAATTAAGAAGAAATATTTACATAATCCTTTAGAGAAGTAATGGATATTTGGTATTACATTTGCATTCAGCATTAGAAAACCCAAAGCTGTGTTATTACTTCGCTCACTGTGTGTAAAAGCTTGAGCTTTTGTTTGTGAAGTTTGCATGTTCTCCCCATGCATGCGTGAGTTTCCTCCAGGTACCCCAGTTTCCTCTGACAGTCCAAAAACATGTACATTAGGCCAACTGGTTATTCCAAATTGACGCTAGTTGGTAGTGTGCGTGTGTGCGTGTGTGTGCGTGTGTGTGTGTGTGTGTGTGTGTGTATGTGTGTGTGTGTGTGTGTGTGTATGTGTGTGTGTGTGTGTGTTAGAGCCCTGCACGGGCCAAGATCACAAGCCCGGGACCGCCGTGCAAATTAGAATTGTGGCCTGCAGCCCTCCCCACACATTTACCCTTGTAGGTCAGCCCGCCCCGCCCAGCAAGTGAAATTCTAAACTGACAAATACTAACAAAATACCTCAGCCCGCAGTGAGTTTCTAATTCTGAGCCCGCACCCGCCCCACAGCCCGCACAACACAACTGCATATTAACATTCAACCTTTAATTCACTCAAACCATAAAAAGTTACATTAAAATCAACAATTTTTCGCAACAGCCTAATAATGTATATTTACCTGATACAAAGTGTTCGAGCGCCGTCCAGATCTTGCCGTCCAATATGGCAGATAAACAAAAGTCACGTGACCCTGTGACGTCATGTGCAAAACCTCAATATGTGAGGCGCTCAAAACTCGAAATCAGTGTATTTTGCTGTGGGTCATACGGACTTCCAGTCTTTCAAGTGAGCAAGGGCGCCGATGAACTCGTTTAGAACTCGGACTGATGTGAATCACCAGCAGAGCGGAGAGTTCTCTTTCTTTTCTGGACAGCCCGCATGAATCCGTGACATAGCCCGCAGCCAGGCCTGCAAAACTTGTATCATTCTCAACCCGCCCCGCCCCAAAAAAGTTTCAAATTGACCCGCCCCACCCCGCAAACTAAAAAGTCTGACTTTAAATTTGTGCCCGTGGGGGCCCGCGGGCTGAAACCCGCCCCGCACAGGGCTCTAGTGTGTGTGTGTGTGTGTGTATTTCCATGAGATGGCCAGTGAGCTGTTCAGGATGTACCCTGCCGTCACCTAGTGTTGGCAGTGATAGGCTCCATCCTCCCCACGACTCTAATGAAATTAGGCAGTTCAGCAAATGAATAAATCAGTCTGGAGCAGCTTTAGAGCATCAGTGCGGACAAACCGCACAAATCTTTCACTCTAAATGTTCCTGTTTTGTTTGTTAAAACTACAGTACTCCTAGGAGCACATAATGTCCCCATGGAAATATGTTCTGCCTGAAGATATTTTTAACATCGCATAGCATAGTATATTGCCCAATTAAGGACATAACAAATTCAGCTTCATACTTGCTGTAAACGTATTTTAGGGGAAAAAACCCCGTGAACAATAAATCAGTGGTTATTTGGTGCATTAAAAATGCATTTTTAAAACACTATAACAACCTCCAGCATGTGGAAAACAATCCGACCAAGGTCTGAAGCTAACAAGCATTAACAAGACTCGTGCTAAAAACTTTAGTCTCATTATATATCTAATTTAAGATTAATACCTATTTTTGTTGTTGTTGTTTTATCAAATGGAATTGCATGCAACTTACACGCCTTGTAGGCTTTTCTACGATAGAACAAACAGTATCATTTCAGTGTTAACTCCAGCACATACTATCAAACCATCTGTACTCTGACACCTCCAAGTGCCTCATCCACTGCAAAACACAGGGTTGGAAAATAATAGTAAAACAGAGCACTGTAAAGGGCACTCTAACAAATCACAAGCCTGCACACAATACTGCTACACTACAGCACGACAACTTTAGCACATATCTACATCACAAAGTTCTGCATGTGCACACATATAAAGTGGGGCTTCAAACTTTGTGAATCCTTTGGATTTATTTGTATTTCTGCATAAATAGGATTTAAATCATCATCAGATGTTCACACAAGTCTTAAAAGTAGAACACAACAAAATAAATAAAGCCTTAACGCTGGGTTTACAGTACACTGGCCTTGGCATGGTGTCCACAATCTACACAATTATGGAGCGTCACAATTATGAGCTTGCTTGGGGCACGATCGAGGTATAAAAAGAAGGCAGGATGCATTCCAGAGATGAAACGAAGGAATTTCCAAATTTATCAAGATCCCCTATGATATTGCATCAAGGTCAGTTCTGCTCCGTTGAGATCTACTGCACAATACTACGATTTGTCAGTTTCAATTATGCTTGGCATCAAATAATGAGAAATTGTCATAATCTTGGCAAAGTTTTTAACAGTAAGAAATTTTACCACATTCAGCACAGTTCAGTTCATGTATCCAAGAAATGTTCCCTCAAGATCATCAATCAAGTTCAAGAACCAAGGTATCACTGTATTTATATGGGGAGCGGCGGAATGTTTTCCTCTTCCTAGGGTTGCGCGACAAAAAATAATTGAGAAGCACTGCCCTCAGGGCAGTGGTGGTCTAGTGGTATAGGACGCTGGATCGATGATCCTAAGGTTGGAGGTTCGAGTCCCACTCTCCACAAGGTTGTCACTGTCCTCCCAGTGCAGTTAACTGGGTTACCAAAGGCGGGCCATGTCTCTCACTGTCTATGGTGAGAGGCATGTAAAAGAACCATTGCTGACTTTCGTAAAGAGAAGCTACAAAGACATCAGCGTGTTTCTGTCCCTTGCTAAAGGGCTCTGTCAGGAACGGCATCCAACATAAAAACTTATGCCAAGTCAAATGTGCGAATCAGATGACTCCTGAAAAAGGGAAACAGCCAAAAGGAAAAGAAGAAGATGGATGTCCTGCCCCGAGTATAAACTGAGGGTAATCTTGGTAATTTATTTATTTAGTGAAATGATCCAGTGTTACATATGACGACAAATAGTGTAATGTGCATGTCTTTGAACTGTCGGTGGAAACCAAAGTTCCCAGAGGAAACCCACACAAGCACGGGGAGACTGGGGTGTACACCCTGAACAGCTCACTAGACCATTGTGCAGCCAACACACACTACCATTTACAAATCACTGGAAACCCTCGCAAGAAACAACAAAGCGTGCTGTCATGCTAATTTACTTTTTAAAAAAAGCATCTGGACTTTACTAATAATATAGCTTCATTTCTTTTATGCAAAGATAGTTACTAGGTATAACAGTTGAAATTCTACGAAGATATTTCAGCGTTGCTGTTAGAAAGTTTGGTTTATAATGCACAAAAAATTGTGTGTATTTGCTTTTTTAAATACCATACTGCATTTCAAAGGAGTTTTGGAAACCGATTTCAGGGATACAAAAGAGTAACCAAAATACATTTCATGACCAATCATAACCAACCTGATATGCAGTGTGTGTCAATATATGCTCTCAAGCAATGAGGTGAGCACAAGAGCATGAAATTGAGTAGTGGGACGTTACATAGTTATGCAGAGAGAGAGAGAGAGAGAGAGAGAGAGAGAGAGAGAGAGAGAGAGCGAGAGAGCGAGAGAGAGAGAGATCTACTATTGTCAGTAATATGTAAGATGAGCTTCTAATTAAAATCAGTAGAAATTAAAAACCTCAATAAAAAATCTAAGGAAAAAAGTCAGCATTCTCCGAAAAGACATATACAGTACTGTATATTACGTAATTTGCCATTTCAAATTGCTCATAGGTGTGAGTGTGATTGCTTGTGTATGTTGGTCCTGTGATGGATTGGTGATCAGTTCAGGGTATATACTGCCTCCGCCCAAAGTCAGCTGATGTAGCCACCCACTATCTGTAGGTTACATTTACATTTGGGGCATTTGTCAGAGACTCTTGACAAGGGGAACCACTTAGACTACTTCATATTAGTAATCTAGAGCCCTAACTGCCCCAGGTTAAAGTGTCCACTGCCTCAGGGTGAAGTTTTTCAGCACATTAATGAATGAAAATTCATGAACTTTTTTTGATGATTAATTAATCAAATTAATCAAATGAACATAAACAACCTACATGTACTTTAATTATGTTTTATTTTATTTATTTTCCCTTGAATAATGTTGTATTACTGTATATTCTCAAATTTCCATCCAGGGTCAACTTTTGTCATCGTGTAATCTGTTTGTGAGCACAGTACAGCCATCCGCACCTACTGCAGAATTTCTGATTGGCTTCTTATCAACAGTAATGGCTGAAAAATACTTTAAAGAGATTGTGCATTTGATCGTTTTTGCTTGTCAGAAATGTCAAATTGTTCAAATGTTATAAAGGGAAAACATTGAGACTGAGCATGGCAGTGCTATTAAAAGGTGGAATGGATGGATGCACGATACAAAGTGAATATAGTTTGTTTATGGCGAACAAGCACATATCCAGGGAAACCTAATTCGATTGTACCAGTAAGCCTTTGTTCTGTGTAGGGTGCAGTTGAAGCACTCTGAGTGTGGACGCACTGCTGTGGGTCACTGGGCTAATTCAGCTCTGATCCCTGCATGATAGCTTTGAAGCTCAAAGAGGGAGGCTAATGCATCAAAGACCCGAGCCTCTGTCTAGGGTGTTCTCTTATGACTGATCACCACATACATCACTTTAATTTAAAGTCAATGGCATCTATAGATACCTGTCACAGCAAAAGTGCTACTAATGCATTTCGACTGCAGTGCAGACCCTTCAGACACCAGGTTTACTCCTTAAACATCAGGCCAATGGAGAAACAAGGAAGAAGGAAACAAGCTCAGCAATCTTTCAAAGGGCATTTCTTTCTGTCTGGTATGACAGAAGGGTTAGGGATTCATGGATCATTTATTTTTACAATGAACCAGAACTGTAAAAATCTACAGAGCTTTTCCAGAGCCATCCACAGGACTCACAGTAAACCACTGAGCCATTCTATTTCAAAAGACATACATATTTAGTGCATCATAAAGACAGGCATGACATTACAGCCAAAGCAAATCTTTTTTTGTTTGTTTTTGTTTTTTTGAGAACCATTGTGACCAACTGTGGTATAGACTTTTATTGCACCAGTTTACAGATCAACATCACCTTACAGGAAAACATCAGGACTAAATGAACGCGCAATGCAGTACATTGTTAGATACATAAATGCTCTTCACTTTAACACCCACTCAAGATCATTTTGGGTCACCAGTCATTAATATAATAAGAATATTAACTATAACAATGCGGCACAGTTGCATCGTGGTTCTGCCTCACAACAAGAAAGTCGTGGGTTCAACTCCCATGTTCTTCCCGTGTTTGTGAGGGTTTCCTCCTGATACTCCGGTTTCCTCCCACAGTCCAAAATCATGCACAGTAGGTTATTTGGCTGTTCCAAATCATCTATAGATGTGAGTGTATGAATGGTTGTGTAAGTGTTGGCCCTGTGATGGCCTGGCAAGCTGTCCAGGGTGTACCCAGCCTTCGCCCAGAGTCGGCTGAGATGGGCGCCAGACTCCCAGCGACCGTAATTAGGATTAAGCAGTTCAGAAAATGAATGAATTAATTAAATATAGTAACAATAACAGCACAAGGGATATCGTAGGATCACCCATTGTCCATCACTTATTGTTCCACTGGCTAATCCTCAAGCTACACAGGACCATCAGCGTACTGTACAACAGAGTGTGTGTTGAAATGTGATCATTCGTGACTAATTTTGCCAACGGATTTGTCCACTATTCTTTTGAGCTGGTTCGTAAAAACCCAGGAAGATATAGATTTGCTGGAGCTTTCGGATATCACCAACATCAGTCCCGATTTTCAGTCACTCATCATTAGATAATTGAATAAATATCAGTGTTCCTTCCTGAATGGTTTGAACAACCAAAAACCATACAATGACTCAATGACCTTTGTTATCCAACTCTACCCGGCGTGTTAAACAATGGATTATGTACGCTATATGCGTTTCCCATAGGATCTCACAATTTTTGTAGCAGAAAAGAGCTGAGTGGCAATAAAATCCTGATATATTTTCTTGTTAAAAATAATATGACCAACAATAGTATTTGACTGCAACCTTATGTTTATATAAATCGGAATACTCTGAGAACTTTGTGTTCTCCTTTAAGGAATTATTAAAGGGAGAATTTCAGTTCTTCATCATCATCATCAGTTCATTTTCTGTAAGCGCTTAATCCTAATTAGGGTCACGGAGAGGCTATTGCCCATCCCAGCCGACTCCGGGAGAGGGCAGAGTATACCCTGGACAGCTCACTAGGCCATCGCAGGACGGAAACACGCTCACAACTTTACAGCCTACTCCTTATGAAAGTCAGCAATGGTTCTTTTAGATGTTTGCAGATGACATTGTGATCTGTAGTGAGAACAAGTGCAGGAAAATCTAGAGAGGTGGAGGTATGCCCTGGAAAGCAGAGGAATGAAGGTTAGCCTCAGTAAGACAGAATACATGTGTGTGAACAACAAGGACCCAAGAGGAACGGTGAGGTTACAGTGAGCAGAGATAAAGACGGTGGAGGATTTTAAGTACTTAGGCTCAACAATCCAGAGCAATGGAGAGTGTGGAAAAGAGGTGAAGAAGCGTGTGCAGCCAGGTTGGAATGTTTGGAGAAAAGTATCCGTTGTGATCTGTGATAGGAAGGTATCGGCAGGATTGAAAGGAAAAGTGTACAAGACGGTGTTGAGGCCAGCGATGTACAGTGTTGAGGCCAGCGATTTTGTATGGTGTAGAAACAGTGGAACTGAGGAAAAGACAGGAGGCAGAGCTGGAGGTAGCAGAGATGAAAATGTTGAGGTTCTCTTTGGGAGTAACGAGGATGGATAGGATCAGGAATGAGCACATCAGAGGGACAGCACATGTAAGAGGTTTTGGAGACAAAGTCAGAGGGGCTAGATTGAGATGGTTTGGACATGTACAGAGGGAGGATAGTGAGTATATTGGTAGTAGGATGCTGAAGTTGGAACCACCAGGCAGAAGGCCTAGAGGATGACCAAAGAGAAGATTTATGGATGTGCTGAAGGGGGACATGAAGGTAGTTGGAGTAAGAGTAGAAGATTCAAAGGATAGGGTGAGATGGAGGCAGATCATTCGCTGTGGCAACCCCAGAAGGGAACAGCCAAAAGGAAAAGAAGAAGAAGAAGCAATGGTTCTTTCACATGCCTCACACCATAGACCGTGAGAGACATGGCTGACCTTTGATTATCCAGTTAACTGCACTTGGGGGGGAAGAACAGTGACAACCTTGTGGAGAGTGGGACTCGAGCCCCCAACCTCTGGATCAGCGATTCAGCGCCCTATACCACTAGGCCACCACTGCCCTTAAGGGAGAATTTATGACAGAAAACAGGTATATTCTGTCATGGCACTTACCATACAGTTATTTATTAGAGAAGAATCAGCCAACAAGGATAACCAAAAAAAAACAAAAAAAAACACAAATGAAACAATCAGGAAAGAAAAAGAAAGTTAAAAACAACTAGAGTCGGAGGCTCAGAGTCACAGGAGGAAGCACTGCTGTTTCTCGGCATCTCTGAGTTAATAAAACGCTCAGATTATAGTCTGCAGAGCTTTTGTCCTCTGGTTTCCTCCCATAAACACGCCAGTACAGAGTGGCTATTTACAAAGATTTTGCAGCATTTGTGTGATCATGGCTCATCGCAATATACATCCATCCCATTCCTGCCTCACATGGTGTTTCCTCCCGGACACCCCCTTCCAGTTTAGTCATGGACAATTCCATCCAGCTACTGTCTCCTTATCATGCAACCACCACTAAATAATTAGTGGTAAGTGGGGACCATGCTCCCCCCATGACATATAATTCTGCCACCTGTATCTTTGATCACTGCTGTGCATGACCATTCAAGGGTGGCCTAACACACTCAGTGGGAAAGCACTATTCGCACCCTGTACACATGAGCTCACACATGCTGGTGTTCACTTTAAGTGACAGAGAGGTAGCCATATGCCATCCATCGTACCAGTCTAATGAATTGCAATCATGATATTTAGCTGGCTGGCAATAATCCTATCATATACAGATTGTTTATCTATATATCACCCAGCCCTATTTATCATAGACAATCACACAGCAGTCTTCTTGAAGGATGCCAAAGAGGAATGTAAAGATGAAACAATGTTTAGAGCTTCGATATTTGAAAAATAAATGAAGAGGAAGGTTGAGATAAGTTGCAAAAAGGATTCCTAATACTGAATACTGATATTTCACTACAATGCATGACACCTGTACTGCGATCCAATCATGGGTAACAGAAAAAAGACCTGCAGAAGTTAGAAAACTTAAAACTAACAAAATGAAAACAAAACTAAATTAAAGAACATAAAAGGGCACATACCTAGCATAAAGAACTACAGTAGGTCTTCGTTATTTGCGGGGGTTTGTTCCGGCCCCTCCCGTGAATGAAGATAATCCAGTTCTGTACCCGGAAGTAAAATCCCATGTATCATATTATATGCGAGAATGATCAACCGGAAGTAAAATACTGTGTATCTATTACATGCGCTAAAATATACTCCTTAAACACATTCTATAGACAGTCTTACTCATTACTACAGTAATAATGTACTTTTATATTTATAAATAAAAATTTTACTGTTATATTTATTGATGATAAAATATAAACATTATACAGCATGTACTGTTGTAAAGCACAAGTATTAAAGTCTTTTTCAATTATTATTCCAGTACAGTATCTTAGTTAATGTTTAGAACGTTTGTGTGAGATTTCATGTTCTCTAGCATGTTTAACAACACATTTAGATGACTATTCCTCTTCAGGCACTTCAGAAGAAGCTATTGTTTCTTCAGTAGAAAGTCTTATTTCTTCAGAAGAGACATCCGATGTTTTCTATTGCTTTGCCAGAGAAGACGCACAGCGTTTGACTGGCATCATAGAGCTTAACTGGTAATTTAAACGCACTAAAAAAAGGCTCATTGACATCTTGTGCGCGAATGAGGAAAAAGGGGCGTTACATCATCGCAACCAATCAGCAGGAAGGAGGACAGCCATTGGCTGAATTTGAATGACGTAACAGTTGCTTGGCAGTTCACAAATATGCAAACCGTGAGTGCAAAACCGCGAATAGTCAAGGACCTACTGTATAACTAACATTGGAAAGGCTTGGTATTTAGCTTGCTTCTCTCACCGAAACAGTGACGTATGTTATGTTATGTAGTAGATTTATATTGCGCTTTATCCATACTGCATATTGTGCTCAAAGCACACTGGGGAGTGTTCAGTTAATGAAGATAACTCTTTATTGTCAAAGTACATTACATACATGAAATTTGGTGTTTGTGCTCTGACGCCACAGTGCAGCGCCAATTATTGCGTTGTTCTATCCTTTGATGCTAAGCACCAAGCAGGAAGCAACAACTGCCAAATTTTAATGTCTTATGGTATGACGCGGCCGGATTCAAACTCCAACCTTCCGGAGGATAAAGCAGACGCTCTACCAACTGAGCTAAATCCCTGGTTGCATGCTGTTCCTCTGTTTGAATAGGTTTCCTGTAGTTAATCCCTCCTACAGTCTGAAGACGGGTATAAGTGTGAATGATTGCGTTTGTTGATTGTTATGGTCTGGCACTGTTCAGGGTGCATTCTACGTTCACCCAGTGGTGACTACAGGCCCTAAAAATGGGATAAATGGTTTGACAAATGAGTAAGTAGGTGAACAGTGGTAGTAAGTAAAGCGGTTACAAATCTGGGAAAAACTGTGGCTTGAGGAAGAGGAAACACATTTGAAAAAAGAGCCAACGTCTTTAGATTTTCTGATGTTGGGTCTTTCCAGGATGGAAAGAGTTCAGAAAAGGAGTTGCTGTTCTAGATTGTATAAGGTATAATACCTTTGGGACTCTTCTTTCCTCCTATTACAGGCTGTAATTAGCACTGACACAAGCAAAATGGACACGCCAATCCCCAGTGGACATGAATGCTAATAATGTGAATGCATGTTGCACCAAGACATCTCCAGAGTCTGTAAAGTTGTGTATGTGTAAGCATTCTGGTCCTTCAATAACAACTAATCAGGCAAAATTGCAAGGTAAGAGCTGATGCAACACTTCCTGGGCTTCTTTGTGATTTTTTTTCTTTCTACTTTGTGAAATTACCTTACAATCATATTGCACAGAACAATATGTACTATAAATCATAAGGTAAGTTCAGGCATTGACATTAGGTTTCAGAACACCTATGTCACTTTGGCATTAAAAATGTTAAAAGTCAAGGAAATGAGGTACCAAAGGTTTTTATGAAGTCGTAGTGTGGTCATCAAGGCGACCGCTTAACCATACATTATATCCACCATTATTTATAATTTTGACTATGGACACCTAGTGTATCGGCATGCAATCTTGTCTCACATCCACAATGTCTTTGGTTCAAGCCCTGTGGCTAGTCAGGGTGTTTTTACATGGAGTGTGCTTGTTCTTCCCAAGTTTGCATATTTACTTCAGGTGCTCTGGTTTCTGCTCACAGTCCAAACACATGCGCATTCCATATTGCCCCTGCGTGTGAGTGTCAATGGATGTTTATCCTAGAAAACATTCTCTGCGGGGAGTCTCTTGCACTTTCAGGTATAAACATACAATTAAAGAGAAATCATGAAAGTGACCAAGGGGATCATGGATGCAAGATGAGTGGGGGAAAGTAAAAATATCAATAGTCAAGTAAATCTTGTACTTTCATTACTCAGAAGAACAGGCAGTGTCACAGTAGAGATGGCAATTCAGTAGAATTGCCAATTCTACTACTAGAGATTGCGATTGGCATCTCCCCTAGGGGAGATTGAAATCCTAACTAAATACAATCTCAGTTGCTATCTCATCTAGGAGAATTGGCAGTTCTCCTAGAAGAGATGGCAATAGAAATCTGTATAAAAGGGAACTCTTAAAATATGAAAAGTATCCCAAGTAACAATAATTTTATTGAACATAATCACATTTACAGAATTCAATAATAGTGGACAATATAAATGACAAGACCAGATATTTTTGTTAAAATATATTGCTTTTATTTTCTTCCACACAACATCATATTTTTCACAATTTTCAGCACATGATTTCATAATGCTCATAGCACCCATATAAGAACACAATATTAAACAATTATACACTTCACATTTTGAACCGTAAATTTCACTTGCAGGTTGCAAGTACAGTTTTCTAATTATATAAAATCAATTTGCTTGTCTGCAGTCTGTTTTAATGTTCGTAGCACCCATTTAAGAACACAGTTGTCCCAGCAGAATTGGAAATTGTCCTGGGGGGGAGGCCAATTGCAATCTCTACTAGTAGAATTGGCAATTTTCCCAGTAAGACTGCAATTGGCATCTGTCCTAGGGAAGACTGCGATTGATATCTCTACTAGAAGTATTGCCAATTCATTCATTCGGGAGAATTGCCAATTTCTCTGAATAGCCATCTCTACTGTGACATATGTATATAGGGATCCCTCGCTACTTCGTGCTTCAATTCATGCGACTTCAGTGCATTGTATTTTTTTTTTAAATATTCATCAAATTAAGCAAAAAAATTATGCAAAAAAATACAAAAACACACTAAACCTCCCATCAAAACTACTTAAATGTTTGTGAGGTGCACATCTGATGCGTGCACACACATGTGCATGCGTGTGCGTGCACACGTGTCTGTAAGGTAAAGTCCGTTGGGCTTTTTACACTCGAGCCATAGTGGCTCATCAGGCAAGTTTCTGTAGCGTGAAGCAATTAGGAGTTCAACTCCTCCTGGATGGGACGCTAATCCATCGCAGGTTACCTTCCCAGTATATCTTTACTGGTACCCATTTATACTGCTGAGTGAACAGAGGCACACTTGTGGTGAAGACCTTGCCCAGTGGTCTTAGCACAGTGGGGGTCTAACTGGGATTTTAACTCACAACCTCCTGATCATGAGCCCAGTACTCTAACTACCACACCACTGGCCCCATATTGTGTGTACTGTATTTATATTTTATTTACATCTTATGCATTATTTTTAAATGTTTAATTGTTATTATAAGCATTTATAGCATTGAATGTGTATTTATTGATATTACTGTATGTACACATATACATGTACGTATATGTCAGTCAGAGGGGGGGGTTGGGGGGTGATCCTACTTCGTGGAATTCGTGGATCTCAGTCCCAATTAACCACGGAAAGTGAGGAATCCCTGTATATGTATACGTGTGTGTGTGTGTGTGTGTGTGTGTGTGTGTGTGAATAATAGTGCGCGCGCACACACACACACACACACACACACACAATATATAAACCATGCAAATTATATGTAAAAGAATAAGAATAAGAGTACATTTACTTCTGTCAGTAGTTATTTCAGTTAGTTTCAGTTATTTTATGTCAGTTATTTCAAGGAGTTTTGAATCAAGTGAATGTGGTTACATTTTCAATTTCATCTGCCCTAAGGTCAAATGTCTGACAAAATAAAGAAGATCAAGCACTGTGTTTTGACAGTCACTTAACTATCTTTCAACTAGAGATCAGTGGAGTCTGACCCTACACTTGCTGAAGAATCTGAATCTACATGTGTGTGGTTGTCGGCCATGTTGTCATGAATCTGGGGAAAATATGAACTTGATACTGTAATGTTTTTTAAGATGCATGCCTGATGTTTTTGATAGTGGGTCATATAAACTAACCATGTTGCCTGAAAGCTGCTCATAGCACTCATAAGTGTGAATTAAATTGGTTAATGAAATAAACGCATCATTATATTTTTGTACATTTGAAAATTTGCCATTTAGAGGCAGATTCTTGTCATTTGCTCTCTTAGAAAATGAGGCACAGTGTGTCATCCATGGACCTGCCATATTTGGAGAATACCTCAGTTCATTAATATGTCAGCACCTCTCGATTTACTATTGCTGAAATCAGAAAATTCACATAAGTTTAGGCTAAATTTTTTAAACAAAAATGTGCATAAAAAGTATACATACTGTTTTTGATCTGTCCTGATCTGCCTTGGTTGCAAGAATTGAGTTATAAACAATTACTATTGGCAAAATGTCCACAAACGTCCTAGATGTTTATGGACTTTAAAGTCATGCAGTATGATTTAGAAAATGCAGTACCATGTAGTTGACTAGTTGTTTTTTTATATAGTATTTTATAATTATTTTATTTAATTTAATAGTGACTGAGTGCATTAATGTGTGAATGTGAAGGGTATGTCATTGTTTGTCTGGTGAGCTGTGAATCTCTAGTTCTCTAATGTAATGAAAGTTACATGAAAGTTGCAATTTAAGTTCTCTAATGCAATGAAAATGAAGCATTCTGATTCTCTGATACTGAGCAAAAACAACCTGGTAAGTCTCACATTGGTGAATTCATCATTAGAAAAATACTAGGAAATACATATATATATATATATATATATATATATATATCTTCTTCTTCATATATATATATATATATATATATATATATATATATATATAAGAAGAAGAAGTATATATATATATATATATATATATATATATATATATATATATATATATATATATATATATTATTTGTATGTAATTTGTATGTTCTGTAGCTGGTCTAGAAAAAGAAAGTAAGTGAAAACAATGGAAAAAAATAAGTAAAAAAAAAAAAAAAACTGATCGACTGGTCGATTGAGGCCCTAGTTATTTAAATGTTGATTTTAGAACATGATTATTACTATTATGCAGTAAATTATACAATAACCACATAAAGCTGATGCCTCTATAGACCAGACTCATTTATTTTTTTGAACTGCTTAATCCTAATTAGGGTCACGGGGAGGCTGGTGCCCATCTCAGACAACTTTGGGTGAGGGCAGAGCACACCCTGGAGAGCTTGCCAGGCCATTGCAGGACAGAAACACACTGAGGACTATGCAACCTACTGTTGTCGAAAGTCAGCAATGGTTCTTTTATAGCCTCACACCATAGACAGTGAGAGAATGGCCATCCTTTGATAACCCAGTTGGTCCAACTGGGGGGACAGCAGTGGTAACCACTGACAGTAGGACTTGAACCCCCCAGCCATAGGTTCGGCAATCCAGCACCTTACCATCTGGCCAACACTGCCCCTATAGACCAGATCATATTTTAAATATAATATATTATTATAACAATAATATATTACTTTATATTTACTAAACATTTTTATCACATTTTTCAGTTTCTAACAAGCATGGTAATGTATAGGATTTCCATAAAAACAAAGCAGGTATACATCTGTTCATACAGCTATATTTCATAGGCAACAATAAAGTGTTGGTATGCTTGGATCTCTTTATCTCACAAATTTATGGCATTTAAACACGACGGCCAAAGAAACTGAGCAAATCCACAGTAGAGAAGCTGAGTGATTAAGTGGGCCACTGAGAAGCTCTTTGTTTGCAGATTCCTTCAGCGCTGCAGCGTGTTTTTCAATGAGTCCTTTTTACCAGGACACGCAGCAGGAGCTAGCTCGATAATAACCAGCACACTGGGCTTGCACAGGTTGCACAGCCGTACGGTTGATCTACAGCATGCTGCTGAGCATCATACTTACACAGAAATATGATCATTTAACCAATAGGTGAAAGTGGAAGTGATGGAAGGCACTTGTGAGATAAAACGACTATCAAGCAAAAGGATGCTACTGTAATAAGTTTATGCTAATGAGTTATAGTTTTTGACATCTCCAGGTATCTACACATTTAAGCTCAATTAGCATTTTAGTGTTTCTCAGTCCCTGTACGTGATAATATAGTTTCTGCTTTAAGGACACCTCTTTCAACACATCAGCTAATTTATAATACCGAACTAGGTAAGTGTGCGAGTTAAAGGGGAGAAAAATGACAAAATATTGAGGATTATAGTACTCCTGGATCGAGATAGGCAATTCTAGAACATTTCTATTGAACAGCAGCAGAAAAATGCTATTTCAAGCTGCAGTCTCATTAGAAATACTCATTAATCCAAAGCCCATGAATTGACAATAAGTGCATTTTTATTGCCACTGCAATCCCTCCAAAGCTTAGAAAGTGATCTATACAAGCGGACGGCTTGAGTGTCAAGTGCCTCAATGGTACAAACGGCTTCACTGGCACAAAAGTGGCTCTTTGGTAGTCTTGGGATTTGAGATCAACCTCCCAATCACCACCACAGTACTTAATTGCTGGACTACAAAACTGCAAGTGATTTAATGAGCACCACCAGTGTCTGTGCTTCATCAGTGTCTGAAACTTCTCAACTGATCTCTACTCAAGGTTACCAGAACACATCCTCTCATATATATGTATGTATGTATGTATGTATGTGTGTATATATATATATATATATATATATATATATATATACACACACACACACACTATATACAGTCGGCCCCCAATTTACGAAGACCCCTTTGTACGAAATCCCCAGATTACGAAAAACATTTTCTTGAGTTTCCGTCCCCGAAATATGAAACAACTTCGCTTACAAAAAGAAATATGAAACAACCTCGCTTACAAAAAGAAATTCAAATTTCATATGCGCCAATCAAAATTTCACACGACTCGCGAGTTGCTCTCTCATTGGCTGTCTCTCAACATCCCAAACAGAGACAGAAGGAAGCTTCACGTTTCAGTTTTTAGTTTAGTTTTTTAAGTTGTTTAATTCAGTAAATGTTTAATAAATGTGGGCGCATCTGAGTTCATCTGGAATTCTGATCCCTCAAGGAATCAAATTAAAGTTGAGTTTGTCAAGCAGGGAATGCGCTTTGAATTCCACGTCTTGTGGGCGTGGCCCGAGAAGGAGATATATATATATATATATATATATATATATATATATATATAGAGAGAGAGAGAGAGCGAGAGAGAGAAAGAGAAAGAGAGCGAGAAGGAGAGAGAGGTGTGTGCGTGTGTGTGTTAATAAAAATAATGGTTTAATTAATAAATATGTTAATAAAATGGTTTAATAAATAATTTTCTTTTACTTTTAACATATTTCATACAAAATTGGTGTATGTTTATCATTTTTAAAGGGTTTATCCAGTCCAAGGACTGGAGACTTGGAACGAATTAAGCGTTTAACATGTAAGATGTGACCCCTGCTTCCGAAATTCCTCGCAATACGAAAATGGCTCTGGAACAGATTAATTTCGTAAATTGGGGGCCGACTGTATACATATATATTATATATGTGTGTGTATATATATATATATATATATATATATATGTATATATATATATATATATATATAAATCCTAATAATAATAATATACATAAATCCCATATTTACATCAAAAGCAGTGTTGGGTTTTTAGTCAGCAGAAAAGTCTTGATATCACTACTGCTGAAGAATTGGTGCTGAAAGAAGATGTGCCAGTACCAGTATGATCTGCCCTGTCACACAGGACCACTGGAACACCGCTGAACAGCATGAATAGGATAACACATGTATTTTGCACTACTCGGATTTATACACCACATAGCCCAGTCGATATGAGGCTGCTAATGATACAGCAGAATGGCAGGCATCCTTGAAATGTGAAAATTTTGAAAATCAATCATGGATGACAGCTCATTTAATTAGCCGAGGGAGGAAAAGCTGAAATTTCAATTACTGAGTAAACAACCATTGCCTCGCTTAGATATGTTTAACCCCTACAGCCGTACTTGACACTGGTTCATTTTTTTAATGAGCTGTGCAGTTGCTGGAAAGAGTCTGCTAATCAAAGGTATCATATGATTTTGTTCAAATTTTAACTTTATTTATTCTACACCATTTCTCTTAAAATTTTCAATACTGAAGATTACTTCACCTAAAATTGGTGAATAATTGTTTGGTAAAGTAACAAATCCACAGCATCTGTCAAACATAGGTAATTACTACTGTACCAGATAAAATGGAAAAAGTTCTACTTTTGAGCAGCACAATGGTTTAGCAATTAGCACATCTGTCTCACAGCAAGGTCCTGGATTCGAGTCGTACGAAGTTCCTATGTCTGAGTGTCCTCCCCATGCTTGTGTGGGTTTCCTCCAAGTATTCAGGTTTCCTCACATAATTCAAAGTTCAGTTGCCCATAGGAGTTGATCCTGTGTCTGTTCTGGTACGCTCTTCAATGTACACCCACCTTCATCCAGAGTCAGCAGGGATGGGCTCGATTCTTCCTATGACCCTCATAAATATAAATTGGTGTAAAAAATGAAAGGGAATCCATGGAATCTGATGCCCCCATCCCCTGTATGATACTTTATTGTGCGTAATCTCATGGAAACAAGTATCACAGTATAAATGTGCTTAGGTATTCGAGTGATATTTATATAATCTAATAGGATTATGTTCATATTATTACTGTTGTGACCTGATCTCCATTAGGCAACACTAAAGTAATAATTAAAAATAATTACAGAGGCCTAAGGAACTCAGTGAAGTAGCAAAAAGTTTAATAATGACTAGTCCTGTGGAAATGCAAGCATTACCATTCTCAATTAGTGTGAGCACCTTGGAGGAAAACCAAAGCATTAGTCAAACAAATATGGTTGGGTCCAGTTCCAACTCCAATCCATTTAATTAAATTAATATTACTCAGTAGTATTTTAAAAGAAGCAGCAGACCTGTGCTGTATGAAAACTATGGGAACATTACAGCACCGTGCTGTATATGTAACTGCAGTTTAAATATTAAAGATTTACCAAAAATAAGCGGACAAGTGTGACTCGACTGTGCACAAACCATGATCTTACCTTTTACATCTCATTTGCAGAGAGGAGTGAGCTACTTGTGGCTTGTAGCTTTAGGAAGCATAAAAGCACACTTCACACACAACCAGCTGTAGTTCGATTGCATCATATTGATGTTCAGTATAACAGCACATCCTCGTGCACAATCCAGTTTTCATACAACAGTTCCATCAACAAACATTCATTCATTCATTTTTTTAAAAGTCTTCGTAATTTCTAATTAGGCTTATGGTGAGGCTGGCACACCTCAGCCGGCTTTGAACAAGGGCAGGGTACATCCTGAACAGCTCGCAATCATTCCAGGGCCAACACTACACTCACACCTGGGAGTAATTTGGAACAGCCAATTAGTATGTATCTGGACTGTGAGAGGAAACTGAAGTACCCAGAGGAATCCTACACAAGCATGGGACCCAAGCCAAGTAATCCAACCCAGGCCTCCTTGTTGTGAGGCAAACGTGCTCACCAAATATTAAGTATACTGTATTTATTTTTGCTCTGACTGTGACCGATTGATCTACATTGCCATAACGTTTCCTCTGTTTGCTGCGAAGTCCATTTTTCGCTTTCATCTTCATCTGACAAGCTGTCCACAGTCACATTTCTCAAAAAAAATCATTTGCATGTGTGCTGCTAATGTGAACACTGCCACAGTAACTGTTTTTAAACATGAAATATACTGTGATACACACAGATCTTAATGCTGTCATTTCAAAATATTAGCACTGTTAGAATGCTGCTCAACCAAACATGTAAAACTCTTTGTTTACACCGTCGTTTACGCATAGGTAATGTCCAAAATGGTGTCCGTTGCCTTGCAGTCTAAAGTGAATTATGGTGAAAGTGTGAATGATTAAGTCATAGTAGTAGTAGTAGTATTAGTAGTAGTAATAATAATAATAATAATAATAATAATAAACCTGCAAACCAGTATAAGAATGAAAAGAAAAGCAAAAATAAGAAACAGAAAAAGAATTTGTGCATCATAACTAAGAATAAGTGCATCAAGACTGGCATAGCACAAGCAGAAAAAAGAGAAACATAAAATTGGCCTTCGAAAAGAAAGTACATGTCTATAGAACGTCAAAACGTGTGTGGTCCCAGTGGTAGTTGAATCAGTAGGCATGGTTAGCAGCAACCTTGCCAAGTTTCTGGGAAAGATTGGAATCACAACAAAAAAACTCTTGGAGAATGTAGCTTGGGTTTGCAAAGATTTGAAAAGTTACAGCTTGTCTTCAGCATAGGAACAATAAACCAATGAACAGCTTAAATAAGAAAATCCAAGCAACAACAACAACAATGATAATAATAATAATAATTATTGCTATTATTATTATTATTATTATTATTATTATTATTATAAGGCAGCATGGTTGTGTAGTAATTAGCATGTCCGCTTCACAGCAAGAAGGCCTGGATTCACTCCCCAGCGCTGGCGTTTGTGTGTGGCGTTTTCCTGTTTTCCCCGAGCTTGTGGGGTTTCCTCCATTTACTGAGATTTCCTTTGACAGTTCAAAAACATACACAGTAAGCTAATTGGCTGTTCCAAATCACACCTAGGTGTGAGTGTGAATGATTGAGTACGTGCTAGTCTTGCGATGGCCTGGTGAGCTGTCCAGGGTACACTCTACCCTTGACCAGAGTCGACTATGATGGGTGCCAGCCCACCCCGCGACCCTAATTAGGATTAAGCTGCTTGAGGAATGAATGAATGTGTGTGTATGTATATATATATATATATATATATATATATATATATATATATATATAATGAATAATTATACCAATAATAATAATAATAATAATAATAATAATAATAATAGGAGCGACACAGTGGCAAAGTGGCGAGCACATTTGCCTCACAGTAAAAATGCCTGGGTTTGAATCCTGGCTTCAGGCGTTTCTGTGTGGAGTTTACATGTTCTCCCCACGCTTGTGTGGGTTTCGTCTGAACACTCTAGTTTATGCCTACAGTTCAAAAACATGCACAGGAGGCTTTTCAACTGTGGCTGTCCAAATTGCCCCTATGGGTGAGTAGGAGTGGCTAACAGTTTGGTTTCATGCCAAGAAAGAGCACCACAGATGCAGTGTTTGCCTTGAGGATGTTAATAGAGAAGTACAGAGAAGGTCAGAAGGAGTTGCATTGTGCCTTTGTGGACCTGGAGAAAGCATATGACAGGGTGCCGAGAGAGGAACTGTGGTAATGCATGAGAAAGTCTGGAGTGGCAGAGAAGTATGTTAGAGTGGTGCAGGACATGTATGAGAGATGTAAGACAGTGGTGAGGTGTGCTGTCGGTGTGACAGAAGAGTTCAAGGTGGGGGTGGGACTGCATCAAGGGTCAGCTCTGAGCCCCTTCTTGTTTGCTATGGTGATAGACAGGCTGACAGACGAGGTTAGGCAAGAATCTCAATGGACTATGATGTTTGCAGATGACATTGTGAGAGCAGCGAACAAGTGCAGGTAAACCTAGAGAGGTGGAGGTATGCCCTGGAAAGGAGGGGAATGAAGGTTATCCTCAGTAAGACAGAATACATGTGTATGAATGCCAAGGACCCAACAGGAACGGTGAAGTTACAAGGAGCAGAGATAAGGAAGGTGGAGGATTTTAAGTACTTAGGCTCAACAATCCAGAGCAATTGAGAGTGTGGAAAAGAGGTGAAGAAGCGTGTGCAGGCTGGTTGGAATGGTTGGAGAAAAGTGTCCGGTGTGATGTGTGATAGGAGGGTATCGGCAAAAATAAAAGGAAAAGTGTACAAGATAGTGTTGAGGCCAGCGATGTTGTATGGTTTAGAAACAGTGGCCCTGGGGAAAAGACAGGAGGCAGAGCTGGAGGTAGCAGAGATGAAAATGTTGAGGTTCTCTTTGGGAGTAACAAGGATGGATAGGATCAAGAATGAGCACATCAGAGGGACAGCACATGTAAGAGGTTTTGGAGACAAAGTCAGAGAGGCTAGATTGAGATGGTTTGGACATGTACATGTATTGGTAGTAGGATGTTGAGGTTGGAACTACCAGGCAGAAGGCCTAGAGGAAGACCAAAGAGAAGATTCATGGATGTGGTGAAGGAGGACATGAAGGCAGTTCGTGTAAGAGAAAAAGATGCAGAGGATAGGGTGAGATGTAGGCAGATGATTCACTGTGGCGACCCCTGAAGGGAAAAGCCGAAAGGACAAGAAGAAGTGTGAGTAGGAGTGGCTGTGTGAGTGTTGGCCATGAGATAGCCTGGTGAGCTGTCCATGGTGTACCAGCCCTTGTCCAGAGTTGGCTAAGATGGGTGCCAGCCTAATAAGGATTAAGCAGCTTAGAAAATGAATGAATGATGATGATGATGACGACGATACTGAGTCAATCTTTGCATGTACTAATTAATTTTATATATATTACTGTATATTTTCAGTAATTGCCTATTTGCATAAGATTTGTCAAATTAGCAAAAAGAACATAGAAGTACATTTAAGGTGAATATATTTCTGAAAGAACATGTAATCAAAACAAAAAATGAAAAGAGATTTTACTTTCCTGTTAGCTCATTTAGCAGTCATTTACAAAGGAAGTGGAAAATGAATTTTAAGGAGGGTCATTAGCTGACAGACACATTTCTGTAATAAATGTGGGAAATGTACCGTTAGGGTGGGCTGTGAATCAATCATCTCTGCTCTCTTCAATATGTCCTGGGGAATCACATACCTATTTACAGAGTATGTGAACCAGAAAATCAGTCCATTTGCCCTCCCAAACTCAAAAGAGAGTGAGATGCCACGAGCCAGATACTGATGTTGCTCAATATCAGTTCAACTGTGTCTTGACCAATATAATAAAGGCCTTATTTTTAATAATAGAAAGACTGTGATTCATAACAGAGGTGCATGAACTGCTCTCAATATGCGATGCGCATGAAGGCACCTTGGGGAATTTGTGTGATCCATGACAAGACATCCCAGATCATTTCTGATGTATGCATATGTCACTGCATATTAACAATAGCCTCATTCCAATGAAGACACCAGTACTCCTATCGGGGAAGATAATTTAATCTACTCCCTGCTGGGGCTCCCTCTACTGCAATGTCTGCCGATGCTAAATGCAGAGCACCTCTGAAAGGCACAGTAAAACACTTGCAACTTTTTTAAACTCCAAGATGTCCTCAGAATGTCACACTTTCAGTTAATGCAAATCACTGCACAATGACATACAGTGAAAACATAAACATACACCATCATTACTGAAAGATTTAAACATAGACATACATATAGGTAGTAGCCGAGTGGATGGAGATACCTCACAGGAATACTCTGACTCACTTGGAATTTCTCTTACAACTGGGATTATTTCCAATCATCCACTTGACAGTCTGAGGACACCTGTCAGAGAGCACCGGTCAATCTGAGTGGAATGCTGCTGATTCTTAACCTTTGCTGGTGAATTATACAATCACTCTGTTATCTGTGGCTACAGGAAGCCTAAGATTTTGTGCATTCTGACACTAGCTATATCCACCCTCGGAATGACCCACAATAAGCTTTAAAAATCAGACAACTTTTTTGCTAAGGGGATTCGTGAAATAGTTAGTTGCTATAACCTGTTTGCTATTCCGTGTATAATCTCTGACTGCCTGGGAAATAAGAATACAGTGGAACCTCAATTTATGAAAGCCCCAACAAAAGAAAAATCCAGGTCACGAAAAACATTTTCATAAAATTTTTGTTTCTGGATATGAAAAAAGTTCACGTTACGAAAGCACCATCTCAAAAATTCAAACAATGCACGAGTTGCCCTCCCACTGACTATCTCCCAACAGCCCGCCCTGCTGGCCTCCCATTGGCTAGGAGGGATGACGCAGCTCCCTCCCATTGGCTATCTCCCAACATCCCGCCCTGCTGGCCTCCCATTGGCTAGGAGGGATGACACAGCTCCCTCTCATTTGCTATGATTACAGAGGGTAATGTTGTGAAATGAGCTACTTTTTGGCAAAAAATACTTGGGTGTGACAACATCAAAGGAAATATGAAGGTAGTGGAACATATTCATGGTACATTTCATCTCATTGGCCCGTGAGAATGAGACAATGAAGATGAGCCCAAACAGCTGAAACAAAAGAAGAAGGCCCTGACTGGCCTAACCGAACTCCTATTTATTGCATTTTTTACACCATGAACATCACAGGTGACTTCTGAGTATATGTGCAAGAGCTGAATAGCATCTTCTGTTTCAACCTAGTTATTAATTTAAGTACAGACTACAATGAAACAGAGAAACGTCAACAAATTTTATATTAAATAAAATACTTTGTAATATCATATAATGTTTTAGAATACAGACGCTCCCCGACTTACTTTCAAAAACAACAAAAAAAAAAAGAGTCAAATTTTGAGTTTAGACGTACCTACGTAGTACGCTGACGTGATGATGCAATGACGCTGCATTCATTGTTTACAAACTACAAACTGAGTATATACATATACATATATATATATATATATATACATATATAGATATACATATATACATATATATATATATATACACACACACATATATATATATATATATATATATATATATATATATATATATATATACATATTCATGTTCACATATACATAGATATACATTTACATATTCATGTTTTCCACCTTATGGTAATAAACACTTACCGTTCCACTCTGCTTGTGACAATTTAATAAGCGCCCACGCACGCCAATTTTTTTAAGCACCCTGGGTGCTTATCACGGCGAATACGGTATACAGTAATCCCTCACCACTTCACGTTTTCTACTTTGTGTCTCCGCAATATCATGGGATTTCCCATCAGGAAATTAAAACTTTAAAGATTATTCAAAATTCACGCACACTGCATGTACGTTCACTATGCTACCCAATATGCTCTGTTCTCCTGCTTGACTTGAGTGTTCTCTGATTGGCTCAGGCCGTGAATCCAGCAAGCTGATTGGTCAACATGAGAAGCACCCAGGGCAACAGGAAACATCGCATTGTTAGTTCTTCTACATTACGTACCAGCAGTTCTCCAGCACACGTCTAAGATTTTCTCTCTTTGTGCTCGTAAGTAGTCTTGTGTATTATGCTAAGGCCTTGAAAAGGGCCCCAAAATGCCCAGGAAGTGTTAGGGTCTGTGTTTCTTGGTGGCGTTTAACTCTCTTTCTCTTTCTCACGAATACACTGCATGCGCTGGGGAGGGGCGTGGCTGTTACTCACAGGCAAAATCCAAAGAGCGTGCCTGAATTCACTCAGCTATCATTGCGCTATAAAAGAGGAGCTCCGTGCTCGCCCAGTTTCTGTGTTGATACTCTCCCAGTGATTTTGGTTTTTGTGTTTTTCCCTTGCCTTTCCTCCCTCATGAAACAATGGCTTTTCTTGAGCTCAGGGGAAGCACTGGGGTGTGGGAAATTGCATTATTTGTGAGGCATGAGATGACTGAATTCAGGTATGGACTGCATTCAAGCCAAGCAGCTCAGCCACGCCCCTCAGCCAGAGCGGGTAGCAAGTTTTAGAGAGAAAGAGTTTGACAGCGCTACAACACAAAGAAGCAGTGACGTGATGCGAGTTTATCCTCTGGCACAGAGTTGAGCATGCTTTTGTTTATTGGGAGTAGATGAGATTAGTGAATTCAGGTGTGAGCCACCGAGCAGCTCAGCCATGCCCTTCAGCCAAAGCGCAGAGAAAACAACTAGTTTGAGGCACAGCCAACAAAATAAAAGTCTCCCCAAAACACAGACCATAACAAAAATGACATAAAAGAACAAGAAATGTAATAAATTGGATAAACAAAACAAAATGAGAAGCATGCTACATCACAGTACATAAAATCACACAAACAAACATTCCAAACATGAACTTAAGAACTGTACTGGAATAATAATTGAAAAAGACTTTAATAGTGGAGTTTTGGCTGAATTTGAATCATGTGACAGTTGCTCAGCAATTCGCGAATATGCAAAGCTGTGAGTGCAAAACCACGAATGGTCAAGGGCCAACTGTAATAAATAACTTCGTTATAACAATGTTGTTTAATTGTTTGTCTTCTTTTTCCATTTCGTTCGATTCAGTATTTAAAAATATATATGGCTCTCAGAGGATTAGATTTTAAAATGTGGGGGGTTTTTTTGGCTCCCTTAGTCTAAAAGGTTCCCAACCCCTGCAATATAGAATAGCTTAGTCTATTTGATGGGCAGGTAAAAAATAAATAAATAAAAAAATAAAAAATTAAAACCCCTCCCTGAATCGCCACCTTATCCTGGTGGAGGGGTTTGCATGACGTAATGATCCTAGGAGCTATGTTGTCGGCGGCATAATGCCCCTGGTAGGGTCACCCAAGGCAAACAGGTCCTGGGTGAAGGTCCAGACGAAGTGCGATTCAGAAGACCCTTATGACTGAGAGACAAACAAAGAAGCAGTCTCCCTTGCCCGGACACGGGTCTCCGGGGTCCCCACCCTGGAGCCAGGCCCGGGGGAGGGGCTCAAAGGTGAGCACCAGGTGCTCGGCCGGGCCTAGCCCAAAAAGGAGACATGGGTCTGCCCTCCCATGGACCCATCACCCATGGAAGGAGTTTTAGGAGTTGGGTGCAATGTGAGTTTAGTGGCAGCCAAAGGCATGGATTTTGTCAGACTGATCCCCGACTACTCACTCTGACCCTCAGGACATGGAATGTCACCCATCTGGAGGGGGAGGAGCCTGATCTGGTGCGTGAGGTGGAGAGATACCAACTAGATATAATTGGGCTCACCTCAATGCATAGCTTGGGCTCTGGAACCACCTGCCTCGAGAGAGGCTGGACCTTATTCCATTCTGGAGTTGCTCATGGGGAGAGGCGGCGAGCTGGTGTGGGCATTCTTGTTGCCCCCCCATCTTGGGGCCCAAATGTTGAGGTTCTCCCTAGTTGAAGAAAGGATAGCTTCCTTCCATCTTTGGGTGGGGGGATGAGTCCTGACTGTTATGTGTGCTTATGCACCAAATGACAGTTCAGAGTACCCACCCTTCTTAGAGTCTTTGGGGGGGTATTGGAGAACGCTCCCTTGGGAGACTCACTCGTTGCATTGGGAAACTTCAACGCCCATGTGGGCAACGATAGTGTGACCTGGAAGGGTGTGATCAGTAGGTACAGCCTCTCCAGTCTGAATCCGAATGGTGTTTCGTTGTCGGACTTCTGTGCTCGTCACAGTTTATCTATCACGAACACCATGTTCGAACATAAGTGTGCCCATAAGTGCACTTGGCAACAGGACACCTTAGACTGCAGTTCGATTATTGACTTTGTAGTTGTGCCATCGGACTTGCGGCCGTATGTTCTGGACACTCGGGTGAAGAGAGGAGCTGAGCTCTCTACCGATCACCACCTGGTGGTGAGTTGCTTTGGTGGTGGGGGAGGCTGCCTTCCGGACCTGGCAGGCCCAAGCGTGTAATCAGGGTCTGCTGGGAACGTTTGGTGGAGTCCCCTGTCCAAGAGACCTTTAACTCCCACCTCTGGCAGAAATACAACCACATCCCAGAGGAGGCAGGGGATATGGAATCCAAATGGGCCGTGTTTCGTGCCTCCAATGCTGAGGCGGCAGCCCAAAGCTGTGGCCAGAAGGTTGTCAGTGCTTGTCGTGGTGGCAACCCTCGAACCCGGTGGTGGACACCTGCGGTGAAGGGGGCCATCCAGCTGAAGAAGGAGGCCTATCGGGTTTTATTAGCCTGTGGGACTCCCGAGGCAGCAGACAGGTACCGGCAGGCCAAACGTGCTGCAGCCGAGGCTGTCGCAGATGCAAAATCTTGGGCGTGGAAGGAATTCGGTGAGTGCCTGGAGAGTGATTATCGGTTGGCCTTAAAAGATTCTGGACCACCATCCAATGCCTCAGGAGGGGGAAGCAGTTCTCCACAAACACTGTTTACAGTGGAGGTGGGGAGCTGCGTACCTTGACTGTGGATGTCGTCAAAGACGGCCGGAATACTTTGAGGGCCTCCTTAATCCCACCAAAACGCCCTCCGTGGAGGAGGAAGACCCTGGGTTTGGGTGGGGGTCTGCCCATCACTGGAGTGGAGGTCACTAAGGTTGTCAAAAAGCTTGTTGGTAGTCGAGCTCCAGAGTTGGACGACATCCACCCAGAATATCTCAGGGCTCTGGATGCTGTAGGACTGTCTTGGTTGACACGTCTCTGCAACATCCCGTGGTCATCGGGGGTTGTACCTCTGGATTGGCAAACCAGGGTGGTGGTCCCAATTTTTAAGAAGGGGGACCGGAGGGTGTGTTCCAATTATCGAGGAATCACACTCCTCAGCCTACCTGGGAAGGTCTATGCAGGGGTACTGGAGGGGAGGATCCAACCGATAGTCGAACCTCAGATTCAGGAAGAACGATGTGGTTTTCAACCTGGCCGTAGCACTCTTGACCAACTCTATACGCTCCACATGATCTTGGAGGGGGCCTGGGAGTTTGCCCTATCTATCCACGTGTGTTTTGTGGATTTGGAGAAGGCTTTCAACCGTGTCCCTCAAACAATCTTGTGGGGCGTGCTTTGTGAGTACGGCTTTCCAGACCCGTTGCTACAGGCCATTCGGTCGCTGTATCATCGGAGCCAGAGTTTGTTCCATATTGGTAACTACAGGTCGAATTCATTTCCGGTGGGAGTTGGAGTCCGCCAAAACTGTCCTTTGTCACTGATTCTGTTCATAATTTTTCTGGACAGAATTTCTAGGCGCAGTTGAGGCATTGAGGGGTTCTGATTTGGTGGCCATCGGATCTCGTCTCTGCTTTTTGCAGATGATGTTGTCCTTTTGGCTTCATCAAGTCGGGAGCTCCAGTTCTCATTGGAACAATCCGCAGCCGAGTGCAAAGCAGCCGGGATGAAGATCAGTACCTCGAAGTCCGAGGCCATGGTTCTCAGTCGGACAAGGGTGGAATGCACCGTCCGGGTCAGAAATGAGGTCTTGCCCCAAGTGGAGGAGTTTAAGTATCTTGGGGTCTTGTTCACAAGTGAGGGAAGGATGGAGCAGGAGATCAACAGAAGGATTGCTGCAGCCTCTACTGTTAAACGGAGCCTGTACCGGTCCGTCGTGGTGAAGAAGGAGCTGAGCCGCAAGGCGAAGCTTTCAATTTAGCAGCCGATCTATGTTCCAACCCTCACCTTTGGTCTCGAGCTTTGGGTCGTGACCGAAAGAACAAGATCGCGGATACAAGCGGCTGAAATGAGCTTCCTTCACCGGGTGGCGGGGTTCTCCCTTAGTGATAAGGTAAGAAGCTCTACCATCCGTGGAGAGCTCGAAGTAGATCCGATGCTCCTCTGCACTGAGAGGGGTCAGTTGAGGTGGCTCCCGCTCGACTCGATCGAAGTCTCAAGCAAACCACAATCAGCAGTGGATCAGTGAACCAGAAGAAGGTGAAATACTCACCGTGTTCCATAGATGGACTTTGATCGGGTCTGTATGATCATCCTCCTCATGCCAATGATCACGTGTGCACGGACGGAGTAGAGAGCACGCCGCACTCACAGCAAAAGTGAGGGGCAAAGCACCCGGCAAGCGCTTGGTCTGATGCTGCTGATGGTGTGTGGTGTGTAGAGCAGCTCTCTCCGTCACTGCTTTTGACCATACAGAAGAGGAGGGAAGACTTGCGGACAAGTGTTCCGTAACTTATCCGCAAGTCTTCCCTCCTCTTCTGTATGGTCAAAAGCAGTGACGGAGAGAGCTGCTCTACAAAATGCGGAAATGACAGAATGTTTACGGAAGGAGTACAGAACCAAAGGGCACATTCACAGAATTTTTTTCCGTGAACGTGCTTTTGAATATGTTCAAAAGCACGTTCATGGAATATTTTGGCCTGCCGGAAGCATACGGAAGTGGAGGAAGACTTAAGGAATAAATACAAAATCACACGGCATGATAAGGAAGATAAGGGAATAATTGCTGAACGTTTGCGGATGACATTTTTGCTTCCTAAAGTCTGCCGTGCTCCAGTGAAATGGGGGTATAAGGTTAAGGCAGGGGAAAGTGTCATTGGTCTATAGGAGGAAACCCATGCAATTATGGGTAGAGCATGCAAATTCGATACAAAACTACCCTTACCAGGCACAAAACTTCACCCCAAGGTATTTTTGCTGTAAGGTGGATGTGTTCAGCATTACAACAGCCCATCCTTGTATTCATTACATTTGAACAAATTTTGTATTGTTTAAATGCTGTTTTTATTTTATGAGGGGAAAATAGTGTTCTAAGGGGTGGTTTGATTACTTTAGTTACATTATTTACTTATAGTCAATTCAGTTATGCAGCTGGTAATACTTTCAAGGGTTAAAGCCTTAGAGCAAGGGTCGGGAACCTATGGCTCGCGAGCCAGACGTGTCTCTTTTGATGACTGCATCTGGCTCTCAGATAAATCAGGTGGCCTTTTTTAACAGAATAACATACATAATTTCGCTGCCCTTTAAATAAAAATACATAAAAAAATAACAAATAAAACAAAAACAAATAAATCTCACACATTTCAATCTATACATCTATTTTCAATGCCACTTGTCACGGTGGCGCACAGCAGAGAGCCAATCCTTTCTGTGCTCCAGTGTGTGGGCGGGGCCAATACCTTGAAACTAAAAATTTATTGGATTATATGCAACAGCCTGTGCTAGTTGTTTTTGGGTAAAGAGGTTAATTTCTCTCGTTTTGATCATCTCATGTGCAAGAAGCCAAGCAGAGCTGGCAATCAAAATGTAAATGGACAGACATGAAAAAACTTCAACCGGCAGACCAGCTGATTGGCAAAACTTAGGACGCGCTTCCTGTCACATAAACACTGCAGCGTGTGAGTTCTGTCATATTGACCATGTTTGGTTCCACATGCGCACACATGCAGTCTTTCTCACACCTGAAAAGCATCAAGACCAACCTGCGGTCATGTGTAATAGATGGAAGCCTAAACACCTTCATGAAACTAAACCTCAGCACCAGACTGCAAAGCCATCAGCAACACCATGTTGCACCAGAAGTCGCATTAATAGTAAGAAGTACTTTTCTTATTAATAAATAACTTTGTTATAACAATGCTGTTTAAAATAAATTCAGAGTCTTATTATACTGTCAAATTGTTGATCTCAGTATTAAAAATATATATTTGGCTCTCAGAGGATTAGATTTTAAATTGTTCTTTTTTTTTTTTTGGCTCCCTTAGTCAAAAAGGTTCCCGACCCCTGCTTTAGAGGTATGACTCAGCTTTCTTTTACATTGTTCAGGGTTTTAAAATTGCAGTAAATATGAAGAAAAAAGTTTTATAGCAAACCGAGATATTTCTAATATTGTGATACTTACAGAATTGCAAAACAAAGCAAATTGGCAACTTTGTATTGTGACGCTATCAGATCGAGGGTTCCTGGTGATTCACATTCCCATTGTTTTGTATAAAATACTTTATTATAGGGGCAGTACATTGGCATAGTGGTCGCAGCATAAAAGGTCCTGAGTTTTGTGTTTAGGCCTCAGTTTCTATGTGTAGTTTGCTCCTTTTTTCCCATGCTTGCACGAGTTTCCTCCTACAGCCTAAAGTCATGCACAGCTAATTGTAAATTGCCCCTAGGCGTGAGTGTCAATGTGAGGGGTTATGTATGCGGTGCCCTGAAATGGACTGGTGAGCTGTTCAAGATGTACCCTGCCTTTGTCTATTGTCAGGTGATGGAATCTCCCGCGACACCATGATGCAAGTAGGAGAAGCAGTTTAACAAATGAATGAATTTCATTGCATTGCATGTGACCATCTACAGCATAATATGGATTCGGTAGGATTTGACATATGACTCATATTTGGAAGGAGAATTTTTTTTTATGCTTCAAACTGAGGTAAAATGTATAATTATAGCATAAAACTCGACTGAATTATATCACTTTGTATGTTGCTAATTAATAAATGATACTTTTCAGACAATAACAATTACAGTTAGAGAACCCGCTTCTGAATATTCACGAGCTCTCTTAAAAGTGGTTTGAAAACCGTTAAAATAAGTTGATATTTCCATTGTTTTACAACATCCTGGACATTGAGTCCTTATTTTAGCCAGTGTTTTATCATGGATTATATTGTACTCATGGATATTTTAACTTGGTCATCACAGAGATTTTGCTACGAAGGATGTATTTTTGGCGATATTGCATTTTTTCGTCCGGGTAAGCCATTTTCAACTTACTTTGATTCTTACTCAAAACCCGACCTTGCAGCCTAATGAGTGTCACGCTGGAGCAGGTCATGTATAACTGTGTAAGCAGTGTAACTTCTGTTGTTAATAGCAATGTCTGAATAATCATGTAAATCAAGTCTTCGTCACAAATTGCTAGGAGAATAGAACTTAAAAGTCAAAGATAAATCTAAAAAGATACCGCACAATACCTGTGATGCCACTTGCAAATTCAATTTAGAAACATTTGTCACTATCATCTTGGGTTTGGTTATGGATGTTGATACAATACACTTTAAAAAGTTTTATAAAAAAGCAAAGTGTATGTTGTATGGAAATCTCTGATCCTCTCTAAAAGTAAGGAGTCCTTGGAGTGCAGTGAAGGTTAAAAACATTTTTTTTCACGGCACTATAAGACTTAAGTAATTTTATTGCTTGGTCTATCCTCCAAGGAACAGCCATAGATCTGTTAACACCACAGAGTTATAACCTGCGGAGCTTTGGCAGAAAACATAACGGGTGGTTTGAGCCAGAGTGAGTCAGAAAACCAAGGACTAACGTCTGAATAGCAACAACGTTCAATTTGTTGGGCCTCTGTCCACTGCGCCGTCTAGTCGTCTGGGGCAAAATTCTCCGTAAGAATGCTAGACCGGCTGCAAGAAATGTAATCAGTGGTGATATTTTAGATTGAGTGAGCACCCTGTGTGTTAGTTTCCAGACATATGAAACTAAGAGCACAGAGCAGCACAGGATGGCAGTGGTGTTGGGACACGAGTCAGGTTAATTCAAAAACTTAAAAAACCTTCAAGTCCACCAACAATTTGACCCTGTAAGTGACTAATCTCACTGAAAACAAGGCTATGTCACATTTCTCCTTGGTTTTTTGATCAAAATGAACACAAAGAAGAAAGGAATGAGAAAAGGTAGAGGGAAGCAAAATAAATTCCCGCTGAAAAAAAGTCTTCGACGGATGGCCATCCAGCAGCTGTGGCAGTGAACCCATGCATCTCTCTCTTTCATTCTCTCCCACTGCATGCTGGGAAAAGTAAGGCTGAGACAGACCTACACTGAGCAGAGGAAGAAACACTTTCCTAGGAGGTGGAGGGAGGTCTTTGTGGAGCACAAAGCTATAAAAAGCAAACAGTAATCATGCCAAGTTCTGATCAAAGCAAGCCCCCTATGAACAACACACACACACACACACACACACACACACACACACACACACAGGAAGAGAGAGCACTGTCATGCACATCCAATGAGCTAAGCCAAGCTGTTTCCAACCTTTTTCCTCTGTTTATATGTTATTCATAATTTTAAAAATGTATAATAAAGAGGGGACAATGCAGTGAACTGTATACATCACTGGTAAATAGAATCAGGAATCAAAGCCAACATGCAGAATGGAGGGGGGTGGGGGTGGGGGGTGTAAAAGCCAAAAGTCAATCCATCATACACACAAGGTTCTGGATGACTATTCTACATAATTTTTAAAATTGTAATGGGATAAAACCCGCACTGTACATTACCCTCACTCACTAATTTGTGAAACCACTTTATCTTTTCATGGACTGAGCTGACACATGACAGCGGGGTACACCCTGAACAGCCGATCCGACTATATCAGGGTCAGGGGTGAAAGTAAAATAAGATTCTTGCAGGAACTGTGTTTCATACTAAAAAAATTAATAAAGATAGCTCGTTTCTGACATCGATTCTTAAATCTTGTCCACATCCTTGAGTGCATAATTTATGGTTTCAGACACATAATGCAATAGAAGGATCCCTCACTTTGCGCAGGACTGAGATACCCCCCCCCCCCCCCCGCAACTACCGAATTCCGCGAAGTAGGATCGAGACACACATCCCCTGCCTAACATATACGTACATGTACGTGTATATATCATCAGTAAATACATATTCAATGCTATAAATGCTTATAATAACAATTAAACATTCAAAAATAATGCATAAGATGTAAGTAAAATAAACACACACACACACACACTACGATGCACACCTCACAACAATGTAACTAGTTTAGATGGGAGGTTTTGGGTTGTTTTTGGTTTTGTGTTTGTTGAGGGGTTTTTTTTTTTTTTTGCATAATTGTCCTTGTTTTTGTGGCATTTTCCTTAACTTTTCCCCTATTCTTGCTTAATTTCCTTATTTTTTTAATTCTATAAATATTTTAAAGAAAGAACTCCGATGCACTGAAACCGCATGAATTGAAGCGAGAGGTAGCGAGGGATCCCTGTCTATGGCAAAACATTTATTTTCAGGTAAAGTGAAGATTAAAGCACTTCTTTAGTGCAAGATAACATCAGAACAACAATAACACAACATTGTTAATGTTATTAATCAATGTAATTAAAATGTTTTCAGACGTTTTCTTACAGTCTCGCTCGGCCTTGAGTAAATGTAAAGTACGCACCGAAAAAATAAAATCATCCAGCATCTGTTGTGTTCTGCTCTAGTAATGTTGTCAGTCATTCATGGTCCATCACTGGTCTACTACATCGCCTAACTGCTCCATGTGCTTCCTCTGCACTTTCGGCTCTCTGTTCCTCAACTTGCTCATCATTCCTCTTTCTCTTAAACATAAATCAAATTTTCCTTACATTTTTGAACTTTCAAATTCCTTAAGCTGTGTTTACATGCCATTCCCTATCAAAAGGATGCACGCAACCTCCAGCTGACTCCATCAGCATCGTCTGGGCCTCCTTCCATCACCTTGGCTACCAGTCCAGTGAAAAGAATACATTGAGTTTTCTCTATTCCACGTGGGTTTGTTTGTGGAAGGGAGTGGTGGTACTGCTCGCATGACAGACAGAGAGCATTTCACGACACATAAAACCTCACAATTTATTACTTGGTTATTTTTGTTTAGTTTATTTTGCAAAAAAGCTGCCCTGTTGTCTGCAAAAAAAAAAAATGTACATCACAAATGGACATTGGATTAACATTGCGCTACAGTGAGTGAGTACTGAGTCTACTACAAGTTGCAACCTATCAGAGTAATCGAGTACCATGGCCTACAAATTATAGTGTTCTTCCAGGGCACTAAAACCTAGTTCAACACATCACAGAGGAGAGAGATGTTATGTATTCACCTATTTTACATTCATTTCTGTAAAATTCACTTGGAACAAAAAAGGTCTGGCACACACGGCTGAAGGTTGCTTTTCCAATGCGTTCCCGTTCCGGTGTGATTCAGTAGAAGAGGTCTATTTCTTCCGCTGTGTTCCAGCTTACTTTCACGTCTACTCAGGGACAACAAAAATACAACCTTTCACACTCGCATTCTATTATACATCTATATGGAATTGGGAACTAGCGTAACGTGCATGTCTTCAGACTGTGGGAGGAAACCAGAGTACCCAGAGGAAACACACACACACAAGCATGGGGTGAACATGCATGCAGAAACAGGACGTTCTTACTGTAAAGTAGACTACACCACCATGCCACCTCACTGTATATTATTTATTCATACATTTTCTGAACCACTTAATCCTATTTAGGGTTGCGAGGAGGCTGGCACCCGTCTCAGCCGACTCTAGGTCAGGGCAGAGTACACCCTGGACAGCGCGCCAGGCTATTGCAAGGCAGAAACACGCTTATGGCTATGCAGCTACTTTTGTCCAAAGTCAGCAATGGTTCTTTTACATCAACCTCTAACCAAAGACAGTGAGAGTCATGGCCGGCCTTTGATAACCCATTAGCTGCACTGGGGGGACAGTGACAACCCACTGAGAGTGGGGCTTGAACCCCCAACCTTGGGATCAGTGATCCCGAGCCCACCTTACCACCAGGCCACCACTGCCCTCACTGTATTTTAAAGAAACATAAACATGTATGTGTCTCAAATATAGCACTGTTGAAAAACTTTAATATTCAAAAATTGTATTCATCTTTGACAGGCATGATGACATAGTGATTAGCACATCTGCTGCACAGCTGTAAGTAGATCCTGGATTCAACAAGAGGTAGGTATCTGTGCGGAATTTGCATGTTTATTTGAATTTCCGCCGGGTACTCTGGGTTCCTCCCACAGTCGAAACAAACACACATTGAGCTGATTCATACTGCCCTAGGTGTGAATGGGATAGTTTTGTGTGTGTGTGTGTGTGTGTGTGTGTGTGTTTGCCCTGGGATCGTCTGGCGAGCTGTTCAGGGTGTAGCCTGCCTTCACCTAACATCAGCTGAGGCAGGCTCCAGCCTCCCCACAACCTTAATAAGATTAAGCAGTTTGGAAAATGGGGGCGTGAGTGAGCTTTCATTTTAAACATGGCTGGCAGGGAACGCAGTCTTTGATTATTTTGGAAGGAGTCCTGCTTAAGCTGTTCTTCATTTCAAGACCTTAATTTATGACTGCAATTCCCTATCTAGACTGCCCTAAAATCTTCTGTGTGTTCTTTCAGTGGTAATGGCAAGGCACCTTCAGGTGCAATCTATTCACCAGCAGGAGCTTTTTCATATTTGTGAGTTGAAAGAAGGTGTCTGTCTGTTAGTCTGTTTTCTCCACGGAGACAGACGGGGATTAAAATCAGAGTTTGCCTAGGGCTACAGGGGATTTTGGGACAGTGCACGCATCTAATTATTACACCAGCATCAAAAAAAAGCATGAGAAGTAAAGAAAATAGCACGAAAACTTTGTTGGTAAAGATGCAGCATCCTTTTTAATAAGTATAAACAAGTATGTTACTGAGATAGATATAAGCATGCTTTTGAGACCAATCCTTGAAAATATTTCCAAAGAATGTGACAGTGAAGAGGAGCCAGAGGATTTTTCGGGTATTAGTACTTTGATGCCTCTTGTTCCAATTCCATCCTGAATATGTTTTTATTTTCCAAAATACTTGATCAGATTTCTTTAATGGCAAATAAATGTAGCGATCGGCTTAATGCCCTGTTCACGCATTTATGTTTGATCGTGGGTTTTCCCACGTTACAACACATTCTTGTCAAACATTGGTGGTTGTGGAGGTTAGAAATGGACGCCACGGAAGTACACTCATTGTACGTTCATTATACATGTTTTGTACGTCTTTTGCATGATTCATTCAGCCAGCGACTTGACATTTCCCAAAGTACATAATTCACGTATGCTGTTAATGCATACACAACATCATACGTGTCGTTGTCACGATGGTATGGTCACGATCTTATACTGTAGCATGTCCAATTTTTTTTCCTACAATGGCTTGACAATCTGTCCAGGGTGTACTCTGCCCTCCCACAATGTCAGCTGAGATAGACACCAGCGTCCCCATGAAGCTAATTATGATTTAAAAGCAGTTCAGAAAATGAATGAAACCATTTCCACTTTACAAGGCATTTACATCCGTAGAATGTGATCCCGCGATCATAGGATGCTAACTACACGTTTGTGTACGTTTTTTGTACCAAGTACGAGTACAAATGAGCCTGATGTTAGGTTCCTCACCTTAAAACTCTCTTGGCAACATAATGTAATCAAATGCCATGAACTTTGAGGACAATTGTTAAAATAAATGTCTATCTATACTAAGATAACACTCATCTGTGGAAATATGATATATTTATACCTTATTTATCTAATTAAACACAATATTTTATATTTATTCATTCATTTAACTGTACAAGATGTAGAGCTACCAAATAAAAGGTATTCAATAAACCATAATAAATTATAGTTCTCTGTTCATGGAAAAATACAGATGCAGGAGGCAGTGAGAATGAGCTTATTATTTAAAGAGATTTAAAAAAAAAATTAAAAGATCTGACCAACCAGTGCTCAAAAAATCCTCGCACAGCAAGCAAAACATACTTAAATTAACATGGACAAATGTGTATATAGAGCTGAAAACAATACCGAATACAGCCCAAGCCTACATAACCGAGACAAGCCGCAGAGCACCAACACACAGACATTTTAATATAGCGGTGGATAAACAGACAGCCCTGGATCAGACTGGTTTAAAAGGGTAACATGAACATAGAACAACCAAGGAAACCCAGAGAGTGATGAACTTCGTTTTATTGATGAAGTTAATACAGAGCAGGTATGTGAGCTGTGAGGAGGACGAGACGAGGTGAAAAGTAAATCCCGGATAAGCAGTCCAGTAACCAGAAATAAGAATATAATCAAATTATAAATATAATGAAATCATTAAAATGAAACAATATATTAGTTTTCACTTTAATGACAATAAAATGTATTTGCTCAGTTATTTTTAAAATAATCACCATAACAATTCATCTTTTATTTCTTTTCCGGGCTTCCTGATGAAACTTTTAATATCCAGCCTGAGGTGGCATGATGGCGTAGTGATTAACACACCCGCCTCACAGCAAGAAAGTCCTGGGTTCGATTCCCAACTCGGGCGTTTCTGTGTGGAGTTTGCATGTTCTCCCTGTGCTTGCGTGGGTTTCTGCCGGGTTCAAAAACATGCACAGTAGGTTAATTGGCTGTGCCCATTGTAGGTGTGAGTATGAATGGTCGTGTGAGTGTTGACCCTGCAATGGCCTGGCGAGCTGTCCAGGGTGTACTTTGCCTGGAGATGGCCGAGATGGGTACCTGCCTCCCCGCAACCCTAATTAGGATTAAGTGACTTAGAAAATGACTGAATTTCCATTTTTTTCTGGAGGCCGACACCCCTAAAAACGAAGCCAAAACCCATCAAGTCAAGCCTGAAAAAGGCAGAATGGAAGCTGGAAATGAGAGATGCCGTTTAGAACTACAGCCAAGGAGAATGGGGCATTTATGGAGACACCATGGATCAATTCTTCATAGAATTCAAAAATACCAGCCGCAGACTATAACTAGCCCCATGACAAATGGCCGTCCCTAATACGAAGCGTGGTGAAAGAGAAAAGCCGAGAAGTGCTCTCTTCACCTGAAGACAGGATGGACTGCGAACTGCTCAAAATGGCTGTCCTCTACATCTACGAGCAGGTGCCAGAGGCCCACTGCCAAAAGTTCAGGAAACACTCCAAAGTAGACAGTGACACTTATGCACAATTCTGCCATGAGAAAGTGCACTCTTCAAGGCGTGGTGCAGATCTAGCTGGGTTGACACTTTTGAGAAATTCAAGAAACTATTTCTGCTCCAAGAGCTGAGAAGAAATATCCCCGCCGACCCTGAGGACTATCAGGGCCAGAATACTATCAATACGCTCAGAGACGCCGTGGCCCTTGCCGACAGCTATTTCCTCAGACTGAAAAGAGTCTTCACCAAAAGAACTGATGATTACAACACACCAATGCCCACCTCGGGTCTAAAGCTCGAATTTCCTAGCAATTATAGACAGCCTAACACCCAGGAAAGGAAACCTGAGAAAAAAAACAATTCAGGCCAGGTTCTGTGTGCCAATATTGCAAAAAATATGGTCATGTAATGTCTGATTGTTATGCATGAAAGAAGACAAAACAGTCCATTGTGTTACTAGAGGGTGTGCTACCTGTGGACTCAAGCTCCACCACTGGTGAATACTCAGTTTTACAAGGGTTTGAGGGTGGTTGCATCACAGCTCCCCTACACAACATTGACTTGAAGTCAACATGGTGGTCGCCGCTATGCCACGTCTAGGAATAGAAGGCATCTCACTTGTCTTGGGAAATGATTTGGCGGGTGTCAAATGTTGCCAGTGGGCCAACGCTCGGCCTGAGGCCGATAAACAAATGCTATCATCAAAGGATGAAAGTCTCAGAGAAAATAAGCAGGAAGTGTTTCCTTCTCACCCAGTGACTCGAGCTCTGGTCAAGAAAATGGCTGAGTCGCAGAGAGCCAATTCTGAAGATGACATTATAGCTTTATCGCAGATATTTGCAGAATGTAATGAGTAACAGGATAATGTCTACAAGATGTCACCTACGTCCAAACTAGATATGGCTTTGTCAAGAGAGAGACTGATACAGGAAAAGAAAGATGATCCCGATTTAAAGCCTCTCTTTGGCACTGCTCTCCAGGAAGAGGAGCTGGCTAAAGCCCCCATTGGCTATTTTCTAAGTCACGGAGTCCTCATGAGGAAGTAGAGACCTCCAGATGACCCAGCTTCCAAAGATAATTATGTTATCTTCCTGAAAGTTGTCAGGACTTCCAACTTGTTCTTTTCAGAGGGAGGTGTGATGCAGTGGATAGATGCCACAGTGGTTGTGATGGTGCTCTAGAGAAGGGGTGTATTGGCATAATTTACACCTCCAAAAAGCTCCAAAAATATGTTAAAAGAATGAGTACTGGTTATGTCTACAAAAATTGCAATATCCTTTATCAATGAAAATTAAGAGTATCAATTGATTCATAGTGAACATAACACGCAGTGTGTAGCTAAAGCATGAGAGGTAACTGCATTGCCAAATCTGTACAAAGGGCAGCTACTGTTACCGTTGCTATAGTGATACCCATAAGGCCACTGGCGTAACTGACAAAATTACATCTTTCAGACCTCAAATTCCACTTAGCACAAGAAATATAGTTCTCCCGCTGCAATGTTCCCATTTATTTATATGTATTTTCCAGACAATAAGACACACTTAAAAGCCTTTAATCCTCAAAATTTTTGATGGTGCGCCTTATGCTCCGGTGCGTCCTATATGGGGGGGGGGTTGATGCCGTCATCGTGTCGGTGGATTAACCAAACAATTCCAACCACTTAGATATTGGTGTCAACAGGTCATAAGTTAGAGGGATCTGGGCCTCATGTCCAAATACCAGTGTAACACCAGCTTGATATAGCTGTGCTAGGTTTTATACTAGGTTCTGGAGGAGTAAAATGAATTGTGGAGATTTGAATTTGAACAGCCGGCAGATTTATTACAATTAACAATACTACAAGAAACAGTGCAAACAATATTGTAGAACTTTCTTTACAAATTAAAAATAAAATAAAATAAGCTTAAATCTCTAAGGTTTGATTCGTGTGAACCCGGGAGTCTTTTCCAGGATTGTGATCCGTTTGGGATAAAGGTGTTTTTATCTATTCTTATCTGGGATCCTGTGATTTGAAGTGGTTGGGTCTGTAGATCTACTCTCGCATCCAGAGAACAGTTGGCCACACTGCTTCTGGATCCACCAAGAGTTCTCACTGGATTTGGCTCGCCATCCGTGTCCGAAACCAGCTTCAAGATCAAATCCAGATCCACTAAAAAACCCAGTCGGAGCTTCCAAGAAAACAAGCTCTCTCCACCCGGTTCGATTGAGAGAGAACAAAACACATACAAGGCTTCGTGTCGCTTTTCGAGGGCTCTGTATGCGTCCTGCTCCTTACGCTCTCTGCTGCACTCTCTGCTGGTCGCATGCAGGCACGTGCCTATGACGCGCTCAAGGGGACTAGGAAACTAGTGCTTTCAGGGAGTGTTGGAAACTAGGGTTTTTTCCAATAAAATTAGTAACCATGTGTTACACCCTCCCCCCTTGAATAAGCATGAGTCCCGTCATGTACTTAAATGTTTGTTTAAACATCATAGATCTGATGGTTTTCATAGCTACTAAATGACTCTAGGGCTTGGTTAAAGTTATCCAAGAACCGTTGTGCAAAAGATATCAGCGGTTGACCCAATTGAGGGTAATGAAACCGTCCTGGGGCTCGCTTTAATCTTTCAGATTTTCTCACATTGGGAGTTTCATTTGTTGTTTCAATTGTCTGTTCTGTTTGTTGGTCAATCACATCACCATTTTGCTCTGTGTCCACAATATTAACGTCTGGTCCTCCTTGTATTTGGTTTTCATCATCTCCTCCTTCCATGACATCTGAATGTGATTCCTCTTTGAGTAGTTCGGCCTCATTCTGATTTTCCTGTTCATTGTCCATCTCGTCGGTGTCTGTCTCAACTGAAACTGTTGGGTGCAAGGAGGTATCCTTATTGAGTGAGAGTGGTTCATTTGAAATATCCGAGTTTGTTGTCTGGTTTCGTACATTTGATTGGTCTTGATTATTGTCATAAATCTTAATGAATGTCTCTGTTTCGATTGAAGGTTGTCCTGGCATGGGTTCATACTCCTCTGATTCTGACAGATCTGTGTCCTGTGGTTCGGAAGGACTTTGTCGAGTTTTGCGTCTACGTGGAGGTTTTGGTCTTGTCTCAACTTCATCCTCAATGTCTGAGAGGTCACCACACGCAAGTAAAAGGTCTCGGTGAAGAGTTCTACTTGGACCATCACCTCTCTCTGGTCGAACCACATAACACAGGAACATTTTCCATTTTCTTGACAACACGGTACACCATGCGTTCCCATTTGTCGGCAAGTTTATGTTTATTGCGCAAACGGACATTTTTGACTAAAACTCTATCTCCTGCTTCAAGAGTGGATTCTCTGACTTTCTTATCAAATCTGCTCTTATTGCGCTCTGCAACTTTTTTGGAGTTTTCAAGGGCAATTTGGTAACTTTCTTTGAGTTTAGCCTTTAGACTGCGCACATACTGAGAATGGGATGCAGGTGAGTTCCCTGTAACGGGCAACCCAAAGGCAAGGTCAACTGGTAGCTTAGGCTTACGGCCAAACATCAACTCATAAGGACTAAACCCAGTAACCTCACTCTTTGAACAGTTGTAGGCGTGTGTGAGAGGCTTGACAAAATCACGCCAATGAACTTTTTGGTCATCCTTCAGAGTACCTAACATACTAAGGAGGGTGCGATTGAATCGCTCTCTGGGGTTACCCTCGGGTGATAAGGACTGGTTCTCACTTTTTTGATGCCCGTAATAGCACACAGTTCCTTAATCACATGTGACTCAAAATCCCTCCTGGTCACGATGGAGGCGTTCGGGAACCCGTAGTGAACCAAAAGTTTTCCCAGAGATTTTTAGCCACAGTGGTTGCCTTTTGATCACGAGTGGGCAAGGCCACCGCATATTTTGTAAAATGATCTGTGATGACTAAAACGTCCTTGGTACTCTTACTATCGGGCTCAATCGAAAGAAAGTCCATGCAGACCAATTCCATTGGTCGCGTGGTTTTAATATTAACTAAAGGCGCGGCCTTTTCAGGCAAGGACTTTCTTCGAACACAACGACCACAGTTCTTTATTTTGGTCTCAATGTCATGACCCATCTTAGGCCAATAAAATCTTGCTCTCACTAGTTCATGAGTCCTCTCCCACCCCATATGACCCATGTCATCGTGGAGTAACTTTAGAACAGTGGGTCTAAGTGAGACAGGGAGTACAAGCTGGTAAGTTGTATCTGGGTCACATTGGCGCCTCCTGAACAAAAGGTCCTCCTCATTTCAAGACGTTTCCATTCTCGGAGCATCAGTTTTATTTCAAATGTTTCTCTGTTGTTATGTGGAACATCTGCTCCAGCTTCAAGTAACTGAATGACACGATTGATGCTCGGGTCAGATCTTTGTTGTTCTTTAAGCTCATGAGCAGAAAACAAGGGAACAGTTACTTGACCAGATGTTTCAGCATCACTGTATACATCAGGAATTGCGTCAGCATTCATAGCCAAGGACTCAACAAGAATGACATGAGGTGAATCTTTGGTTTTCTCATTGAGAAAATGCTTGTGACATACTGCTGCAATAGTATCAGGACATAAATCACTACATCGAGGAGGGGATCCGAGAAGACGTGAGGTGAGTTGTTGTATTCGGTTCTCCTCTTCTAATGTCACATAATCCGCAGCTAGTGTTTGGTGGGGCCTTCGTGATAGGCCATCTGCGTCCTGGTTAGCCTTTCCAGCTCTGTATTTGATTTGGAAATTGAAGGTGGATAGCGCTGCTAACCAGCGATAGCTAGCTGCATCAAGCTTTGCAGTGGTCAGAATGTATGTAAGCGGATTATTATCCGTTACAACTGTGAATTCATTACCATAAAGGTAATCATGAAACTTTTCTACAATGGACCATTTCAGAGCTAGAAATTCTAGCTTATGAGCTGGATATCTGGTTTCGCTTGGTGTCAGCCCCCTACTGGCATAGGCTATGACGCGCATTTTACCACCTTGCTCTTGATAAAGAGCGGCACCTAGGCCTGTAGAGCTGGCGTCAGTATGCAGAACATATTGGAGCTTTGGATCTGCAAAGCCCAATACAGGAGAGGATGTTAATTTCTCCTTAATGCATTCAAAGGCTGACTGACAGACAGATGTCCACCTCTCGGCAAAAGGTTCTCGAGGGTTGAAATACTTAGAAGTGTCGGTTCGTTTCTGGACTTTTCTATAAGGTGGGTAGCCACATGTAAGGTCGTTTAAGGGCCGAACTATCTTTGAATAATCTTTAACAAATCGGCGATAGTAGCCGGTGAACCCTAAAAACGACTTGAGTTGCTTCAAGTTTTGTGGCACTGGCCAGGTCTTAATGGCTGCTACTTTTTCAGGATCTGTTTCTACGCCATTTCTTGAAACAATATGGCCTAAATATTTAACCGATGTCTGAAAAAGCGACATTTCTGGGGGACAACTTTAAGCCATATTCACGAAGACGGTCCAAAACATGCTTTAGCCTCTGTTCGTGTTGCTCTAGGAGTCTGAGAAAACAATCAAATCGTCTAGGAAGACGAGCACCTCCTTAAGATTAATGTCTCCCATGCACCTCTCCATTAACCTCTGAAAGGTGCTGGGAGCATTTGTGATTCCCTGAGGCATTCGATTGAACTCATAAAACCCTAGGGGGCATACAAACGCTGTTTTGGCCTTATCTTCCTCATCCATCTCTATCTGGTAGTAGCCCGACTTTAAGTCCATGACAGAGAACCAGTTTGACCCAGATAGAGCGGAGAAGGTCTCTTCAAGATTTGGTAACGCGTAGCGTCTTTAACCGCTTGTATGTTAACCTTACGGTAGTCCACACAGAGACGCATTACCTCACCCGTCTTTTCTTAACTACAACGATGGGGGACGAAAGGGGATTCTGATGGTCTTATTACCCCGGCATCGAGAAGCATTTTGAGGTGTTTCCTAACAGCTTCGTAGTCATTTGGGTGAATAGGCCTCGATCTCTGTTTTATGGGTGTTTCGTCTTTAAGCTTGATTTTATGCTTAACTCTAGTGGCATGGCCAAAGTCAAGATCGTGGCATGCGAAGACATCACTGTAAGCACTCAGACTCTGTGTGATGCGACTTTTCCACTCCTCAGGCAGAGGTGAATTTTCAAAATCAAAAGTCAACTGGTCCTTCGGTGATGAGGAGTCTGCAGACAAGCGACAACAACCTGCTGAGTTGGTATTGGACAGGTTTTGAGTTTCCAAGACTTGGTCTGCAACATGCAGTTCAGCAAGGACACAGTTGCCAGGAAGCATAATGTCATGATCGGTTTCATTTCTTATCCAAACAGGGTGCTTGTAAGGACTTTGACTTGGCACTGTGATAAGACAGCAGTCAACAAAGATTCCACCTGGAAGGGCTGAGGACATTGGCTGCTCTACTACTGCCCATTTGTCTGTGAGTGGCGAACTTAAGTGGGCACAGCTTTCAAGACAGACCTTCTCGTGAGCTGGAATAACATAAGGTGTGTTGGCCCTCAGTGTCATTAGCCCAAGCTTCCCTGTGCTCTTTGTTTCGTATCTGTGCTCGAGGATTTTTAAAATCTGACTATAGCCATAGACAGCTGGTAGAATGGGAGTGTCTCGACAATGTTCCTCATATAAAACATCGAGGGCATTTGTACCAATTAACACTGGCAAGTCTGTGCTGGAGCGCAAATCAGGTACTATTAGAGCTAATGTAGAAATTTGAGGCTCAGACTCAACAAACTCTTTTGGAAAACCAACTGGAACTTCTACATAGCCTAGATAAGGTACCGCCTGACCGTTTGCACCCTCAACATCTAGGTCACTGATCGGCTGGATTGGAAAATCAACCAGGTGTCTCTGGTAAAAGGAGTGTGAAATAGTCGTAACTTGCGACCCTGAATCTAATAGAGAATTGCAGCTAACGCCAGCTATGTTTATATTAGCAGTGCACTTCTTACCTATTAAGCCCTTGGGAAAGCTAGAATGGTGTTTACTCGTTAGCGTACAACTCTGTTTTGGCTGGGGTTTCTGAGTGGGACTTGTGTCGCTACTAGTTCCAGTTTGTCCCTCAACTGAAACAGGAACTAGTTTAAATCAGTGTTACATTGGTTCTCCCAAGCCTTTTGTTTTGACCTAAGCTCTTTGCGCTTAGCTTCAACAGCTTTGGGGTTTGGGTCACTGTCACAAGAGGGGACTATATGGCCATCCTCGCCACAGTTAAAGCAGAACCATGGGCGAGGCTTTTTGTTACCTTTGCCAAAGCTTTCACTTTTCGGCGGTGAGTTCTGTGTTTGTGTCCCTTTCCGCTGTTGTTTCTTTGCAACTTTGGGGGACTTTGTCTGAGGTTTCTTTTCAACTGTCTCTTCCATGGACGCTTTTAAGTAAGTTAACTGTTCTTGCAGTTGAGCAATTTGGTTCTGCAGTTTCTTGGTAGACGTTTTACTAGAATTGTCTGCAGCAGCAGCTTGAAACTCAGTGTCTGCATAAACATTTAAAGGGTTGGACAGTACCTTTACTTTTGAAAGTCCTAAGTGCTGCTTCATGCGAGTGGACTTAGCTGCTTGTTTATCCTCCTCTGTTCGCAGCAACGAAAGAAGTTCAGAAAAGGTAGGTGGGCTGGATTTCTTTTGTTCTAGATGGAGGCTGGCAATTAGGTTATCATCCCAGCACCCCCTACAGAACTGTTTTAAAAGTTGTCGATCAAAATCACTGACTGTAACGCCTCCCCTTTAGCAACTTTCCTTAACGTAGTCTGCAGCCGATGCAAGTAAGTTCAAGGTTTTTCTCCGGTATTTTGGTTTGTGCTCAAAACTTTCACAAACAGCTCATCACCATCATCTACATTCCCGCATGCAGACTCGAGCCAGCTCAAAAGTCTTTTGGGCTGGACAAGGGACCCAAATGTTTGACAATATTGGCGGCTGGTGGTAAGAGACTTTCAATAATTTTTCTTACTACCTGTCTTTCAGAAACAGAAGAGTCGGCAAGATAAAACTCAACATGACTGCGCCAAGTGTCATAATCTACTTCCGTATTAGGGCACGGAAATTTTCCGGAGAACGACCTGAACTTGGAAGAGTTCAGATAAGTTTGGGACGTGTCAGCACTTCTGACAATGTGCTCGACAATCACCCTCTGGACTTCAGGGTTGCTCAAGTGTTCGGGATTTAAATTAGGAGTTGGTCTGCTGTTGATTGGAGAACTGGGAATATCAGAGTTTGAGGTAGTTGTGAGAGTTTCCCTATTTGTTTGTGTCACAACAGAATCACCTGTTAAACTTTCAGTTACTGGAGTAGCGTCAGTGGAAGCTATACCTTCACTTTCAGCAGCAGAGGCCTGAAGTTTGTTAAGTTCACCAAGCAACAATTTCTCATAATCTATTCCGCTTGCTTTGGCAATTCCCTTTAAATCAAAGAGAAAAGACTTGGTCAGATCAGCTGTTAACTTATCACTATAAAGTGGGGATAAGAGCTGAATTTTGTGAACAACCTTTGGGTCAGATGTTGCTCTTTGACATGGTAGTTCAGCCTGAATTGACTCAATAGCAGTGCCATACTCAAACTCAACTACGGCTGTATTTTCAAAGTCAGGGTCAGAAGTAGTAAGTTTCACTGTTCGTGTAATAGAACCATACTTTTCTAAAAACTTAATAACTTCTTCATCAGTCTCAGTACCAGAAAAACCACTAATTAATACAGCATTTGGTACTTTGATACCTTCACGTTCAATGATATCCATATTTCTTTTGTGGGAAAAGTTGTACAAAACTGTCATAAAACTGCCAAACTGTATGCCAAATTATTAATTTAGAGGCAAAATGTAGCCAAAACTCCTCCTGGCTGGCTCGCCACTTTGATGTAACACCAGCTTGATATAGCTGTGCTAGGTTTTATACTAGGTTCTGGAGGAGTAAAATGAATTGTGGAGATTTGAATTTGAACAGCCGGCAGATTTATTACAATTAACAATACTACAAGAAACAGTGCAAACAATATTGTAGAACTTTCTTTACAAATTAAAAATAAAATAAAATAAGCTTAAATCTCTAAGGTTTGATTCGTGTGAACCCGGGAGTCTTTTCCAGGATTGTGATCCGTTTGGGATAAAGGTGTTTTTATCTATTCTTATCTGGGATCCTGTGATTTGAAGTGGTTGGGTCTGTAGATCTACTCTCGCATCCAGAGAACAGTTGGCCACACTGCTTCTGGATCCACCAAGAGTTCTCACTGGATTTGGCTCGCCATCCGTGTCCGAAACCAGCTTCAAGATCAAATCCAGATCCACTAAAAAACCCAGTCGGAGCTTCCAAGAAAACAAGCTCTCTCCACCCGGTTCGATTGAGAGAGAACAAAACACATACAAGGCTTCGTGTCGCTTTTCGAGGGCTCTGTATGCGTCCTGCTCCTTACGCTCTCTGCTGCACTCTCTGCTGGTCGCATGCAGGCACGTGCCTATGACGCGCTCAAGGGGACTAGGAAACTAGTGCTTTCAGGGAGTGTTGGAAACTAGGGTTTTTTCCAATAAAATTAGTAACCATGTGTTACACCAGCATTACTGCTATCATAGTCAAGGGACTCGCTGAGTAATACATGAGTGGTTTTTCCACCTAATCTGTCTCTACTGGCCATCTGTCTTGTTCTAAGGATGCTTCTACATCTCAGGGTGCTCAGCTGGCTTAATCAGAGTCTCACATTCACACCAGGATGATACTGCTACGAGTCTCCTCCTGAGACCTCAGATTAACCTTCTTGAATTTACAGTTACACTGATACAGCTCCTTAAGAGTAATGACCTCCGTTCTGCAATCAACACAATACTCACGCTGAGAATGGGCACTGCCATGTTTGTTACTGTGATGACACCATCGCATTAGGGGGTGTGGCTGAGAGAAGTTAAGGTCATGACCCGGAAGACTTCTAATCTCCATCTCTATTGATCTGCTTGAGGAAATAATAGATAATAAAATATTATAAAATAATATAATAATAAAAAATAATAGAGGGATCCGGGCTTTATGTCCGACTCACGTAACTGTTAAACTCAAACACTGAACATGAAGAATTTGATGGATTTGTGGAAGAGAAATGAACCGAAAAAGTGACTTTATTGTTTAATATTGTTATAATTGAACATTGTTGAGAGTTATTATGAAGTGTATCATTTTATATTTTATGGACAGCTGAACAATGTTAAGAGTTATTCTGAGAGTTGAATCAAGTTAGACTTATCTTTTGTTTCGTTTATCCGGTGAGCCTTACGCATGGACAGAGACCGTTCAAAGACTGTTCATTGATATTGTGCTTTATAATGCGGTGTGCCTTATGGCCCGGAAAATATGGTAAATTGGCATGACAGTGGTGCAAATTATTTTAGATTGGCACAAGGAATTATTGGCTCTGCACCAGTATTTTTTTCCTGTCTATGTTTTAATTTTCACAATCTACAACTTGTTCGTAAATAATATTAAAAAGCTATCAAAATGTTCAGCATCTATCGAAAATACACCAAATCACAAATGAGACATTTCGGGTCAGACATGTTCCTGTACCACCAAGGTCCCACTATGTTATATGCACAATGACGGCATTCTATGAATGTATACAACCGCACTTGAGAACAGTGTAAGTAATAACCTTGACCATATCTGGGTGATTCCCTTTCGGAAAACAATTTTTCTTACTGATTTTGAGTTGATATTAGTATGCGTGTGTGTGTGTGTGTGTGTGTGTGTGTGTGTGTGTGTGTGTGTGTGTGTGTGTGTGTTGCGTGCGCGCGCATGTGTGTACAGAATCCAATAAATTGTAAGCTACCAATGAACCATGAATAAAAGTTAAAACCACTGAAATTCTCTCAGTTACATGCACAAATTCTTCTTGTTTTTAAATTTTTTAAATCAACTCTGTGTCCAGATTTCATATTACAATTGTAACTTTTGAATTTTTTTTCTGGGAAAAGCCCCCCAAATCCCCCTGTAGGAGGGAGATACTCCCTCCCGTACCCTCCTCGCGCTTCTTGCACCTTTTGCCATAAGGCCCAAGGCGCTGCGAAGTGCCTTTACGGTTTCCGGCGTCTGAATCATCAGAACACAGTATTGGCCCAAGCTCAATTCCCCTTAATGGGAACACAGTCCCACTGGCAGATAGAATTATTGTTGTTGCTAAAGATGACAAGCTCAACAAAAAGCCATACAGGAAATGTGAGGGACGCAATGCAAACTCAGTGTTTGAAGAGTTACCCATGGCTTGTGATTCATGAACAGAGAGCAGAGATTCATCATCCCAATCATCAGAAAATCAAGTAACACAATTATTTTGCAAAACCTGTAAGGAAAGAAAGCGAACTAATCTTATGACCACTGTCGGTTCATCAAATATACAAATTTCAGCCATCAAAAAGCATGAGAACAGCACTAAACACAAAAATGCTGTCAGCCTTTCCTTAAACTTGAACTGTGCAAGTGCAATAGAATCAGATGAGATATATATACACGGAGATGAGAGCCAAGATGGGTTCTCAGAACTGACTGTAGGTCAGACTGACGCATCAGTGTTTAGAACAGTTTATTAAATAAATATATTCATGGAGTTTAACTATTACAAAGTACATGTATTATTCATTTATAAGAGAAACAGTTTTTTGCTTCAGTTTTTCATGGTATGTTTTATAACTCACTTGTATTCTTAAATAATCTCAGAAGATACAAGTGGTTAATTTTACAGTTTTACTAGTTTAAAAATTCTTGTACGCATATTTATTAAGGGAGCAAATACAGTCAATCAATTCTAGATTGTACCTTTTTTCATATCATGGTAATGCAATTACTAATACATACACTGCTACCTACGCAAAGTACGTTGGCCTTCTTGTACCATACAAAGTGAGCAGAAGTTTAATACTATTGCTTATAACGTCTTCTGAAGAGATACGTTGGTATTTACGGGGACAGTAACTGCTTACAATCATTTAATGCAAGATAGCAATGGTGAAGTGTTCAGTAGTCCCAATGATATGTCAGTACTCCCCTTCCAAAATCTTAAGTGCAGTACTGCCACTAAAAATAGTTTTCTGGAGCACTGGAAATAGTACTTATTAAACTATTATATACTGCCAGACCAAAAAAAAAAAAAAAAAAAAAAAGTCTTATTCTCCACTATTTTCTTGGAGAGTATTCAACCTGGATCTCAGTGTGTAATCTCCATGAGGAATTTTTTGTGTTGATTTCATCCTGACATTTGGAACAACTTGGCTATCTCTATTTTTTCATTTATGAAAACAGGAATTGTATAATCTCCTCCTAAGGAAAAGTTAACCAAGAGACAATGTGGCGGCCATCTTGAAATTGAGGTCATGTGACCCAAATTTGACCTCGGTGACCCAAAAAAAATTTTTGGAAAGGTCTCTATATAATCTTCAATAAGGTTATATAATGCTGTTTATTTGGTAGTTTCTGCATTCAATATCAAATAGGGAGGTCATTTCAGTAAAAATGGATCGCGTTTTGAGCTTTAACATTGGGCACTTCTAGGGTTAATGCAATAACGTGGCGAGGTGTATATATTAGTATTAAGAGGCATTGTACGTGAGACAAGATAATGATCTGAAATAGTTTCTGACTGTGGAACTGCAACTATATTTTTAATATTTAATCCAAAAGTTAGTCAGCAAATCCCAAACACTTTCAGAAGGGTTAAGGACAGGACTCTGGGCTGCCAATACATATGTGAAGATGATTTCTCATGCACCCCCCAAACCACTCATTCATTATGTGAGTTTCCATTTTATATCCATGCCATCAGAGAAGAAAGAAAATCTATCGATGTGCTAACCTGCTCATTCATCACATTTCAGTCATCAGTTGACTTCATTTTATTGCCTCATTAATATTGTGGAGATTACATGCTGAGATCAAGGCTGAATGCACTTCATGAAAACATTAGCGTGTGTGGCTTTTCTTTTTTTTTTTTTTGTTTTTTTGCCGGACAGTGTATTTGTTGCGTTGACATTCCCTGCGCAGCCGACATCCTTGGTGGTAGAACCCATGAAGCCAACCAGAAAATTAATTAAAGTTACTCTGTGTACTTTGACGCAAGTTATTTTATGTTTACCAGTAATGGAGAACAAAAAACAATTTAGTTACTGGTTACTGGTGTGTTGACATGCTTCTGGCATCACTGGCCCTTGCATGTATCCGCTCTCTCTTAGCGAGGGCAAAATCCCTCCTGGACAGCTCACCGGCCATCACAGAGCAGAAACACGCCGACAGCTATGCAGACTACTTTTGACAAAAGTTAGCAATGGTTCTTTTACATGCCTCTCAGTATAGACAGTGAGAGACATGGCCGGCCTTTGATAACCCAGTTAGCTGTACTGGGGGAATGCAGTCATCTCTCTCAATCTTTTATGCAGCGATTCATGTATTGCCACATTGGCTTCAAAAATTTTTTTTTTTCTTCGTAGGTAATTTGTTTAAATATGGTCCAGCACAGTGGTGTTGTAGTTATCATGTTCACCACACAGCAAAAAGCTCCTCTGTTTGAGTTCCAGGCTTGTCAAGGGTGCCTCCGTATGAAGTTTGCATGGTCCCACCTTGTTCGTGTGGGTTTCCTCCAGGTAGTCCAGATTCCTCCCAAAGTCCAAAGACATGCAGATTAGAATAACTGGCTGTTACAAATTGCCCCCGAGATATGAGTATGGGTGTGAATGGTTGTGCAGGTGTTGGCCCTGCAATGGACTGGTGACCAGTTCAGGGTGTACTCCACCTTTCGTTAGAGTCAGCGTGTGTGTGTGTGTGTGTGTGTGTGTGTGTGCGCGTGTGTGTTGACCATGTCTTCTTAGCAGAGTTATAATCTTACAAATGTTTATGGAAGGTTAAAAGCCTGAGTCAAGAAATAAGGCATGAAACAACAGTAAATCTGTCCTTTACACGAAATGCATTATGGGAGAGTGTGTGTGTGTGTGTGTGTGTGTGTGTGTGTGTGTGTGTGTGTGTGTGTGTGCACGCGTGTGACTTCCGTTGCGAGTGAGAAGAAGAAACGGGCTTGAGTGATATCACAAAGGAATATGGCCAAACCCGTTGGTATGATATTGAGGCAAAAGGAGGTCTCTTAAAAGGTATGCTTTTATAATTTTAAAGGGTTTAGGTGGTAGTATTATTGTGGATGCTTGTATAGCACATTATTCGTACACAGGTATGAGAATATTGCATTGTTATATCCTTTTTGATGCTGAGCACCAAGCAGGAATTAAGAACTCTGAAATTTTAACATCTTAAGGTATGACCCGACCGGATTCGGACTCCGACCTTCCGGAGGATAAAGCGGACGCTCTACCAACTGCGCTAAATCCCCAGTAGTATTGGGGACTTTGGAACAAATCACATGTTTTACATGTAAAATGCGGTTCAATATGAGGGAGCTGCGTCATCCCTCCTAGCCAATGGGAGGCCAACGGGGCAGGATTTTGGGAGCTAGCCAATAAGAGGGAGCTGCGTCATCCCTCCTAGCCAATGGGAGGCCAGCAGGGTGGGATGTTTGAACGTCATTGATGGGAGAGCAGCTCGTGCATTGTTTGAATGTTTGAATGACGCGTTTTAATGTTTGACCGGCGTGTTTGAATTTTTAAGATGGCACTTTCGTAACGTGAACTTGTTTCGTATCCAGAGACAAAAATTTTAGGAAAATGCGTTTCGTAACCCACATTTTTCGTTTGGTGAAACTTTCTTAAAGTAAGGTACCACTGTATTTCCAACATTATTTAATAACAATTGACAAACTTTATTTTACATAAGTCAAGATCTTAAAATGATAACAGGAATACAGACTCACAAAACAAATTGAATCAATGCTGTAGTATTGTAATATCATACTGCGTAGACTGTGGAGATTCCTACTCTACTTACACCACATTCTTTATAAAGGACTTTTATTTGAATATGATTTTAGGTACTTTTTCCAGCCCTGATGACGTCAACAAAATCCTCTAAACATTTAAATATACATTGATTCCAAGACATCAGCTTTAAGACTGCCATCAGTTGATGTCACACATGATGCATTCAAATTAGTGGACCTAAACTAGGACTGCTCCCAAATACTCAGTATGCAATACTACCAACCATTAGCTTACAATCCCTGTATTACATTTCATGATTATGTGAGCAAGTAGCAAGCACACATTTCTGATGTACATTTCCATCTCACCTGTTTTTTTTATCTACTATATAAGCCAAGCTAGCTTGTAAGCTTAAATGAATGTTAAACTGAAATGAGTGTAGGAAAGTAAGTTTGATGCTTCATTCTCTGTGTTTCACTGTGCACTGTAAACTTTCTGTTTTTGAAATTAATAACAGCTTGTTGCAAGTCAGTCCATTATGATTTTGATTAATTGATTAATCTGGGAAAGAAGTTATTAGTCTGTCAGTAAGGAGCATTAAATTCACTGACCTGCAAATAAAAAGAAGAAAAAAACAAAATCAAGCAATATTCCAATATTTTCTCCGTGCATGTGTTCTAATAATTGCATGCATTTCATAAACTTAAGCACTGTCATAGCTAATATTTCAGTAAAAAAAAAAAGGTTCATTTTGGTATTAGATATGTAAAGGATAGGAGCACTAAAACGAGTGCATAAAGTCTTCTTCACACAGACACTTCCACTGGGGTTAAGGTCAGGACTCTATGGTACCAGCTGATACGTGAAAATGACTCCTTATGCTCCCTGAAACACTCCTTCATTATTTGTGCTTGAATTTTATATCCGTGCCATCACAGAAGAAAATCCCCACTGATGTGATAACCTGGTTAGTCAGTGCATTCAAGATGTCAGCTGACTACCTTTTATTGCCACATCTTTTTGCTAAACCTCAACCTGACCAACTGAAGCAGCCTCTTGTCCAAAACACTGTTTCCAGAGGCTCTTATCGTAGCCAATATGCATGACGGGTACATCACTTTATGTGCTTCCCTTCTTACCCTGACACGGCAATCAGTCTGGAACAAGGTAAATCTGGGCTCATCAGATCACATGACCTTTTTCCATTGCAAAAGTCTGATCTTATGCTTCCTTGAAAACTAAAGCCTTCCATTCTGAGTATTGCCGGTGGGAATACGTTTACTTTCGCTTACTCTTAGCTCTTACTTTCACTAATATGCATAGCCATGAGCTCAACTGTTCATTTATTACAAAGACTTTACCAAGTGTTTACATTACCTTCAGTAGTTTCAGAAATCTCCTTAGTTTTTTATTTACTTGATGCAGGCCAATAATTTGAAATTTCTGGAATACAATGAGGGGACATGGTGGTTAGCACGTTCACCTTACAGCAAGAAGTCATGGGTTTGCATAACGGGCTGGAGAGTTTCTGTGTGGAGTCTGTATATTCTCCCTGTGCTAGCGTTTGTTTCCTCCGGGTGTTCCAGTTTCCTCCCACAGTCTAAAGACATGCGTGTTAGGCTGATAGGCGGCTTTAAATTACCCCCAAGTGTGAGTGTGAATGTGAATGGTTGCATGTGCGTGTGTGTATATTGCCCTGTGATGGACTGGTGAGCTGTTCAGGGTTAACCCCGGCTGCACCCAGTGTCAGCTGAGATCTATCCTCCATGTAATCCTAATAGCAGGAATAAACAGTTTTGCAAATGAGTGATCAAGTGACAGATCTTTCATGACCACAGAATATGTCTTAAATCATGAATCAAACATTTAAGAAATGAGAAAGAAGTTCTATACATTAGTTAAGATTAAATAAAATGTTGCCAGATAAAACATAATCACTGCAGTCATGATCCTATTTAAATCTTTTGCTAGATGATCATTTAAATCCAGCTGGCAACTTATTTTGGCAGAGTACTGCATGCACTTGTATAAATTTTTAGTTTTAATTAAATCATTAACATAAATTTAAATCATACTGAATCTACAGCCTGCATTTTTGATCTAAAGATATGGTTGTTAAATGTTAGATCTCTTGCATCTAAAGCGCTCACTGTTCATGAAATCATTACTGATCAGGAATTTAGTGTAATGTGTTTAACAGAAACATGGATTAAACCCAAAGCGTATATAGCATTAAATGAAGCGAGTCGTCCCAGATGCAGTTATATACACCATCCTCATCTAAGCGGAAGAGGAGGCGGCATCGAAGTTATTTATACTGATAATCTTATACAAAAATCTACACATTAATTTAACACATTTGAAATTCTATACACTATCCTTACATGTTCCTAGAAAAAAATATATGGCCATGCAGCTGATTCCTTTATTATTTACAGACAAACCCCCCTTCCCCAGGTTGTACTCCGAGTTCCTACATGAATTTTCAGATTTTCAGATTTCATTTCAAACCTGGTTGTTTCTTTCGATAAAGCTTTAATTGTTGGTGACTTTAATGTTCATTTTGATAACCCAAAGGACCCTTTAAGAACAGTGTTAATATCAATCCTACATTCAGTTGGGGTAAATACTCAAAGCTGACAACACTCTCGATTTAATACTAACTTTTGGATTAAATATTAAAAATATAGTTGCAGTTCCACAGTCAGAGACTATTTCAGATCATTATCTTGTCTCACGTACAATGCCTCTTAATACTAACATATACACCTCGCCACGTTATCGCATTAACCCTAAAAGTGCCCAATGTTAAAGCTCAAAATGCTATGCATTTTTACTGAAATTACCTCCCTATTTGATATTGAATGCAGAAACTACCAAATAAATAGCATTATATAACCTTATACATTATATGAAGATTATATAGAGGCCTTTCCAAAAAAATTTTTTTGGGGGTCACCGAAGTCAAATTTGTGTTACATGACCTCAATTTCAAGATGACTGCCACATTTTTCTCTTGGTTAACTTTTCCTGAGGAGGAGATTATACAATTCCTGTTTTCATAAATGAAAAAATTGAGATAGCCAAGTTGTTCCAAATGTCAAGATGATGAAATCAACACAAAAAAATCCTTCATATCTTATATATTGAGTATTTTGTGGCTAAAAACATCAACTCCACAAGCATATATAAAAATGCCAATTCTTGCTATATTTTGAATATGTTGATTTATTATAATTGTCTATTAATAGTTTGAATGTAATGGCATTATTTCTATGATAAGACTTAACTTACTCTTATGAAAACAAATTTTCAATGATTTCAAGTAACTGTGGTCATGTGACCAGAATGTGCTCAAAGCTCCCCCACTGACGTATACATGTATATATCAATAAATACATATTCAATGCTATAAATGCTTATAATAACAATTAAACATTCAAAAATAATGCACAAGATATAAGTAAAATATAAATACACACACATACAGATGCGCGTGCGCAGATGCGCACCTCACATAATGTAACTAGTTTTGATGGGAGATTTTGGGTTGTTTTTTTGTTTTGTGTTGGTTTAGGGTTTTTTTTTTTGTTTTGTTTTTTGTTTTTTTGATAATTGACCTTGTTTTTTTGGCATTTTCCTTAACTTTCCCCACTATTCTTCCTTAATTTCTTTATTTTTTAATTCAATTGTATATTTTTTTTAAAAGCCGAGATGCACTGAAGCCGCATGAATTGAAGCACGAAGTAGCGAGGGATCCCTGTATTTTTTTATATATAGACAGCTGTATCAAGTTATCTTAGGCCATTTCACACAATATTGAGTGTGATATCATCTTCGGAATCTGAGCTGTCTGAAAGTGAAAGTGATTTTGCGCCGCCATGATCTGACAGTCTCACGTGCTTTCTGAATGCTAATTTAGGCGAGATTTCTTTTTACAAGTACAGCTATTATTGGATCATTTTTAGACCAAATAATATTATAAGATAATTACCAATGAAATAAGGCTTCACAGTCATTTTTGTGTGCGAGAGTGCAATATTTACAAATGGCGAATGCAATGAATTAGTGTGTGTCATAAAGCCGATTTTTTTCGGCTTTGGCATTTGAGAATGTAACATAAAGCCGGTTTTATGATTATCCAACTATGATTGGATCACCGTCAGATTCTGCAGAACTTGATCAAGTCACCAAGTGGTTTGAGTCAAATTTACGCCTTCTTCGGCTGTTCCCTTCAGGGGTCGCCACAGATAATCATCTGCCTCTATCTCACCCTATCCTCTGCATCTTCTTCTCTTACACCAACTACCTTCATGTCCTCCTTCACCACATCCATAAATCATCTCATTGGTCTTCCTCTAGGCCTTCTGCCTGGTACTTCCAAACTAAGCATCCTACTACCAATATATTCACTATCCCTCCTGTGTACATGTCCAAACCATCTCAATCTAGCCTCTCTGACTTTGTCTCCGAAACATCTTACATGTGCTGTCCCTCTGATGTGCACATTCCTGATCCTATCCATCCTCATTACTCCCAAAGAGAACCTCAACATTTTCATCTCTGCTACCTCCAACTCTGACTCCTGTCTTTTCCCCCAGGGCCACTGTTTCTAAACCATACAACATCGCTGGCCTCATCACCATCTTGTACACTTTTCCTTTCATTCTTAGTCAAATTTATGCCATACCCTCGATAATGAATAATTTTAAAAGAAAATCAATCAGAGAGAAGACATTAGCCTCCTGGTATAATGATGAAACACAAACAGTGCACCTGCAAATTAGAACAAAAATGGCAGCAAACTAATCACTGGTTTTTCAATCAGAATAGAAGGAGACTTTCTTTACTTATAGAAAAGCTCATAGTGCTGCGACATATTTGTCAAATCTAATGGACAATAAAAATAAGCCAAAATACTTATTCAATATTGTTGCAGAATTAACTAAGAATAAGACCATGAACAAAATGTGTAAACCATGAATTTACAGCAGTAACAATTTTATAAACTTATTAATGTTAAAATTGAAAATAACGAGCAAAAAAAATGATTCCCTAAATTTAAAGACAGGCATGTTAATAAGTAAAACAATAATCTCCAGCAAATCCCCAACTTGAGTGACAGAACTAGTCTCATTTACTTTCCTCGTCAAAATCATCAACCTGTGTGCTTGATGTGTATTAGATGACAAGGCATTTGGCTACCTTAAGAGGGTCATCGTTACTTCTGCTGTGTGCCTACATGTTTATTTCAACAGATTTTGTCAGAATTGATCAACCCTTTCTTAAATGTAATAAATTATTCTCTTAGCACTGGTTATGTATAGATGCTCCCTGACTTATGTTCATCCGTTTTACGTTTTTTCACTTTTATGTTTGTTTTTTTGTCAAAAAAAAAGTCAAATTTTGAGTTTAGACGTACCTATGTAGTACGCTGACATAATGAGGCAATGACATAATGATGCTGCGTCCATTGTTTACAAACGACAGACTGAATGTGCCCCTCCTTCTTCCCAGTTCAGTTTTATATATATATATATATATATATATATATATATATATATAGAGAGGATTTTCTGAGTAGATCCTTCCGTAGGAGAGTGCTCAATACTTTTTGGTAGAGCAAATATATATATATATATATATATATATATATATATATACACATCGTTTTAGATTCGGCAGGGAGCCAACCACGCACGCCAGACTTCTGGGACTTGTCCGGCTCGGCTTGGTCTCCTCCCAGCCCCCGCTAGCCCTCACTAGCCCCCACTAGCCCCCGATAGCCCCCTAGAGGTCGGAGATACAGGCTCATCTCCAGCAGGGATTCAAATGGCTCCCGAGGACAAAAAAGCCCGGCGCTGCCAGATTCAACAGGCTTCCCTGTGTTCCCGAGATCTTTTCGACAAGCCCAGCCCTGTGCTGCTAGCCCTATGGGTGCCGGAGATACGGGCTCATCTCCGCTGGGGATTCAAACGGCTCTAGCTCCCAAGAGCAAAGGCACTGCGCTGCCAGATTCATTGGTGCTGTATTCGACGGGCTTCCCTGTCTCCTCGAGGCCTTTCCAATGAGCCCTCCCAGCCCCCGCTCTGATTAAAAAACCTGATTTTGACCCATATCAGATGTGAAATTATAGACCAATATTAAACCTCCCTTTTACCTCAAAGATCTTAGAAAAAGCTGCAACGTAGCAATTATGTTTATGTCTTTGAAGGAATAACATTCATGAAATGTATCAGTCAGGTTTTAGGCTTCATCATAACACAGAGACAGCACTTGTTAAGGGAGTATATGACTGTCTCCCTGTGTGTGTCACATGACCTTAGTGCAGACTTTGCCACTACTGATCACATGATTCTGATAGATTAGTAAATGTTGTTGGAGTTAAGAGAACGGCCCTCTTCTGGTTTAAATCTTACATAACCAACTGTTTGTCAGTTTGTAAATATAAATGGTGATTTCGCTGTACGTTCTAATTTTAAGTTTGGTGTTCCTCAAGGTTCTGTCCTAGGTCCATTGCTTTTCTCTCTATACATGCTCCTTTTGGATAATATCATTCGTGATCATGGTATTAGCTTTCATTGTTATGCTGATGACATAGATATAATTCAGCAAAGCCAGATGAGAGACATCAGCTTAATAAAGTTGAAAAATGTGTAAAGGATATTAGACACTGCATGCTCACTAATTTCCTTCTTTTAAACTCTGATAAGACAGGAGTACTTGTACTCAGATCTCGGGCAGCTAGCAATAAGGTTTCTGACTATGTAGTAAGTTTGGATGGCATTTCAGTCCCATCATGTGTAAAGGACCTGGGAGCGATTATTGATGCTGGTCTTTCATTTGAAGCTCATGCAGACAATATTACTCGGGTAGCCTTCTTTCATCTCAGGAATATTGCTAAAATAAGAAATATGATGTCACTGCATGATGTAGAAAAAGTTGTACGTCCAGATTAGATTATCGCAATACATTACTGTCTGGTTGTTCTAATTGGTGCATAAACAAACTCCGGTTATTCCAGAATGCAGCAGTGAGAGTCCTTTCTAGAACCAGAAGACACGCGCATTTCACCCCGACCTTATTTACACTGTACTGCCTCCCAGTTAAATTTTGAATCGGATATAAAAATTAAAAAAAACTACTTTTTACCTATAAACCACTCAACAGTCTCGTGCCACATTGTCTTAGCAAACGTCTTGTCATTTATGATTCTTTATGCCCCCTTAGACCAAAAAGTGCAGGATGCTTAGTGATACCTTGAATAATGAAGACTACTGTGGGGGACAGAGCTTCTCTTACAAAGCTCCTCAGTTATGGAATAGCCTTCCAGTTCGGGACTCAGACACAATGTCTGTTTTTAACACGAGGCTGAAAACTTACTTGTTTGGTGGTGCATTTTTTAATAGAATTTTATTAGGTAAAAAGCAGATCTAGAGGTCCCAGACAGAGAGTTCTGGTAAACTGTGATGTTGGGATGCTGTCGCTCCCTCACTCTACATCACAGGTGTCAAACTCATGCCACAAAGGGCCATGTAGCTGCAGGTTTTTGTTTCAACCAAGGAGCAGCACACCTGACTTGGTTCATTTAATCAACTGATCTGAGTCATCAGGCAGTTGATTGGTTAGTCTCTGTACAGAGCACACAGATTGACCAATCAACTGCCTGAAGACTCAAATCAATTGATTAAATGAACCAAGTCGTGTGCTGCTGGCTTGGTTGAAACATAAACCTGTAGTCACATGGCCCTTTGTGGCATGAGTTTGACACCTCTGCTCTGCATGCTCACCAAAATCCGTTTGACAGTGGAGTGGCTGATTGCCCAACATCACAAGGTGCTCTCATGTCTGCCTTCTCTCTCTCTCTCTCTCTCTCTCTCTCTCTCTCTCTCGTTGTTGTTGAAGTACACATTCTCCTTCTGGGATGCCAGTGATCATGAGCCTTCTGCTCTCTGTCCTGGTGTGCTGATGGTGGCTGGAGTCCTCATATTGGAAGTCCCTCCTTCCTGCTGATGAAGATCTAAATGGACCCAGATGTGCACTAATAGACTGTGAACATGGCTTTTCACTGTTGGTGATATTACACTCTTCCCCTCAATTATTTAGAACTTACAGTTGTATAAACAATTGGACTACATGTTGGACTGTAATGAATTCCTCGGATGTAGATATCGTAAATATCTTTATTGTTTCAACCAAATGAGGATGGGTTTTCCTTTTTGGGCCTGGTTCCTCTCAAGGTTTCTTTCTCGCATCTACTGAGGGAATTTTTCCTTGCCACTGTCACCGCGGGCGATACTTATTAGGGATGTTTAGTGGTTATAGGACATGTTTAAACTCTTTTACACTTTCTAATAAAAAAAATTGAATTGAATAAATTAGTGTATGGTAACAATACAACAATTTATTCATAATATCCAGCGTTTATCGAATATACTGTAGCCGAGCTGTCAGTCTAACATTCTCTCAGCAGAAGTGATATTGCACATGCAATATCCTCTTTGCAGCAATCTCCTACTCAGCCAATGCTAAAAAGCATATTGTCCACTTACACAATGCTTTTCTCACTGAACTGCAGTACAGGTCTACGAAAGAGTAACTCTGGGCAAAGGCTTTACAGATATTTAGCCACCTTCAGTCTTCACAGTGTTTATTTAAAATATCTGTGCATGACAGTTATTTTATGTTTTATGTTTGAACATCATAACCTCCATTACAATACCAATAGTGTCAAAATAAATCAATCTCAATGTAAAGCTTACATACACCCAGTCTATGACCAGTCAAAACTCAGATTGTGAGCACTACATATTTTTTTTTTCTTTCATAAAATAAGTAAAAATGCATAAGTAACTAAACAGCTCCATCCAGAGTGTATGCCTGACCGACGCTCAGAGTTCCTGCTATAGGCTGCACATCCACCATCACTCTGGCCTGGATGAAGGAGTTACTGAAGTTATAAAGAAATAAATTTTAAAATGGTCTTAATCATTGGATTATAAATCATGTGTTACTAAATTAGAGCTGACCAATCAGGAATAACCATTGATATCATCCTTTTTACCGTGCACAAAAATATTGCCTTTATATTTATAGCTCAATACTATACACTCCAAATCAATACTGTTGTTAAGCTAAAAATAGCAACGGTCCTAAATAGCAAGTGATTGTGACAGCAAGACTCTTGTGTTCATCTCTGCACTTTATGCATCTCGCCTGTCAACGACTAATTAACATGCGCAGTTTTTAGCCAAATAATGTCAGGTGTCACTGTTAAACTAGTGAGATGCGCCATCAAATGTATTAAATGATGAAGACATGAGAGCTGTTCAGGGCATCCCCCTCTTTCTTCCAGAGTCAGCTGAGTTGGCCAACTTCCCACGACCCTGGTAGGATTAATCATTTTGTCAAATGATTGCATGCGAAATATAAAATTGAACTGCGTAACTTGTAGCACTGTAAAAAGGTAGCAATAACTTGTGCACATCTACTCATGCCTGGTAGAATAAGCTCTTAAACTGGCCATCTTATGTTTATGATAATAAGTAGGCAGAATATTACAAAAAGAAGAAGACTCTTGCGAGCAATTTCTTATCTCTTGGGTGCACACCTCCGTTCTTTTCCTTCCTATTGATAGTTTATGGAATGTAGTCCACACAGGGCACAGAGCTTTGACCTGGTTTATCACTTTGCATCTGCTCAGAGGACATGTGCATTTGTCTTACAGCAGTGTGAAACATAAACAATAAGAGCGTTGCAGTACTCACAATATATCACTGACAATCTATCGCATCACCGTGGATGGATGCCAGCTGACTCCAAAATGATAAACTGCATATTTACATGAACGCAAACAGCTTGTCATGAATATTCAAATATATCGAACGCACATAGTGAGAGATTCCCATCGTTCTAACTCACTAAACTATAGTTTAACTGTTGCAGCTTGTACAATTTAAATAATGACTAAAATATTTCAAATATATGAAAACATAAGACATCTCCCCATCCTGACTTTCGCTTGTTTGTTTTTTTGTTTTTTTTAATCCAGAACTTTCATTTTTAGTTGCACGTAGGAGGATTTAAAAAATGTTTTGTATAAAATTAGAAGTCATACAAATACACAATGTCCAAAAAAATACTGGTCTGTGTTTGATAAATAGCTTTTCAACTTGCAAATTGTAAGGAGGTTAGTGTTTGCAGATGCTAATGGATTGCAGCAATGTGTTCTTGAAATCTTGTTGGACTGAACAGTCAAAAAATAATAAATCTATTTCAAACTCCAACAAATCTGTTCTATATCTATAATCCTTCATAAACCAAATTTCCATCTATATAAATGATGTCTTCTTTGAAAACTGCAATGATGTTGTTTAGGCTTTTTTCAAGCCTACCATGACTTTGTCCTGAATTGGATGTGGGTGCTCAGAGAAAATCTATATGCACACACAAGTACAGTAGTCAAATATGCAAAACTCTGAGTAACTGAAATTCAGACTTTGAAAAACTCACACTCCCCACTGCACCACAGCAACAGCTGCATGCCTTCACATAATTAAAAAATAAACTTTAATGTAAAATGCAGTTTCAATATGGATATGGTAGATGGACGGTGGAGAGTGATTGAGTGAAAAATAATTGGTTTTAAGCAGCAGGGTAATATAAAGCACTGCCATTCACCTCCTACTGGCAAAGTATAAGAAAATGTGAAGAAAAAGATTGTTAAATTCGCAACAAAAAGGACACCAGGGAAAATGAGCTTACTCACTGCAGTATATGTAAAATCACTGAAAATAATTTAATGAGGAATGTGCGTGAGAGAAAAAGAGAAAGTGAGTGAAAGATGCGATCACATGATATTTTATCTACTGCAACTAACGATTATTTTAATAATTGGTGAATTGGTTGATTAGTTTTTTTAATGAATCAGAAAGAGTACAAACATTTTTTAATGTCCACTTCTATATTTAAAAATGGACCATTTGTTTTCAAATTGCCAGTCCATATATGAGTAACTGAGTGTGTATCTAGTTATTTGATAATTCTGTGATGGGTAGTTAATCAAGGTTCAACATATATATATATATATATACATATATACATACACACACACACATATATATATATATGGCAGTGGTGGTCTAGTGGATAGGGCGCAGGATCACTGATCCTAAGATTGGGGGTTCGAGTCCCCACAAGGTTGTCACCCCAGTGCAGCTAACTGGGTTATCAAAGGCGGGCCATGTCTGTCACTGTCTATGGTGAGAGGCATGTAAAAGAACTATTGCTGACTTTCGTAAAGAGTAGCTGCAAAGCCGTCAGCGTGTTTCTGTCCCTTGCTAAAAGGGTTGTGACAGGAAGGGCATCCGACGTAAAAACCCATGCCAAATGTGAATCCGATGATTCGCTGTGGCGACTCCCAAGAAAAGGGAAAAAGCTGAAAGAAAGAATATATATATATATATATATATATATATATATATATATATATATATATGCAATTATTTATTAATATAATTTTATAGACACTATAGCTTATAATTACATGCCATTTGGTTCTCAAATGCTGACTTAATTTTAGATAACTTTGGAAAAGCTTAAATAAACTTTTATGAATTAAAATTCACATATTTCAATTTTCATGCAAATTGTGTATTCTAAATCAGTAGCTATGCTTAGTGATATACTCTCTATTGGCATTGCCACATTGCTAATCATGAAAGAGGTCTAATGCTTCTATAAATAATACAGCAATTTCGCAGCACTCAACATGAGTTCCTAATGCTAACGTAAACAATTATTAAATGCTAATGAAGAGAGCATGACAAACAACCTTAACATTTCAAATAGTTCAATCAACTTTTGCAATCGTACAACATTTCGGCCCGCACATTCTGGTAAAGGTGTAACAACCTCGCTAGGAACATGACAGCTGCCATCTTGAATTCCCGGCCCTGCTTTAGATCATGTGACAAGCAAACCCGCTTGTGTATTACAAACTTGATTCCAAAAATGTTGGGATGCTATACAAATTGGGAATAAAAACTGAATGCAATGATGTGGAAGTGCCAAATTTCAATATTTTATTCTGAATAGAACATTGATTACAGAGTAAAACGTTTTACCTGAGAAAATGTATCATTTTAAGGGAAAAATATGTTGATTTTAAATTTCATGGTGTCAAACAAATCTCAAAAAAGTTGGGACAAGGCCATTTTCACCACTGTGAGGCATCCCCTCTTCTTACAACAGTCTGCAAACATCTGGGGACCGAGGCGACAAGTTTCTCAAGTTTAGAAATAGGAATGCTGTCCCATTCTTGTCTAATACAGGCCTCGAACTGTTCCACTGACTTGGGTCTTCTTTGTTGCACCTTCCTCTTTAAGATGCACCAAATGTTCTCTATACTTGAAAGATCTGGACTGCAGGCTGGCCATTTCAATCCCCAGATCTTTTCCTCCGCAGCCATGATGTTGTAATTAATGCTGCATGTGGTCTAGCATTATCATGTTGAAAAATGCAAGGTCTTCTCCGAAAGAGACGACGTCTGGATGGGAGCATATGTTGGTCTAGAACCTGAGTATACCTTTCTGTTTTGACGGTGCATTTCCAGATGTGCAAGCTGCCCATGCCACACGCACTCATGCAACCCCCATACCATCACAGTTGCAGGCTCCGGAACTGAGCGCTAATAACAACTTGGGTTGTCCTCGTCCTCTTTAGTCCGGATGACATGGCGTCTCAGTTTTACATAAAAAACTTTGAATCGTGATGCTTCTGGATCCTGTTTAGAAATGGATGCTTCTTTCTACTGTAGAGTTTCAGCTGGCAACGGCAGATGGATTGTGTTCACCAACAATGGTTTCTGGAAGTATTGCTGACCCCATTCTGTAATTTCACTGACAGGAGCATTCCTGTTTGTGATGCAGTGCTGTTTAATCCAGTATGGTTTTTCCGCCTTGACCCTTACACACAGAGATTGTTCCAGAGTTTCTGAATCTTCGTATAATGTTATGCACTGTAGATGATGATAACTTAAAACTCTTTGCAATTTTTCACTGGGAAACACCTTTCTGATATAGCTCCACTTTCTTTCTACGAAACATTGGGGGAATTGGTGATCTACCCATGTTCAGTTATGAGAGACACTGCCACTCTGAGAAGCTCTTTTTATACTCAGTCATGTTGCCAGTGGACTTCATTAGTGGTAATTGGTCTTCCAACTGTGCGTTATAAGTGCAATTGACTTTTCCAGCCTCTGATTGCTACCTGTCCCAACTTTTTTGAGATTTGTTTAGACCATGAAATTTAAAATCAACATATTTTTCCCTTAAAATTATACATTTTCTCAGTTTAAACTTTTGACCCCATCATCTATATTCTATTCGGAATAAAATATTGAAATTTGGCACTTCCACATCATTGCAGTCAGTATTTCTTCAAAAGTCGTATAGTGTCCCAACTTTTTTGGAATCCGGTTGTACTACTCTTAGCTCATTAGCTGGTGCCGAGGTTAGTTCTCAATGTACAGAAATGGCAGAATGAGCCGGTTCTTTGCATTGAGAGCTTTCGCAATAAACTATCATACATATTTTTTCCCCTTCAAAACAAAATAAATGTAGGATTCTATCGTCACTTACCCTGCTGATGGGCCAGTTTCTTCATCAATAATAATTCCTACAGGTTTTCTTTGAAGATGCTCCGCGTCACTGTAGTGTTCCCATGCCGAGTCATCTCACTTTTACGAAGCCTGCTCTCAACACATTTTCGGGAATCATGGAGATTAAAATGCTCCCAAACTTTTGAAAATTTCCGTTGAATACTTTTTTTCCCATCCCAGACCCACCGGCAGTCTCCTGAGCCATGTTTTGTAATGTTTATGAAGATGAAAAATGCAAGGCGCACGCATGACACGTCCGTTCAACTCCACTGAGACTTTCACTATCTTCCCCTCTGTGGTCCAAGAGATGAAGGAGACACCATAAACAAAACCAAGGTAAACAGGGTGGGCTGCATGCTAGGCTACATCTTAAGCCACATAGACTGGTGCTCCCCAGTCTTCTCCTCACAAACTCCAGGTCTCTCACCAACAAATTAGATGAGATCTACTTGAGATTCACCTCATAGAGGAAGACATAACTGGATGAAAACACCCCTGAAGCTGGATCTGATGACTCACCTGGAGCACCCTAACACTTGTTAGTATGTTATTCTTGGACTTTAGCTCAACCTTGAACACCGTTCTCCCAGAGAAGCTGGTACTGACGCTCTGCAACTTGGGACTGTCAGCTTCTTTGTGTTACTGGATCAGGGACTTTCTCACCAAACGACCTCAGGGAACTCCACATCTTCCACTCTGATCCTGAACACTGGAAAGCCACAGAGCTATGTGTTCAGCCTAGCACTCTTCAGCCTTTTCATATACGACTGCTCTCCTATCCACTCCAAAAATCCTCGAGAAGTTGTGAAGTTTGCTGACAGCACCACCGTGGTAAGTCTCATATCAGACAATGATGAGACCCACTAGAAAGAGGAGATCCTGCACCTGATAAACTGTTGGTCAACCAATAACTTCATTCTGAACATGAGAAAGACCAAGGAGGTCATAGTGGACTATAGGAGGACCAGGAAGACAAAGCATACGTACTCTTCTTTGTATTCATGGGGAGGTGAAGTGTGTGGACAGTACCGCATTAAGTTCCTGGGCATCCACATTTCACCTAATCTATACTGGTCTGTCAACACCTCACACCTGGTGAATAAGGCCCAACAACATATTTTCTTCATCAGGAAGCTCAAACTTACTGTACTCGCCTCCCAGCTTCTCAAGAACTTCTCCAGCACTACAATAGAAAGTATTCTCTGTCTCAGTACAATGGTGTGATATAGCAGCTGCACTGCTAAGGACAGAAAGGACTTGGCTCGGGTGGTGAGAACTGCTCAGGGGATCATGGGCTGCCATTCACCAGATCTGGACACAATATATGCTGTCCAGGTCCAGAAGAATGCTTGCCATATCGTGGCGGATCCCACACACCAGGAAAATGGACTGTTTGTGCCACTTCCTCTAGAAATGTGGCACAGAAACATTAAGACCAGCACAACCAAACTCAAAAACAGCTTTTTCCCCAAAGCTTTGAAAGCTATCACCTCTCCACCCCATCCCCTCACAATCACACACACACACACACACTCACGTAATCCTGCTCCACAGACACTCATTGAGTCACACACACACACACACACACACACACACACACACACACACACACTCTGAATTTCTCACAGACCTCGGTTCCCTGTAAAAGAACAATGAAGCCACAATCTCTATGGCTGTCTTTCATTGCCGCACTTTACTTTACTTACATTTACATTGTAATCCATCTGCTTCAATGCTGCTAGTTATTTATTTGTTTAATTAATTTCACAGTGCCTTTAATGTACATACTGTATATCCCAGTGTTCATTTTTTTGTTCACAGGTGTTTAGAGTTTAGATGCTATTTTATATTTTTACTTAAAGGCCATGTATATAATTGCTTGTGTTTAATGTTCTGCTCTTGACAGTGTTAATTGCAGTTTACTGTCTTGTTTGTACTTTTTTAAAGCCGAGTCTCATACAAAATTTGGTTATGTGTGAACAGAGCATATGTGTGAACTCCTGAATCTTGAGCATCGGTGTCAGGAACCAGTCTTTCTAATATGTCTGTATGCAGCAACATTACAATTTCCAGTAAATTTTCTAATCATTAGAACTAACAGTGTTCCTACATGACATACCTCTATGCACAAAGCAAGTTCCATAAAGGTATGGTCTTATCCAAGGCAAGAGTGGAAGAACTTTAGTGGACTGCACAGAATACTGACCTCTACTCCACTGGGATGAACTGAAATGCTGACTTTGCCTCCAGCCTCTCACCTGACATCTGTGCCAAACCTCACTAATGATCTTGTGGCTGAATGGGTATAAATCCCTACTGCTCCTCTCCAAAATCTACTTGAAAGCATTTGTAGAGTTGAGGTTATTATAACAGTAAAACTGGGGACTATAGCTGGAATAGGATATTCAACAAGAACATACTGTATGGGTGTATGGGTGTGATGCTCTGTGTAAGATTAGACGCCGAGGTGGATAGTATTGCAGCTATCATGGTCTTTAATTGCCATAGTGGTGTAGAGATCAGCACTTCTACCTCTCAGCAAGAAAGTCCTGGGTTTGAGGTCCAATTTTGTTTTTGTTTTTTTTGTTTTTTTTTTTTGGGGGTCACGTTCTCCTCATGCTTGCATGGGCTCCTTCTGGGTAGTCAGGTTTCCTTTTGATTGTCCAAAGATATATTTGCATATGAGGTTAACTGGATATTGTTGATCACCCCTTGGTGTGAATCTAAGTGTGGATGGTTGTGTGTTTGGTGTTGGTCGTGCAATGTCCGAGGACGATGTTTGGGGTGTGTCCTGCTTATGCCTCGAGTTGGTTGAGATGGGCTCCAGCCTCTTCATAACCATAATAAAGGATAAAGCAGTCAGCTTTTTCCGTTCTCAGGAGTCGCCACAGCAAATCATCTGATTCGCACATTTGATTTGGCAGAGGTTTTTACATCGGATGCCCTTCCTATCACAACCCTTTAGCAAGGGACGGAAACACGCTGACGGCTTTGCAGCTACTCTAATACGAAAGTCAGCAATGGTTCTTTTACATGCCTCTCACCATAGACAGTGAGAGACATGGCCCACCTTTGATAACCCAGTTAGCTGCACTGGGGGGACTTGAACCCCCAACCTTAGGATCAGCGATTCTGCACCATATCCACTAGACCACCACTGCCCCTATGTTTCCTAACTGTACATACTGCACATAATTATACTGATATATTTATTGCACTGATTTCTCTCTGTAATTCTGATTGGATGCTAAACCGAATTTCGTTACCCTGTATTTGTTATATGTATAATGATAATAAAGTTGAATCTAATCTAAAAAAATCTAATCTAGTGCAGAATCGTGGTCAGTAAACAGCTAAAATTGAGGCAATGGGCAAGCAACATGAAGAAGTCAGGGCTATAATCAGTAACCAAGAAACCAAAATTAGAATTTAAACCATAGCATCTACAGTAAAAACCAGGCTTGACAAAAACTTTAACAAACAGAGCACATACTACTTAATAAATATAGTGGCTAACACTGCCTATATAATATTTCTATGTACTTGACACTAGGTGAGTGTAATCAATAATCAGGTGAGTATAAATGTATGTAGGGAAATTGAGTATTTGGCAGTTATGCAGTGTCTTGTGGGAATCATGGCGTCCTTAATGGATTTTAAGCATGACCGTCAGGTGTCGACAAGCTTCTAGTCATATAGTGTAGGTTAGATCAGATTTCTACGTTCTTGGGTTAAAAACATCAATAGAACAACTTCAGTTTTGGATGATATTCATCAGTTCATCAGTGAAATTTTTAAATATTAAATTTAATGCAATCTACTGAACCCACTTACACTGTGCTTTTTCCACGCAGTGAATGTGACATTTGACGAGCCTTAAAGAGCTTGAAAGTGTTTGGGAGTTTAATCATATGCATAATCACACTGTCACGTGGGCACTAATGGTGCATCTTCCATGCTTGATGAAACTGCTCACATTTACTTGACGTACCAGACGATGGACACTTGCACAGAACCCATTAAATTGTGTCTGTTTGTCTTGATCGGCCTACATACATGCAGCACATACATACAAATGTGCCAGTGCACACGAGGATGAGTAAGAACGAAAATCTAGAAACTGAAATGTAAGTAAAATTAAAGAAAAGTTCTCAGCCTCCTGTCATCTCAGTTGTTTATCATCGACATTTGAAATTGGAAAGCTTTTCAAGGCATCACTGTCAACCCCCTTGGTCTATGCTTGTCAGAGCTGCTTAAAAGCTTGATTGCAAGAAAGATAAGTAGCCCATTCAAGTTGCCTGGGAGATTATTATTGTTTTGTTTTGTTTTTTCCTTCAAGCAAGCCTCTTCTATGTCTCTTGTGCAATGCTTGCATGGGATGATGAGGACTCTTTGGTTGCAATCATTCTGCATTCTCTTCAGCGATTTGTTCCCTGGCGTGTATAAAGCAGGAAAACAAGGAAGTTGGGGTCTGAGTAGGAGTGTGCTGTGGATGTTGTCACCATGACAACAGACGTTACTTCAGACATGACAAGCACATGGAATGGATGTGTTGGACGCGTGGGTACGACACAACAGAAGTGTAATGCAAAACGCTTGTTCAACCATATCATCAGCACAATCTTAATCATCGAGAGGCCACCTACATCACAGTGGACTACGTGCCAGTATTTGGTAGACAAATAAAATAAACAGTAGTTATGCACCAGGTAAACATTATTGGAAAGAAATTTGCTGAAGGTTCATATGCTACGAAAACCCGAGTACAATAAAAGGCCAATGTCGTGTCATGTCAACAAGGACAAGGCCATAAAGACCAAGCCTATGAATGACCACCAGACCCTTACAATCTTATTCATAATGTCCATAATGCACTTAGCCGAATTAACACACGTAAGACTGCTGACCCTGATGGCATTCCCGGACGTGTGCTCAGAGTTTGTGCTGAACAACTCACAAGGGTCTTCGCAGACCTCTTCAACCTGTCTCTCACCCAAGCAACAGTCCCAGCATGCTTCAAGACTGCTTCTATAGTGCCAGTGCCAAAACACTCCTCTCCGACGTGCCTGAATGACTACCGCCCTATTGCACTAACACCTATTGTGATGAAGTGCTTTGAGCGACTGGTCCTGGCACAACTCTAGCAATGCCTGCCTCCCACACTAGACCCACACCAATTTGCATACCAAATAACAGGAATACAGAGGATGCGGTATCCATAGTGCTGCACGATGTGTACTCACACCTGGACAACAAGAAGACATATGAAAGAATGCTGTTTGTTGACTTCAGCTCAGCATTCAACAGTCATTCCCTCCAAGTTAACCACAAAAACTGAGGATTTTGGAATCAATACCTCAGTCTGCAACTGGATCATGGACTTTCTGACCAACAGATCCCAGTATGTTAGGTCAGGCAACCACTGTTCCACCACCATCACACTCAAAACTGGCACACCTCAGGGCTGTGTGCTAAGCCCATTCCTATACTCCTTGTTCACCCATGACTGTAGGCTTATGTATGGATCCAACTCCATCATAAAGTTTGCAGACAACACCATGGAGATCGGACTCATCAGTGACAATGATGAGTGACTACGGGACAGAGGTAAAGCACCTAGCTGCATGGTGCACTGAACACCAACAAAATCAAGGAGCTCATTGTGGAATTCAGGAAGGAAATGGGGACACTCCTGACCCTATCCATGTCAACCGCAAGAAGGCCCATCAGCGCCTGTTCTTCTTGAGGACACTGAAGAAGAACCGCCTGTCTGCTGGCATCTTGGGTAACTTCTACCACTGCACTTTAGAAAGTATCCTGACCAACTGCGTTATAGTCTGCTATGGGAATTGCTCTGACCGCAGGGCACTGCAGTGGGTAGTGAAAACTGCCCAACACATCACAGGGTTACACTTCTTGCCCACAAGGATGTCCACAAGAAGAGATGTCTTTACCCAGGGTGCAGCATTCTTAGGGACAACTCTCATCCTGCCAACAGACTCTTTCAGCAACTTTCTTTCTTCCAGAAGCTCCTGAAGCCCTCAGATAAAAACCAGCAAGTTTAATAACAGCTTCTTCCCAACAGCTCTTTCTACTGAACTCAGTCCCTTGCTGAACTTTCCCTTCCCATCCACACAACACCATAGCAACACCATTCTTACCATTCATGTACATGTAAATGCTTACATTGTTATAGCCTATTCACAGTGCTTTTCTTCCACTACTGTGCATATGTCTATATATTTATAGCACACTGTATAGCTGTTTGTGTGTGTGTGTGTGTGTGTGTGTGTTACACACACACACACACACACACATACACTTATCTGTATATAACTGCTCCTAACTGCGCAGCTGAATCTAATCTAATCTAATGTCTAATTTTATCCTTTATTTTTGGAACAAGGAGACTGAAGCCCATTCAAGCCGAAGCCGGGCTTAGGTGGGGTACACCCCAAACTATCACAACACACAACCATTCACAGTCTTATTTACGGCTAGGAGCAATTTGGAACAACCAGTTAGTCTAATGTGCATGTCGTGGACCTTGGAAGGATCATAGGGAGAGTATGCAACCTCCAGACAGAAAAATCCACACTGAGCCCAGAACTCGAATCCATGACTTTCTTGCTGTGAGGCGGATATGCTAACCACCATGCCACCATACTACCTACAAGAAAGCACTGACAAAATATAAACCAGTCTTGTAGATGGCTCGGTGTCAAGTCCCTGCAGCAAAACAGCTGACAAGGCACTCCACGGTTAAATGTGATGGCCAAGAATCAGAGAGATGATGAATCTCACTCCCTTTCTCTCTCGCTTTCTTCATCATATTCATCATATTTCAGGTGACAGGATCATCCTGTTCTTATTAGCAAACTGCAAATTCTCCCCATTCCATTTTCTCCTTCATTGGTTACTTCTGAACTCAACGCAGTTTCTTAGGTATCTTTTTCATGAGCTACTTCAGATGCTGGACTTCTAAGCTATGCAAATGTATTCGAAGGGTGAAACTAAAGCAGCCTTTGTTGCTCTTCAGAGCCTCCTCCAGAGTCTTTCGTCAATTCCCTTGAATCGAGGCCCTCACATTTTCTACAGTAATGAGAAGAAACGAAAGACTAAAATTATTTTGCCTGCTTGAGTCTTACTGAGCAGACTGCTGGAGCATGCAGAGCCATTCTAAAAACCGATCAGGGTTCTGCTCATACTTGAGTCAGATTGCTTTGTCCTGATTATATGGACAGTTTTGCTGAGGATTTTGCCGAAATGACCTAGTAATGAACATGAGCTTTATGTGGCTTGCTGATACTTAATCATGTAATGAGCATTTGAGTCTAAAATATTTCTCATAAATGTTTGAGAATAATAGCCTTAGCTCAAGCTTGATGGATGTTAGTGGGCTTTCTGCAAGATTATGTTGTGTGACATGTTGCTTTCTTTGAAGGTTAGGATCCACAGTTGCACTGGATAGGATCAATGGACACATCTTTTCTCTAAGATCAATAAAGAGACAAAAGTCTTTGAAAATCTGTGTTTGCTGTCATCTTTGAAAATCTTCCAGCATTGACCTACTTGTGTTATTGAATGGGACAAAGGAAAGAAGTTTACAGGTGGGAAAAAAAATTGTATCAAATCGGAACGGAGATAAAATATCAATATGACACATTTTATGACCCGAGAGGTATAATGGTTAGCACATCTGCCTCACAGCAAGAAGGTCCTGAGTTCAAGTCCCAACCATAAGAATTTGTATAGGCTTACAGTACTCCTATTACTCCTTTTTTCCTCTCACAGACCAAAAACATGCACAATTAGACTAATTAGTTGTTCCAAGTGTCCCCAAGGCATGACTGTGAAATGGTTTTGTGTGTGTTGCCCTGTGATGGTTTGGTGAGCTGTTCAGGGTGTACCCTCCTTTGCGCAGAGTTGGCTGAAACAGGCACTGGAGACCCATCAAAAAATGCCTGTTGTTCGCCCATGGCCGGGAGTACAATGGGTTGTCCGGGCTCTCATAGGAGGAAGGGATGGCATATGCAAACTTCCCTGTCACATGTACAGATCATCAGCCAATCATGGGCGTCTGTGAGCTCATTCATACGAGGAAGAGTGTGTTAAACTTCCCCAAAATACACAGTACGAAAAGAGATGGGTGGCTAGCATCACATGTCACATGTACATGCCTTTGCCCCTCTCCGGTCAGTGGTGGTCATGTGATAGGGAAGACAATACCTGATGGGTGGGAATTGTATGTACAACAAAATTAGGGAGAAAATTGGGGAAAATCCAAAAAAGTCTGTTGTAAACAGAATGTTGAAATCCATGGAAGCATGTGTGCTGTGGTTGCCTCGTAAATGATAAAAGCCAAAACGCCTCAACAGTTATGCAGGAGGTTACAGTTCTCACAATTATCCTCAAATCACATGTGTAATGTGTCCATTACTGTATACAGTATACTTGTTTACGGATGCTAGAGTTTCAAATATGGACATTCAAAGACTGGTTCTGTAAGTGTAAATGCTTTTTTCTCAACAGTAGCATTTCCTGATGATTGACATACAAAGTGATGTAACTCGGTCAATTTCCATGCGATAATCATGAATTATACCTTATTTTAAAGCAGATTAAATTCTGCTTAATATACATAAATGTATGAATATCTCAGTATGTCAAAATTCCAATTTAATTCCTATTATGCAAGGTTGTCACTGTCCCCCCCAGTGCAGCTAACTGGGTTATCAAAGGCGGCCATGTCTGTCACTGTCTATGGTGAGAGGCATGTAAAAGACCCATTGCTGACTTTCGTAAAGAGTAGCTGCAAAGTCGTCAGCGTTGTGACAGGAAGGGCATCCGACGTAAAAACCTCTGCCAAATCAAACGTGCGAATCAGATGATTCGCTGTGGCGACTCCCGAGTAAAAGGGAAAAAGCCGAAAGGAAGACAGACAGACAGACATGCGTGTCTAGTGTGTCTATGCGTGTCTATAATGTGCCTCATATGTGCCATAGATTTCTGATTTTAATTTATTTAAATGTTATTTATTCAAATGTTTAGGAGTATTAAAATACAATAACATTGGCACTGAAGAGTCAGTTGATCATTCCAGATTCAGAGAAGAAACAAAGTGCATTAGAATGTAACAAAAGTAAAAATAGATCATTAAATATTTGCTCTATTGTCAAGTCGGCACGAAGGTACTTTTTAATTTCCCATGTTGCTCTGGGGTAGTTATTCTGTTAGTCATGTAGCTCTGTAGCACAAGATGGATTTTTGAACACTGTATTAAGCAATCTCATGCTGGGTGTCACATCTATGGCTAAGAACTTCTGATTCACCAAGAGTGAATCCAACTGGAAATGCTGCTTGAATGCGGTAAACGCAGTAGAGAGTGTGTGTGTGTGTGTGTGAGTCAATGAGTGTGTGTGTGTGTGTGTGTGTTTTGCTTCCTTCATGCTTTCATCTTTGTTGTACCAGCCAACAAAACAGTGATGTCAAAGCATGTGAATGGCTGTCCATCATCTTTCTGCCCTTAATGTGCGGTTCTCTCTAGAGCTGGACGTTAAATTAATTTTTATCAATTAATTCAACATTTTAGATAAGGATGCTGTGGGAAATGAAAATCATGATTCATTTTCAAGCTTAAAATATTTTTTATTATGTGTAAGCATTTTAATATCAGTGGATTTGTGGAGTATGTGCGATGCTGGCACGCCAGCACAGGATTTTTTTCCTGCTTCACACTTCTTCCCTGATAGGTTCCCAGAAGATAAAAGGTCTGTCTGTACCAATCAACAGAGTAGCATAATGGCAGCTCGCGCATTAACAAGTGAGGATTGTATCTCGAAAATTTAGGAATTGTGCACTCATACAATGTCTGACAGCATAAACCACTGATGAGCAGCCATTAAACCCTTATCAAGAGAAATAGATAATAGTGATGTCCTTTCCCACCCCCACCCCCCCAAAAAAGAAGGGATCCTGGGTCAAAAGAATTTACTTGACAGCGGCTTATTATGTCACTGAAAACTTAGTAAGTAAAAGACACATATACGTTGGGGGAAAACAGGTGCATTCTCACTCATCCATTTGATAAACCACTTTTAGGGTAACAGAGAGGCTAAGCCTATCTCAGCCGACATGGGGTGAGGGCGGGGTACACCCTGAACAAGTGACCAAACCAAGACACAACTATTCACCTTCACACCTAGGGGCAATTTGGAACAGCCAGTTAGCCTAAAGTGCATATCTTTGGACTGTGGGAGGAAACTGCAGTACCTGGAGGAAGACGATGCAAGCATCAGGAGAGCATGCAAACTTCAAACAGAAATGCCCCAGCTAACAATTACCCAAGGTGGCGACTCCCGAGTAAAAGGGGAAAAGCCGAAAGGAAGACAGACAGACAGGTTTATTCAGAGACATGAGCTGGGGAGGCAGAGTGACGCAGTGGTTCACCCTACAGCAAGAAGGTCTTGGGTTCCATGTCCGGACTTCGGCATTCTTGTGTGAAATTTGCATGTACTCGTGTGGGATTACTCTGCGTACTTCAGTTTCATCCCACAGTATAAAAAACATGCACCGTACTCTGATTGGCGGTTCCAAATCATCTGTGTGTTGTGTGTGTGTGTGTGTGTGTGTGTGTGTGTGTGTGTGTGTTGCCCTGAAATGGCCTGGTGAGCTGTTCATGGTGTACCATATCTTCGTACAGAGTCGGCTGAGATGGGAACCAGCATCCCTGCATCCCTAATAAGGATTAAGTGGGCAGCTACCAAGCCAAAGGGTTTACAGAAGTAGCCCCGCCCCCATCTATACAGTACTGTATGTGAAACATGCCAAGCCTCCAGTTATTCCTTGCTAGATAAACAAATTAAATAAAAACACTTTAAAGTAAATCATAAATGAACCCAGTGTCTTGTTATTCCTCACAAATTACAAAAGTAGTTTGTTTACAAAACTCTTTCTTCAGATACTCAAACCTTTTTTTTTTTTTTTTTTTGGAAAACACTTTTCATTTTTATTTATTTTATTTTTTTTCTACATTTCATTGATCCTGAAAGAGAAATTGCAGTAGTTACCGAGCAGCACTCAGGGAACAAGCCCAGTTCTAAACCAATTAAGAAATGTTTCGTCTTTGTGTTTATACTGTATTGTTAAAATACAACTTATTTGAACAATGTCCTTACTTTTAAAAAAAATCTAAATCGTAAATCAGGCCCAGGCGGGAAAACAATGATAATTTTTTTAAATGTTTGTTCACCACACAGTACTATAATTTACCAGGATACCAAATCATCCCATATACAGTACCAATATATAACCATTTCCGGGGAAACTCTGAATGTTGTTTATCTTAGCTAATCTGCTAAAACTACTCACTCACGTATTCACTCCTCTAAATCACTGATGCATATCTCAACCAATACTAGACGAAAGCATTGTACACCCTGAACAGCTCAACATACCATCGCAGGGAGACATGCGCCCAGTCACAGTCACATTCGTAATTGGGGCAGTCTGGAACAGCAAATTAGCTTAATGCACAGGTTGTTGGATCCGGGAGGAAACAACAGGACATATACGCATGTTCCCGCCGTGCTTGTGGTGGTTTTCTTCATATACTCAGGTTTCAGGACATCAGGCGAATTGGCTACCCCAATTGACGCACGGTGTAAGTGTGAATAGTTGTATGTGTTGCTCTCTGGTGGTCCTCCAAGCAGTTCAGGGTGTATCGCTCAGTTTTTAAATCCCGTGACCCTAATAGCAGGATTAAAGCGGCTTGGGAAAATAAGTGAGTCGGTGATTTTAAACATGTTAAGGTTCAGTTTGTTCTTCATATTGAAAGCAGCACATGTGTGGATGTACATTGAAATTTAGAGTCGAACCCATGGCATCCATAAAGAACCTGATGCATTTGCCTAGAAAAGTGTGGGTGGTGAATGAATGGTTGCACTTTTACCGTGTTCTCTAATTATGGAAGTTCTCTACTCTGGTACTGCAGACCTCTGATCCAAGTGGAAAAGCTCATTTGCAAGCCATTCTTGAGTTTGAACAGATGCATGAGGAAAAGCTAAAACCGGAAAAGGATGCTGACTCATAACTTATTTCTCATCAACTTTTTTTTTTTCAGACTCATAGCTACACTGTGTGGGTATCAAGAGCTACTCACTGTTAAGATAAAGCAAAGAATATATGAAATGAGCACACACACTATACAGTCGAAATAAGCAAAACATTAACAGAATATTATGGAAGACTGCCAGTCTTTCAATCATAACAGCAACACGACAGTTAATGTTTTTGGTTTGGAAAAATATCTCTGTGTTGAATATTCTAAAGTTATTATATGTATAGACAGTGGGATTGAGTACTGAGACCCAGCACCAGAGTATATAACTTCGGTATCTACCATTATGAAAAACAATGAAGATTCTGGTGCCTCGTTCCGATGCTACTTTAAGCGCATGAAGGTGAAGTGGATTTTTTATTAAGACACATGGTGCACATCGGAGATTCACCTTTCTCTTTCAATAAATAAACACAAATACAATAAATGTGAATTATCCTTCACTGAAAGAAGAAAGAGAACAAAGTACAATAAAACACAATGTTATATTTTCTCCTCTTACAGCCTGCTGAATCTAAGTAATCGGGGGGAAAAAAAACGCCTTACCAGTGCTTGGAAGTAATAGCTGAAGTGCACATCGAAAAAGTGTATAACTTCGGCAACTGCAAAAAAATCCTAACAAGATTGTAGTTGCAGACTATCGTAGGTTATGTTAGGATACAGTATGCTAACAATTATATATTGCTTAAATGGCCTTTAATATCTTGTTCTCATATATTACTATTTTTCAATTTCTAAGCCACTTTATTCTTTGTTCGGGTCATAGGAAGGCTGGAGCTATTCTAACCAACCCTTGGTACACCCTGAACAGCCATACTGCCCAAGTACTGTAACCCGGACACACCATGAAGACACAACCAGCAAGGACACAAAACCATTCACATTCACAATTACACCTAGAGCAATCAAATATATGATTTGCCCAATGTGCACTTCTTTGGACTGTAGGAGGAGACCGGAGTAGCTGAAGGAAACCCACACAAGCATGGGAAGAACATGCAAGAACTCCTCCTCCAGGCACAGGGCTCAAACCCACGAGCATCTTGCTGTGAGGCTGCAGTGCTAACCACTACGCCACCACATGACACTCCATTAATACTCTATTAATATTCCAATATACTGTATATTCTATGAATCTATCTGTCTTCCTTTCGGCTTTTTCCCTTTTACTCAGGAGTCGCCACAGCGAATCATCTGATTCGCACGTTTGATTTGGCAGAGGTTTTTACGTCGGATGCCCTTCCTGTCACAACCCTTTTCGCAAGGGACAGAAACACGCTGACGACTTTGCAGCTACTCTTTACGAAAGTCAGCAATGGTTCTTTTACATGTCTCTCACCATAGACAGTGAGAGACATGGCCCGCCTTTGATCACCCAGTCAGCCGCACTGGGGGGGACAGTGACAACCCTGTGGAGAGTGGGACTCGAACCCCCAACCTTTGAATCAGCGATCCAGCGCCCTATACCACTAGACCACCACTGCCCCTCTGTATATTCTATGAATCTATTCATGTAATTTAATTTATAATTGTAAATGTAATTTATTTATAATTGTATTATGCAAGAACAAAAAAGGATGAAATACATGTAGTTCCAAACAGCATTCATAAAGTTCCAATTGATGTTACAGTAAAATTAAATTATATTAAAGTGGAGTTTGCATGTTCTTGCGTGGGTTTCCTCAGGGTACTTTGGGTTTCCTCCCAAAGTTCAAAAACATGCACATTGGTCTAAATGACTGTTTGAAATTGCCCATAGGAGTGAATGTTTTTTTTGTGTGTGTTGATCCGGCAAGTTGTTTAGGGTGTCACGGTAAGGTGCCTTCACCCTGTGTTGGCTGAGGTGCACTCCAGCCTCCCTGTGACCGGAGTAGGATTAAGTGGTTTGGCAAATGAGTGAGTGAATGAGACATTAGAGTGTATTCTAGGAAATACCAGAGTGCAAAGGGGGACAATCTGTTTCAAGCCAAAAAAATGTTTTCTGTGGCTTCAAATCATGTTATTTGCTGATTCCAGTCCAAACTCATTAGTGTTAGTGATTGAAAATCTGCCTAAAATGTGTTTATATTATGCAGCTGGCCAGAACAGCACGGCCAGACTGAATTGTACGGAACGTACACACTCTTTAGTAAATGAATGTTGCAAAGGCAGTCATGCTTTTGATAGGAAGGTAAACAGGAAAGACAATCATCCATGTAATGTCATATTGCATCAGCTAGAGGCTGCAATCTAGCTGTATTCAGATGTTTTTATGTGTGATACTTTGGTGCTGTGACCCACCAGAAGGCGGAAGCAAGAAACAGAGGAGATGGGTAGCAGTTTAAATAAATGATAGAGAAGAACCGTGCAGAGCAAGTAAATGTTATATTTTTCTATTAATGTTTAAAGTGTTAATACTATAGGAGTTTGATTTCTCGCCATTGTTGTCCAATTGTAAACAAAGTGCCAACAACATGAGTGCTGCATTAGTAGTCAGCTTGTGTAATATTCATGGTTCGTCTTCAGCCTGGCAGAGGAGCTCCTAATACTTATACTCTCATTATACCCGTATTTTGTAGCTATATTGGGGCACATGACCACGACCAACCAACACCAATAAAGACATCGACTGGAATACATTAATGTTGTTTATAAAGCATTACAAAATGCTCTTTTAGCTGCCTCCAACTATTTAGAACTGTGCAGTACTTTAGTGGCTACTGGCTACACACTCACTGTTCTGTTTATTTCGAGCTCAAAACATGATTTTAACACAAAGAAGATAAGCATCTTGCAGTATTTATTTTTTTTTTTTTATCTTGGGTGGATGCCAAAATGTCAGACCTTAGAGGTTTTTTTAAGATAAGGCCTCAACCAGAAAGATTGCTGGGATTTTTTTTTTCTTTGTTTTGTGGTGGCGGGGGGTTTGTTTGTTTTTTTAATAAAATAACACTACACCCCAGGAAACATTCAAAAACACCGTCAACAGCAGCAACAAAAAAAAATGAAAAAAATGCCAAAAGGAGGCCTCATTTATCCATCTTTCTAGTCATGCCATTGTTTCAACAAATTTAAGCAATAGAGCATTTTTTTCTATCCAGTGTTGGGTTTATTTATTATTGATGTCTTGAATTGATTACGAAGAAAATTGAACCGCTCAACAAAGCCTTCTTAAGCACATCCCAAAAAAACTTTCAATAGGGTAAAGGTCAGGACTGTAGGGTGCCAATACATATGTGAAAATGCTTCCTCGTGCTCCCTGAACCACTTTTTCATTATTTAAGTTCCCATTTTTTTTATCCATGCTTTCAGGGAAGAAAAATTCTAATGATGTGATAACCTGCTCATTCAGTCCAGCAATGGCCTGGTGAGCTGTCCAGAGTGTACTCTGCCCTTGCCCAAAGTTGGCACTGAGTTGGCGCCAGCCTCTCCTCAGCCATAACTAGGATTTCCACATTCAGAAAATTAATTAGTGAATAACCTGATCATACATTAATCATATTGTTGCTGAGCCTCAACCTGACCAACCAGAGAAACAATTATATGGAGATCACATGTTGTGATCAAAGCTAAATGTACTCACTGAAAATATTCGAGTGTGTGACTTTTATTTTGGCTAGGCAGTGTTTATTCGAATGTTTTTCATTTCGTTATCATTTATTAGGGTCATGGGGAGGCTGGATCCCATTTCAGCCAACTCTGGCACCATGAATGGTTATGTCTATGTTGGTCTTGCCTTGGTCTCAGATGGCCTTGCAGACTATCACAAGGCAAATATATACACAAACGTTTACACCAAGAGGAAGTCAAGAATATCCAATTAGACTAAAGTGCCTGTCTTTGGACTGATGGAGGAAACAAGAAAGCCAAAAGAAGCCCATCCAAGCATGGGCAAAAAATGCAAACTCCCCCCAGAAGCGCCCTCTTTGAGCCCAGCACTCAAACATAGGACTTGCTGTGAGTCGGATGTACTAACTTCTTTGCCACTCTGATAACACCAAACAAAACAGAAACAATGATTTTCAGAAACCTTTATTTTGTTCATGCATGTATGATGTATGAATGTTGATACTGTAAGAACTAGTCAGTCATAAATTATGATCTGCACACACAGTGTCAGCTAAAAACACACCACAAAAGGTAAAGCTCATGAAGCAGAAAGATTAAAATAAATACTACACTGACAAAAAAAAATTTAAAGCAGAAAGAGAGTGTCTATAACTCAATTTTGGAGTAATAAAAATTACAAAAAAAAATTTGAACATAACCAGTAGAATCTGAGAAGGCTACAATACAGAGAGAACCCAAGAGTCCTGGACTGTCTTGGTAAAGCAGGTCGCTGCGCCCAGAGCACTGAAGGACACTGCAACAACTCGATGAGAAATTAGTTCAAGTTTAAAACAAATATGTCAGTCATTGCGGGGAAAAAAAGCAAAAAGATGAAACTCTGCTTTACAGAGACGTCACGAGGCACTGACTTGCAATAACCACATCCTTACTCTGGTGTTCGTTCAGGATTGGAGGACAAATGCGTTGATATATATGATATATATTCAGGCATACAGCACACCGGGACGTACAAAGCTTTTCGTGGATTGGGATATACATTATCGGTCACTTACCTCTGTCTGAAACATGCCAGTAGCAAACAACCCAATCAGTGATAAAAGGTGGACAGGCACAGGAATGGAACTATGGTCAGCAGGATTAGTTGTGGCTCTAACATGTTGTAGAGAATTAACAGAAAACTCTGTGGCAAACTGAAAATGATTTATAGCCCCGCCTTCATCCTCTAAGACAACATGCTGAGCTCTAAATAATCATTCAATCTAGTGGTTAGGGTGCTGGATTGCTGACCCGAAGGTTGGGGGTTCGAGTCCCAATGCAACTAACTGGGTTATCAAAGGCAGGCCATGTCTCTCACTGTCTATGGTGAGAGGCATGTAAAAGAACCATTGCTGACTTTCGTAAAGAATAGCTGCAAAGCCGTCAGCGTGTTTCTTCTTCTTCTTCACTTATCCCTTAACATCTGGGGATGTCATTGGGGCGCCTTCATGGCGAGACTTGGGCTGATTTCAGCCTGGCGGCGCCAATCCCTCTCCAGGTCGTTAACTACCTACGGGCAATTTAGAACGGCCAATGTTGTGGACTGTGCATGCCTTCGGCTTGTGGGAGGAAACCGGAGCACCCGGAGGAAACCCACACAAGCACGGGGAGAACATGAAAACTCCACACAGAAACTCCCAGGCCAGGAATCGAACCCAGGCCTTCTTGCTGTGAGACGGACGTGCTGACCACTACACCGTGCCGCCAGCGTGTTTCTGTCCCTTGCTAAAAAGGGTTGTGTCAGGAAGGGCATCCGACATAAAAACTTATGCTAAATCAAACGTGCGAATCATTCGCTGTGGCGACCCCTGGTAAAGGGGAAAGCCGAAAGGAAATCTCTCTCTCTCTCTCTCTCCCAAGCAAAGCACATGTTAACTGCTCCAGTAATATCACTTCTACCCTTTTCATCCCTTCAACGTATGGGTACCATGAGATTTCCTTTCGGCTTTTTTCCTTTTTTCAGGAGTCGCCACAGCGAATGATTCGCACGTTTGATTTGGCATAGGTTTTTACGTCGGATGCCCTTCCTGACACAACGCTTTTAGCAAGGGACAGAAACACGCTGACAGCTTCGCAGCTACTCTTTACAAAAGTCAGCAACAGTTCTTTTACATGAACGTCTCACCATAGACAGTGAGAGACATGGCCCGCCTTTGATAACCCAGTTAGCTGCACTGGGGAAGGGGGGGGGGGGCAGTGACAACCTTATGGGGACTCGAACCCCCAACCTTAGGATCAGCAATCAGCACCCCATACCACTAGACCACCACTGCCCCAACGTATGGGTACCATATGCACCATTTTCTCTCTTTTAAACACGTATCACTCTCTTATTTGCAGAACCGCTTCATCCTATTTGGGTCCCAGGGAGGCTGACACTGGGTGTAGGCATGGTACACCTAGAATACTTCGCCAGACCATCACAAGGCAGCCCACGCAAACAATCATACACATACTCACACCTAGGGGCATTTTGGAACAGCCAATCAGCTTTATGTGCATATCTCTGGACTGTGGGAAGAAACCAGGGTACCCAGATGAAGCCCACACAAACACCAGAAGATCCAAACTCCACACAGTAACACCCGTACCCTGGAATTAAGTCCAGGACCGTTTTGCAATGAGGCAAATAGCTAACCACGACCTCGCCATGCAATCCGTCATTAAAGAGTTTAAAATATTACATCTGGGTTGCATTCAAACACAGAAACTCTTTTGCAGGTTGAAGCCGATCAATTCAAGTGATGTTTCCATTTTTTTTAGAAATCTCAAGAGCTTGAATATGATTACACCAATTTTATTGGATTTTTCAGAATATTTAATTTCTTCTGTAAATGCTCACAAGAACAATTTGCAAATTAATCAATTCATATCCAGCCTGCAGCCATGAAACACATGGCCTGTGAATTCTCTCGCCTGCATCACTCACCTCCACCATACATGTTCACGCGGCTGTTCATAATTCAGATTATCCACAGTTATTATTTTTATTTGCACCTGCCCACAATATTTTCTATGGAATTTATTGGGTACTTTTTCACAAAATATAAAAAAGTCACAAAGTTGAAACCCCCTCGACCCTGACCAGGCAGTTCCTGCTGTAAATACATCACCTAGTACTGCATCCATATAGTGAAGTATATGGTATTTCTTTATCCTGTAGGTTGTCCACTCAATCATGTCCATATGAAAGTAAAAACCAGTGCCAGCAATGTTTTTTTTTTTTTTTTTTTTTATCTTTTGTGGTCGCATATACCGGTTCGTGGCCGACAAGAATAGAGCCTCATGGTGGAGTTTGTGCTGTTGTAACCTGAACTACCTTCAGGGTTAATGTGCTGTGTATTCTGAGATGCTTTTCAGTTTATCGTGGTAGTAAAAAGTGCTTATTTAAGGTACCATAACCTTTCAGTCAGTTTAAACCATTTGATATTTCTCCTTTAATACGATCAACAGCACATCTCCCTTTAGCAACTATCTGTGGAACTGAATGCCTTTCCCCTCCCAACCGCCAGCCCATTACTAAATTGAATCCCAATTGTTTCCCATATTAGCATTTTTATTATTTAATTGTATACAGTTGTATCTTGATTTATACTTTTCATTAAAATTGGGCGTCCCAGAACTAGAAGTTACATTTAATGAGACTTTTTTTCTACAGATGACCCCTTTGAGTGAAATACGTACAAGAATACAAAGATCATTAACACTTAAACATGATTCTTGCTCTGGTCAACCTAATAGCTCCCATAAGAAAAATAAGCTAATTTGAAAATTCACAAGCTACACTAACAATAACAACAATTACAACTGCTGATTTTTTTTTTTTTTTTCTCACTTGCACAGCGAAAGACAGAATTCCTCACAGCAGGAATTTCACACCTAAATGGATTTTACTGTGCCAAACATTAACATGCAAACAGAGGCTTGTTCTGTTCTATTCTGAACAGCCAGGAGATTTGGGGTTGTGGTCCAATGGTAGGTTATTTCATCAGTACTCTCATGTTTGAATAAGTAAGTGTAACCAGGTAACAAGAACAACAACTTGGATAAAATAACATGTTTCCATTTATTTTTTAGTAAGATAACAGTCATAATATTTGAAAAACTATTTCTCCTTTACAGGAAAAAAAATTTGACTGAACAAGAAAAAATGATTTGCAAAGTGCAAGGCCACTTAGTGCCAACAAATATTTTTCCTGCCTTTCCCTTCATTTATTGGATTGCCTGTGAGGACCTGTGAGCATGTACAGAACAAAACCTAGATTATGGCTTTACGACATTAGCATCGAGTGTCCAACGCCGCTAATTATCTTTATTCAATTAACCAAACTGGGTGGCACAGTGGCTTAGTGGACGGCACACCTGCCTCACAGCAATAAGGTCCTGGGTTCCAGTCCTGGGTGGGGCCGGTAGTGTAGTGGCTAGGGTGCTGCACTCATGATCGGGAGGTTGTGTTTTCGAATCCCAGTTAGACCCCAACTGTGCTCGGAAATATACTGGGAAAAATATACTGGGAAGGTAACCTGCGATGGACTAGCGTCCCATCCAGGAGGAGTTGAACTCCTAGTTGCTTCACGATACAGAAACCGGGTCCGATGAGCCACTATGGCTCGGGTGTAAAAAGCCCAACGGACTTTGCTTTACCTTTCCGGTCCTGGGCTCAGCGAGGTTGTTTCTCTGTTGAGTTTACATGTTCTCCCTGTGCTTGTGTGGACTTCCTTCAGCTGCTCCAGTTTCTCAGAGTCCAAAGACATGCACATTAGGCTAAGTGTCTGTTCCAACTTGCCCCTAGGTGTGAGTGTGAATGGTTGTGTGTTGGCCTTGTGACGGACTAGAAAGCTGTTTCAGCCTCCAATAGCAGGATAAAGTGGTTTGGTAAGTAAGTGAATTAACCAAGCTCAAAGGACTTCTCAGTCCAGTCTGGAGCATTTCTGGTCTGCTAGGTTTTCAAACTTGACCACTTTCTGATGTTCACTGGGAAGTTATTATAATAGCTATAAAACTTTAGCTCTTTAGACAAATGGACTGAGTTGAATTACATTTTATCAGCACAACCCATACTTCAGTTCTCATTTAAATGGATTGCTTTTGCTCTATAAGTGATACACCTTGGCTATAATGAATAGACTAAGGAGCTCTCCCACAGTCTCCTATTACAATGGCTCCACCACTGGCGTAATAGGTGCCATGTGTGTTATCACATATGATTGATAACGAACTCATAATGGCTAACATGAGAGTCAAGCCCATTAACTGCTCACTCAAGTTGATCCTGTCCGTGATAACCTCAATATGGGCTAAAATTCAATTTCATATGGAAGGTCTTGTTCTTGGAAGGCCACGGTGGCATTGTGGTTAGCACTGTCGCCTCACAGTCAAAGGGTTCTGGGATCAAACCTTGAACAAATGTGCAGTATTAGCATGTTCTCCCTGTGTCTCCATGGATTTCCTCCAGGTAATCCGGTTCCCACCTACAGTCCAGACAAACACATTATCTCAACGGGCGGCTCCAATTGGCCATAATTTTGAATGTGAGTATGGATGGTTGTTTGTATCTGTGGTAGCCTTACAGAAGACCTGTTCAGGGTGTACCCCACCTGCAACCCGAAGTCAGTTCAGACTGGCTCCAGCTTCCAACATTGCCCTATGGATAAGTAGTATGGATGGATTTTTTTGTTTGTTTGTTTGTTTGTTTTTTTTTAAGAATTTGCTACTTAAAGTGCATCTCACACAGACATTTCGCATCTCTGCACTTGTCTGAGGTTAAATTCAGCAGAACCAACACTCCAGTGAAGCATGCTGCAGCACATGAATTGATATGATAGACACGTTGATTCACTCTGTGGCTACTCCTAGCATTTCCACATCCACCTGACCAGATCTGCCATGATTTCTACTTGATGCCTCAAGCTACAGCAGTGCCATACAAACGGTGCTTACTGTTTTCCCCTGGTGACAACCGCACAATTCCCATTAAGATTCACAGCAATGCAACTTACTCAGCTCTCGGTGGAAGGACTCACACTGCCAGAATGACACTAGTTGCATTATCTGTGCACTACAGAAGAGGGGGCAGTCCACATTTCATTGATGACCAGTACTTCTAAAATTTCACTTTGGTGCTGCTGTATTACTCTGGAACATAGAACTATACCTATAAAGATGCTTAATATTTTGCATATACATATATATATATATATATATATATATATATATATATATATATATATAAAGATTACTGCAAGTATGGCTGCTGAAACATAATGGAAGCCTTCATATTGGGGGAGCCATTGCTTTATTTATGGCCTATATTGACAAAACGGTCAAAAAACAATCAGTCAACAGAGCACACATAATAAAGGTTTATGATCTAATTGTTTGCAATCATCATTTCCATACTGATCATGTAGAATGTTAATCAATGGCGTCGGTGATCTGTAGTCAAATGTCATGCAAATCAGCACTCAAACCCGGCACCATCTTTCCATTTCAAGCACCGGGAAGAAGGAAATCTGGAATTTATTTTCTGTTAAGCATCTCTCCAAGGTCACGATCAAGCCGATTGACTTACCGTACACTCCTTCAGCGGAAATGCCGTCCAGGATCAGCGTGATCAACCCCACAATGCTGATAATCCCATCCATCTTCACCTGCATCTCCGCATATCGAGGTTAAACCAGAGGAAGTTGTTTCCAGGTGGAGGGAGAGAAGCTGCTGGAGAAAAGCAGGGGATCACACAGCAACCTCACGGAGCTCAAGCACCGATTTGCTTTGCGCTCGGAACGCGGGGAGACGCTGTAGTGAACGGCGCGCGCTGATTACGGCGCCAGGCTTCCGCTCAGTTTCCAAACGAATCCAGAAAGCAATCGGTCCGGTTTTTGTTTTGGGTTTTTTTTTCTTTTTTTCTTTTTTTTTTTTTTGCTCATGTGACCCAAATCGCCATCACATCCAGCTAAGGCGGATCGGTGATGGAGCCTGAGGCTAGCTCGGCTGTGCTGGGTTGACAGCTGACGACAAGCTGCACCACCGGGGAGTCAAACAGCTCAGCGCCGAATCGCTGCGGAAAAAGCTTTTGATCTTTGCATTCGCGTCGCGTGAGATCCAAAAACTCGGCTCGGCGCACCGGGGTTCAAATTCCGAGCGTCAGTGTTTGTTATTCCTTCAGAGCCGCGGAGTGCGTCTGTGTGCCTGACGCTCGCTCGCTCGCTCGCGCGCGCGCGCGCCCTCTCTCTCTCCCCCTCTCTCTCTCGCCGTTCACCGGGGCGATGAACTTGTTCTCTTCTCGTGCTTTTCTCTCAATCACATCCGGAGAGCGACTTACCTCCGGCACGGATGACGGAGACGGTTTCGGCTCGTGACGCGACAGAAAGGCGCGTGCACTGCGGTTGATTTCTCGGCGGCGGCGGCGGCGGCGGCGCGGAGAAGCGCACAAACGAAGGTGGAGATAAACGTCCCTGTTTTTCCCGCTCCTAGCAACAGCAGCATCCACTTCACGACACGGCGGGGCTTCTGATCGCGCCTGCTGTCAATCCGTCACATTGCGCAAGACGCTGCGCTATGGTAACGGAGTGCCGACGCACGCGGCCGCGCTTTTTTTTTTTTTTTCTCGCTACGTCAACGAGAGCGCGCGCATGACATTCGCGCCTCTCATCAGTATGGAGGACTACACACACAACACACACACACACAACACACACACACGGAAGAAACCACGAGAAATGTAGCCTGGGCACGAAGGTGTGTGGAAACTGGAGCAGTGCATCGCCTTAAAACCTTAAGAACGAAATCACTGAATCTCTCTCTCTCTCTCTCTCTCTCGCGCGCTCTCTCGGAACCTGGCATTATCTCACACACCCATAACACAATCAAATGCATTCAGAACACGTCGCACACTTATTACAGCCTCCACACAGCCTGCAGCAGGGATGCACACAGTCACACCAGGAACCAGGGGATGGAGTTACATATAGATAGAAAAGTCTATAAAGAGTTAAATCCGATAATATTATGGAGCATCATTATCAGATTTATCCTGCAAATCCCTTTATTCCGTGCAGATCGAAGCTCCTACTCGGCTATCTTTATACCGTGACAAATATAAGAAATTAATTTTATAAAAATGTATTCATCAGGATTATTTCTGATTTGCTATAGGATTACCTATAGGTGTTCATTCAGAAAGGTGAAGAAGTGTATTCAATATGGGCTAGTGGGTAAAACAGCGCCCCCTTTTGACGGTTGTGCTGGTTTTTATTTGAAAACTGCAGCCAATCTCAGGCCCGTTGTGGGCTACTCAGGTCAGGTGATGTCATGTTCTGACGCTTTATCGTGTACTAGGGACGCTGGAGCCCATTCTAGCCGACTCCTGGCAAAGGTGGGGTACACCCTAAACAGCTTACCAGACCAACACAGGGCCAACACACACACACACACACACACACACACACACAATTACTGGATTATACTAAGTTCACACCAGGGACAATTTAGAATACTCGATTAACCTGCATGTCTTTGGACTTTGGGAAAAACAGATTAATTAGGAAACCCACACAGACATGAGGAGAACAAGGAAACACAAACCTCGTTTGCCTGGATCAGGACTGAAACCCAGGACCTTTATGCTTTTATTAATAATCTCTTAGTTAGTTGGTGCCACAGACCACACACACAACCAATGACATTTACTCTCACACCTTGGGGCAATTTGGAACAGCAAATGAGTCTACTGTGCATGTTTTTGGACTGTTGAAGGAAACCAGAGCATCTGGAAGAAACACACACACACAAGCGAGGAGAGAACACAGAAACTCCACACAGAAATGATTTTGCCAAGCCTGAGATTATTATTAATAATAATAATAATAATAATAATAATAATAAGCCTTCAGATGACCTAGAGAGCTGTCCAGGGTGTACCCCAACCTCGCCCAAAATCGGCTGAGATGGACACCAGCCTCGACGCGACCCTAGTTAGGATTAGACAAGAGTAGAAAATGAATAAATATTATTATTAATAATAAGAATAAGAATATGTCCTGCGATGGCCTGGCGTGCTGTCGAGGATGTCCTCTGCCATCACCCAGATTCACCTAAGATGGACACCAGCCTCACCACAACCCTAATTAGCATTAAATGATTTAGAAAATCATTGAAGAATGGTAATGTAAGTTAATAAGCAGTTTTGAAACAAACTACGTGTTTAATGACATTTTCCCATAATTTCTCTCTCTCTCTCTGTCTGTCTCTGTCTGTCTCCGTCTTCTCACGGCATATGTTACACATGCATGCACTAGTGAGAGGGTAGCTATTCAGCTAGTTTGAGAATCAATACTCCCATCTGTCTGTTGCTGATCATTCACTCTTTGTTTGTCCTGTACCGTGATCCATCCCATATAGACAGAAGCAGCTCTGCATGAGGGAGGATCAGAGTTAAAGCTCCATCTGTCTAACACAGATCATCATCATCTTCTTCAATTTCCTTTCCTCAGCTCTCAAACCATCAGAAGGATGGATACATCACAGACCTATATCTATTTAATCTCTTTATACTATATGTCACAGCCATAAATGCGTTCAAGCTAGGAAGAAATATATTCATACAAAATCATATCTAAGTTTCAAACAAGAATAACATGTTGCTTTTCTATCACATAATAGCTTCTGGAATTTAAAAAAAAAAAAAAAAAAAAAAAGATCAAGTATAATTGTAAGGCACCCATGTGACTAATTCCATAGAAGTGGTCCTGCCAGGCTGACATGTTGAAGGCATTTTCCAAGCTGTCAATGCTAAAATAATGAACATTAGACTATTTTGTTTTCACTGCTGAGCTTAGTGTTCCTCTATGTCTACTGCTGACATCACTGCACAAATGTGGCATTTGAGGTGAATGATTACTTTGAACTTCTATCTGTACTACAAGAGAGCCTTTGTTCACTCTCACCAGGGAGTTGTTCAAATTGGAATGACACAGCCCCGAAACACAGCCTCAAAGCACTCTCTGCAATTACATTTTCTCTTCAGGAATACCGGTGAGTGGGTTTTTTTTTTTTTTTTTTTTTTTTTTTTTAAAGATGCTAGAAAAAACACTAGGAAAATATGCAAAGGGGTAAGTGCTTCACATGTTTCAAACAATTATAGATCATTTGTAATGAGTTCTATGGTCAAACACAATTTATTCCAGAGAAACAGGACAGTCGGTAAGATTGTGCAGGCTGGGTAGGCGCATATGTGCTCATGTTTATAAGAAGTCACCTGCAGTGCTATCTAATCACACATATACATACACAGTAAAGGGGTGACTGCCTGGTTTATACGCAATAATCCCTACATGCTTTCCTGCTGAGGTACCATCATTATAAAATATAGAAGATGTTAAGAAGTTGTCTATGCTTTTTTTTAAGAAATGTTCAATAAGACATTTTCCATTTTCAAGATAGAGGTCTTTTAACATTTTAACTAAATCCAAAATTCATGCCTAAGGCTTTACTGGCAATATTCTAATGTTACTGAGGTGAAAATAGCTACAGCACTACATTACAATGAAGGGATATGGCTCGTGGCTGCAAATATGTCAGCTAAAGGAAAGTAGTTGGTATGGAAAATGTGTCTTGTCCAAGTTCTAATCTGCTTTATGTAGAAACCATAAATGAATTAGAAAACTGTGGAATGAATTGATAGATCAATTTACTCAAGGAAACTGGTTTTTTTTTTTTTTGGAGGGGGGGATGTTTCTTTAATCTGTGGGGTGAAACAAAAAACAGACAAAAGGCTTAAACTTTGCTATACAGGGATCCCTCGCTACTTCACACTTCAATGTATGTGGCTTCAGTGCATCGCGTTTTTTTTTTTCTTTTAAATATTCATTGAAATAAAAAAAAAAATAAGGAAATTTAGGAAGAATCGGGAAAAAGTTAAGGAAAATGCAGCAAAAACAAGGCCGATTATGCAACCAAAAAAAAAAAAAAAAAACCCTAAACAAACAAAAACAAAAAACAACCCAAAACCCCCCAACAAAACTACTTACATTGTTGTGAAGTGCATGTCTGTATGTGAGTGTATTTATATTTTATTTACATCTTATGCATTATTTTTGAATGTTTAATTGTTATTCTAAGCATTTATAGCATTGAATATGTATTTATTTATTTTATATACACATATACATATATGTATACGTCAGTCAGGGAGGGTTGGGGGGGTTGATCCTACTTGTTGGATTTCAGTGTTCGCAGGGGGGATCTCGGTCCCAATTAACAACGGAAAGTGAGGAGTCCCTGTAATTATGTAATATTCCCAAACAATCAATGCATGCAGAAAAATGCATCAAAAGTAAATAGACCTCTCTCATTTCAGCATTTTTGTCACTGAAACTCATGTGATCAAGCTTGTTAATACAGTATATCTATTTTCTTTTTTATTTTAGATGACTGTAAATAAATTGGGATGTGGGGTTGCTGTCACTCCCCAACTCACATATGCTCACTCACATTCATCGATGGTAAAACGGCTGACGACCTTACATCGCAGGGTGCCCTCATGCCTAAATCCCTTTTGGTTCTTTTGTTGTGTTTGAGATTTTGTTGAGCTATACATGCTACTTCTGAGACACAAATGATCGTGATTCTTCTGCTTTCCTAAAATTGTGCTCCATCCTGTGATTGATTTATTAGTGTGATTTTCTTCATGTGAACTTTGGGGTTAACCAGAGATTAAAATTCTAAAATCCTTCCTTCTGGTTCAGATACAATATATGCAAAAGAGAACGGTTTTTCAGTTTAGGAAAAAACATGAAGAAATTCAACAGTCAAAGGTGGGGGGAGGGTACAAATTAACCTTATGCTGATAAGTGTTTCTGCCCTGTGGTGGACAGGCAAGCCGTCCAGGGTGTACTCTGCCCTTACTCAGAGTTGGCTGAGATGGGCACCAGCCTCCTAACACCCCTAATTAGCATTAAGCAGTTCAGAAAATGAATGAATGAATGGTAAGTATATATGAAGGAAATGGTTGTGTATGAAAGTCAATAAAGTAAATATTTGAACTCACAAGGTAATTTGAAGGGCTGTGTCACTAAAAACTTTCAGAGTTGTACATATTATGTGCTCAGTCGCTCAGTAGGAACTAAGTGGCTGGATTCTGTGAACTGTGTGAAAACTGTGCACTAGATTTTTAACTTCTGTTCTTATACATTTTAATAATATAAACAAAGTAAGCTAAAATAATACTTACAGCTTAAAGCTAAACAAAATACAAATTAAACAAAGGGTCCCATAGTCACCCAGCACCTGCAGCATGGTAACTTTAGAAGCGGCGCGCATGCTGGTGGGGAAAGGCTTGGAATCCCGCGTGTCGAAGGAAACAAATGATTGAAATCCTCGCGTTGGCTGTGGGTGAACGTGGACGATGGACTTTGGCGATGAAGTCCCGAATCACAAACCGTAGGTGAAGTTTCCATGATCCGCCTTGGATGAGATAATCCACCGCGATGAGTTTCTTTAGATGATCTGCGCGCCGAAGATACTGGAAGAGCCTCAAAGAGACTGGAAGAGGCTGGAGCCAGTCGGCACCAGATCCTTAATATAACCTCCCCAAAGTTCTGGAAAGTTCCATTCTCAAAGTTTCTGAATCACCTGACCTGCCACCAGGGCGCTTGCGCAACCAGGTCCATCTCAAAGTTTCCAGACCTCCTTACAGCTGAGTCGTACCATGTGACACTAGTTACAGCACACTCTGAATCTACTTATGTACACCGTTTACACAGTCACATTTATATACATGCCCCTAACACGTCGTTTAATTTTCTTTGTGAGAAACAACATGCCGTTATATTTTTCTCGATTTCTCTGAAAATCAAATATGCCGAACACATTTTGCAGTTCCGGCTTTAGTCTTGCTTATAGCACACAAATGTCATGCCATTGGTTCAACAAATTTAAGCAACATAACATCTCTACCATACAGTGTTGGGTTCATTTTTCAGTGATTGTTGCATTGATGATGGAAAAAAAATTGAAGTACTCCATAAGGTTCTCTCCAGCACAGTCCATGATGGGAAAACCTTTTCATTCAGTACATTCCGATCAGCTGACTTAATTTTATTGCCATATTAATGTTGCTGAGCCTCAATCTAACCAACTGGAGTGACAATGCAATGGAGATTATGTGCTGTGATAATGGTGAAATGCACTTCATGAAAATATTATTGTGCAATTGTGTAATAAATATTCTTGAATGAGTCAAATTAGTATACAGTGTAATAATTATTTTTCTGCCCGTAGATATTATATAAAATACTGTATAAAATTGAACTCTATTATAGCCATATTAAAGGTATACAATATTATGGGTATACTGTATGTGCATATAAATTCTGTAATTAAATGCAAAAGAAGTATGCTGAATTTAAACAATGCTCTTAAAGTCTACTCAAGAAAAAAGTTTTGTTAATACAGTATCTGCATAGAAACTTGAAAATTGCGTGTGTGTGTGTGTGTGTGTGTGTGTGTGTGTGTGTGTGTGTGTGGTGCTGGACTACAGACTGCTATGGTATTAATTAGATTAACAGAAAGATCAGTCTTACCCAGGGAAGCCTGGTGTACAGCCTTTAAAATCAGTTACAGACCAGGAAGCTACTAACAGTGAAATAAGTTATTATATTTTATATTACCTTTTAGGAAATTAATGTCAGGACAGCGGAGTAGTGGTTAGAACGTGTCCCTTACAGCAAGAAGGTCTTGGGTTCAAGCGCTTTGCTCAGCGAGGGCTCTTCTGTTTTTGAGTTTTAGATGTTTTCTTTGTGCTCTTGTGCGATGCCTCTGTATGCCAGTTTCCTCCCAGAGTCAAAAGACAAGTTTAATCTCAGTTTAATTTAAATTAAATTTATGTAATACTGTATATTTTTAAGCTTTATGGTTTAGAATCGAATGTCAAACCTATTTATATTCACTAAGATTCTTCCACTTCTTGCTTTATTTTATAATAAATTGATTTTAACATATTGGTGTAGAAATCTTATACGTATTCTGTCTGCTCCATTATGACTGCACTGCAAGACCGGACTGTACAGATATGTAAGAATGTAATTCAGCACTCATTAGAAAAGTTTCTCCCAGAACACCAAACATTCCTAGATCCATAACAAATTGTTTCATTTATTATTTAAGCCTGCTTACACCCGGGCTTCCATATTTCCATACCATCATAGTGTATAAGGGTGTTTTAAACATTGCTCTCTCTCTCTGTCTCTCTCTACATATATATATATATATATATATATATATATATATATATATATATATATATATATTTATATATATATTTATTTATTTTATATATATATATATATATATATATATATATATATATATATATATATATATATATATATAGATAGATAGATATAGATATAGATATATATGGTAAGGTAGGTAAGTCTGTTGGGTTTTTACATCCGAGCCTAGTGGCTACGGTTTCCGCAGCGTGAAGCGACCAGGAGTTCAACTCCTCCTGGATGGAACGCTAGTCCATCGCAGGTTACTTTTCCCAGTATATTTTTACTGGTACCCATTTATATTGCTGGGTGAACAGAGAGACACTTGTGGTTGAGACCTTACCCAGGGGTCTCCCAATCATGAGCCCAGCACTCTAACCACTACACCATCGGTCCCTATATATACACACACTCACTCCATAATTATTGGCACCCCTGGTTAAGATGTGTTAAACGTCTTACAATAAATTCGATTTTTACTGCAGAAGCTATTTCTCACACTTCAAAATTGTATTTAAAAAAAAAAAAAAGTAAATTTAAAAAATGTAACCTTCAACTCCAGTGAATTTCAAGGGAAAAGAAATACGGTAATTATTTTTCATAAAACCACTAGTAGCTCAATTATGGGTACCCCTAAAAATTCCAAGGAAATAAATGTACTTAAAGTATTTCTGTCATTTCTACAGTAGTTTACAAAGTTGATCAGAGTTCTGGGAATATTTTATATACATACTCCCACCTCCCTTCCCTCATGATTTAAAGGAGGCTGAAGCACTTGAAGAATGCAAGGGGAAATTGAATGATGTCACATAATTGGCATTTTGAGAAAACAAACTTTGGAGACTCACTAAACTGAGTGAAGGCCCTTTCCTTTCGGCTTCATTTGTTTTATATTATAAAAAAGGTCAATTATCTTTGTAAAAAAAGAGTTTGACACCCCTAGGCTACTTAACTGACTTCAATAATAAATTTAGTCGAATGCAACATCACTCATTTTCCCCTCAAATTACTGTTTTGATAAAATGCATGTAACCTGAGCAAAGAGTTCCAAACCATATCACTGTACGGTGGGTGCGATTTTTTAATACAAAAAATGACTGATGATAGATAAATATTTAGAGTCCGATCTATGACCTAATGACAGGCGAGACACTTTGATTACGCCTCATCTGAAATAGCACTGAAATGTTAACTGCCTGTTAACCTAAATCCACTTAAACATGTAAGAATACAAGAGTAAACCATGGGGGATTTCAGAAAAAGCCAAAATTTAGATAATTTAAGTTTAAGCCTGAACAACAAATGTTCTTGTGCTCTAAGCGTGTGTGACACAGCAGGTTTATTTATAGCATTATTTATTAAGATGACTTATGAAGACATGATGCACTGGTAGGGTGATAACCAATAACGTTAGTAATTGTGACATCACTCATTCTCCCGTTGCTCCTTTTATTTCTTAAGCAACACTGGGCGCAGGCAGGCTACACCCTAAACAGTTTTGCCAGACCATCACAAGGCCGACACCCACACAACCACTCACACTCACACCTAAGGGCAATTTGGAATGGCAAATTAGCCTAATGTGCATGTTTTTGGACTGTGGGACTAAACCAGAGTACCAGGAGGAAACCCACACAGGCGCAGGGAGAACACAGAAACTCCACAAAGAGACACCCTTGCCGAGCTTGCGACTTGGGGACATGTTTACCATTACACCACCATACAACCCTTTACAAAACAGACATATAATAAAATTGTCTGTAATTAATAGCAATATATAAAATACATTATTCAGATTGATATTTTGAAAACTAGATGAATACAAGATGTGATACAGCCTTAGCAATCAAAACACTTCTGTACTGTTGTGTCGTCATGGATACAGATAAAGTTTGAAGTGAAGTGACAATAATGAGGCTTACATTTTTTAATCCCAGACATGCCACACAATTTCCTTGCTATTTAGATGGAAAGAATATGGATTGAACAAAAGATTAGATCAGCTACAATACTGCCATTCATTTAGATGCATGGCACTCAAAAGAGCAATAATATAACATCATCTAGACCTTCATTAGCAGTCTCGTTATCATTCCTTTGGCTACTGATAAACAGTAAGAGCACTAAAACATTGAAAATGGTGGAATGACTCAGGTAGGATGATTCAGATTCCGTGGTTAATTTATACGTTATAGTCAGAAAATCCATTTCCTGTACCCCTGCAGCTTATTCTGGGCAATAGAAATCTAATGGCTGTCATGAAAGCTATTTTGGGGGGGGGATTCTCAGTATTTGTATTTATGTGTCAGCTCTTCTCTAATTTCAGGAGCTTGCAGCCAGTAAATGTGCCGAGCCTAATGCGTTGTTAATGACTGAAATTAATGCCTTGTTGTAACAATAATAGGAAATGTAAATACTACTATTTTATAATGATTGTTTCTGAGCATATTTAAGAGGTGTGCTTGAAATATATATACACATATACTTGAGGTGTAGGCATTAATGCTGCAGAACTGTACCACGGCAAAATAACCACATCGTTTCAGCAATGGTTAGAAATGCGTTCTTATTGACCTTATTTGTTCCAAATGCTATGAAAAAAGGCTTTTAAAGCAGGATTCAGAGAGGCATTAAAAATGTAAGGTTTTTAAAGCTTGAAACAAATCTGATGGTGAAAGCACTTGTATGTAGCGTGACATGGTAACCCTGCTGAAATCTGACTGACAATTTTCAAAGTTATCAGCTCTGACTTTCCTCTGCAGAGTATTAGTTCATAGATATAACCAAGTTCACATTAAGACTGCGCATGTGCGAGGAATGTGATGTCACATCGACCAAACTTTCAGGTCGACCACTTGATTCTGTATGTAAACAACATTATCACACCTGAACAACTGCCATTAAGATCCGCTTTAAGCCTTAAATTGTCATAACGCAATTGTCATAATGCAAATGCAACTAATACATCCTTACGGTTGCGAGAACAACCCTGAAGACCCCGCCACGTACAATATGCCCGTAGATCGGGAACTTCGCACAAATTAAACGTGTCGATAGAGCACTGCTCAATGTCATTCAGATTAATCTCCGCCATTTTGGTAGTTTGTTTGGTTGCCGCGATCTCATGATGCTTTGCGCCCATCAAGATGCGAAACTGGCTTATTCCCTTCTTAGGGTGGTGCACTGGTTGGCACATTTGCGTCACAGCTAGAAGGCACTGGGTCCAATTCTGAGGGTGATTTCGTATGAAGTTTGCATGTTCTCCATATGTTTGCTTGGGTTTCCTCTGGACACTCATACAAAGACATGTAATCACCCTGCAATGGTTTGGTGAGCTGTGCAGGGTGTACCATGCCTTTACATAGATTGGGCAGAGACAGGCTCCAGCCTCCCAAATAATATGATTAAGCAATTGAATGAATGCAAATGAATAAATATTACCATGGAAGCAAAACCCTGCCAGACAAAAGAGCCTCTATTTGCTCCGAGACCCTGAGGTGTATGGCTTGAGTAGAACATAGATACAAGTTTGTTTATAATA
>CM045737.1:23772347-23797347 GCA_024760905.1 Plotosus lineatus | reverse complement strand
TGAAATAAACATGAAATAGTGTTGTCTGTTGGAAATAAAAAATAATTGGCTGCAATGTTTTCTGAAACCATTTGCTTCCTCCTGTACATGAGAATCAATGTACCCCTGCCAACAGGCATGATGATATTAATAAACTTCACCATTTTATTTATTTCCATCGAAATAATGTCTTCTTCTGATTCCAAAAATTTGATCTTAGTTGCCCACTTTCTACAAATCGGTATTTCACTATCAACTTGTCACGTATGCACAATATCATTCCTCCAGTCATGCAGTCTATTTATTGTTCTTGGTATTGTAAACAGACAAAGACCCAAAAAAGATGTAAAACGTGAAAAATGATACTTAGCCTGTTGGCTGGGTGGGTTTTGCCAGGAAGCATATAAAACTTGACAGTGCAGCTAACTTGGTTATCAAAGGCTGGCCATGTCTCTCACTGTCCATGATGAGAGACCGTAAAAGTGCAACAGGTGGTTGCGTTCACACCAGTCCACGAATTCAACAATGACCGACCGGTACTCCTGCTCGTTCCCCTCTGACACACGGCCCACGATGGCGGAGTCGTCCGAGAACTTCTGGAGGAACCTATCCAGAGTGAGCACACTCACACGCACACACATGTAAGATGGAAGAAAGGGAGGGCAACCTGCCACCAAACATTTTTCCTGCCACTCCTGTAAACAAACCAGTGACCTTCCGGTCCCAAACCCACTTTTCTAAACATTCGGCCATGGGTGCCTACCATTTCATCCCTTGCAGTGGCCACTAACACTCGCTACTAACACTCATGGCCGATTTCATTTTACACTCATGCCTCGGTTTTATGGACTTCTCTTTAATGAATTTCGGATGCAACGGGCAAAATCTGTAGCTTCAGACTAGTCCGGATCGTCCGGACGCGGATCGTTGTTTCTGAAAGTGACCGCCAGATGACCGGACTGGCTTGAAGAAATCTCGTGCATTTAAATATATTCATCTATTTTCAATGCCACGTCACTGTGGCGCGAAGCGGAGAGCCAGTCCTTTCTGTATGCGGGAGGGTCCGATACCTTGAAACTCAAATTTTATTGGACTCACACGCTGCAGTGTTTATGTGACAGGAAGCATATCTCAAGTTTTGGCAATCAGCTGCAGGTTGAAGTTTTTCCATGTCTGTTTATTTGTGTTTGCTTGCCAGCTGTGCTTGGCTTCGTGGAAATGAGCTGATCAAAACGAGGGAAATTTCTCTCTTTACTCAAACAACATGTGCTGTCTGTGGCTGTTATAATCCTATAAAATTAGAGTTAGAAGGTATCGGACCCGCCCACACTGGCACACAGAAAAGATTGGCATTCCGTTGCACGCCACAGTGACGTAGCATTGAAAGTAAATTAAATTATTTAAATATATATATATTATATATATATATATATATATATATATATATATATATACACACACACGTATATAATAATATAATATATATACATATTTTAAAATATAATCCTCTGAGAGCCAAACATACATACATACAGACATACATACACACACATATATATACATATATGTATGTATGTATGGCTCTCAGAGGATTATATATTTAAATATGTCTTTTTTTGGCTCTCTTAGTGAAAAAGGTTCCTGACCCCTGATCTTATGGTGTACATTTACAGAGTATACAGTATTTACATTTGCAGATTACATAGTGTGCTTAAGTAAAAGCTTTTCGTGACGTAATCGAATCGGAAACATCAGAAAATCAGGTACTTCAGACCAGTGTTAGTCCGTTAAACCGAGGCATGAGTGTATTTCCAACATCGTATTGCATGTTTATTTATTATGTCTGGCAACTGAATAGGCCCCTTTAAGCTTCCTAGATTACCTGACATTTATAGATTAATTTGAACATCACCATCTGTTTACTCATGTATTGAAATGAAAATCAATAATTAAAAAAAGAGTAAATTAAGACTGAAAATTCTAAAAATAGCGGGTATTGATGTTTAATATCATATGGTATATTCACATACTGGCAGTGTAACATCACATGACATACTGAGAATTACTACTCACTCGTGCCAAATGGGCACAACCATGCCATGACTGGAATAGTCTCAGAACTTTTTGACTATACCTAAACCCTCTCCATTGATGATGCAGTCATGAGTGACTATTGTTCCCGCATAGGCAAAACACATCAACATGTACCTGTAACGTCCTTGGTTCATCAGATCACATTACACATTGTCGTGATCAAACTTTCCTTGTTTATTACTGTGACCTTCGAGGATTAGAAGAAATATTGCTGATGAGGTTGAATTTCCCAAATTGTGTGGGCAATGTGATCAAAGCACATCTATCACCATTAATCCACTTTTATCACCCACTTCATGTTTCTTAAGCAGAACATTTGCGTTAGTCCTTTGAATAGCCACAAGAAAAGCGTGTAAAAGGCAAAGGTAAGCAATTTTCTGCAATTTCCTTCATTATTTTAATTTCAGCTGCACTTTATATGAACTGAGTTTAAATAACTTAGGCCTCATGACTCTTACTTCACTGAATGTGAAAACTGCTATCAGTCTATAGTCAAATATTTTTGATGGAAATTAAAGAAAATCATTACATCTCTTTTATACTAGGTGTCTGAGATTAATTATTTTGAAAATCATTTTTTAGAACCTCTTCACCAACTGGATAATAATTACAGCTCATATGGAAATGCATTGATTATTTTGGTATATTAATAATTTAATGTAAATATTTAGATATATCCTGCTTGAGCTCTATAATGACCTAAAGCATTTTAAAAGTGTCATTTAATGTCTGCAGTTTTAAAGCTGTATATGTTTCTGCAGAATATGAATGAACTACAAATTATGAAAAGATTTTTACATTTTCAAATAACTAGAAAAATTATATAAATGAGACAAAAATATTTAAGTTTTATTTATTGGGGATTGTTTGAATTATAATTATTTGATACTACATTTCTTTGATATAGAAATGTGATTAAAGCCTATCAGTTGAGATGATTTCCAGTTGTTAAGTGGGCACATTACACGATGAAAAGGTCAGATATTTTCCCTATTTTTAGACCTTTATTTTTCATTTTAAACACCAGTGGTGCACCAAGGTATGATCCGTAATCTTAAAAAAACAAAAAAACAAAAAAAAAAACTCTCCACAATTCTTCAGGAAGCTACTTTTCCACCTCTTCCTGAAATGCTAATTAATTTCCCTATTCAATTTTTTTTGAAATTCCTATTCAATTCTAATTCACATGGAAATTGGAAGGTCTGTTTGACTTCCTCCTCTTAATTATGTTCTTTCTGCTCCCTGTATCTTCTCAACTTTGACTGATTGAAAGAATGTTTTACACTTAGTGCACCGTGAATCAGAACAGGATGGGAGCAGATGGTGCTGAGCTTGGAGGGGAGCAGTCAGGAAAGGCCGGCTAATCAGAAGGTTCAGTAGTGATGCACTAGAGTGCAAAAAAATAAATAAATAAAAAATAAGGCCTAGGGTAAACAGCCCAGACGAAAGCCTAAACATACACTAACCTTGTTATTTAAACCTCTGACGAAGTCTTAAACAGCTGTTCATTACTGCAACACCGTTTATGGGTAATAAAAGCAAAAAGCATATCTTATTTTTAAGAAACAAGGAAATATCAAGAAAACCATGGCATTACTTTGTAAAATCTCTAATACTTTACATTAGAAAATGTTTTAATGTAAGGGATAAAACACATGACATAGCATGTTTGCATCACAGCAAGAAGGTCCTGGGTTCGAGCCCCAGGTTTGGGCGTTTCTGTGTGGAGTTTGCATGTTCTTGTTTGGGTTTCTTTTGGATATTCCAGTCTATTCCCACAATCCAAAGACATGTATGTTATGCCAATTAACCACGAGTGTGAATGTGTGTGTGTGTTGCCCTGCAATCGACTGGTGAGCACTTCAGGTTCTACACTGCCTTCACCAAGAGGATAAGATAAGCTCTAAGATAAGATGAGATAAGCTCTAGACTCGCAATGACACTTACAGAATAAAGTGAATTGGTAATTAATTAATGAATAGGGATATATAAATAGTAAGAATCTCTAATCCAAGATTTTCAGTGTGGTCTCAGACTTCTGAATTCCACTGTATTTCCAAAAAACATCCATGTACGGCTTGTAAATTATCATACAATCTGAGTGTTGGAAGAGCTGAAAGCCACTCTGTGATGATATCGATTCATAATTCTACATATTAGGTTCATAAAATGTGATAAGAATTAGAGCTGTCTAAAAAAAAAAAACACAGTTTTTAGGAATAATAAATGTAAAAGAAGTGGGTTTTTAGTGTCTCCACTGTGACCATGGTTTTCCATGGTGGAAGAAGATTGGAGGTGAAAGGAGTCCTGACCCATCTTATTGATCTCTACACTTGAGCCCACACACTTGTTATTCAGTTTACAATCTATCAGATGCTGCCACTGCTCAATTTTTAATGATCAGTTCATCAGAAAATTTCAGGGTCTGACTAGATTCTTACAACAGATGGTCTCCCTTTCAGAAGTTCCTGCATACCGTTATATGTGAAGGATAAGAATGAAAACCTGAAACGGTGCTCACGATTTACTGCATGAGTAATTAACAAGACTTTTTTCCTTTTGTTCCAGTACTGTCAACATCAAGCTCCCACCTGATGACTAAGTTGTTTTAGCAGCTTTTCAGCTCTTCACTCATATTCACTCATATTACACTACAGTACTCTTTTCCTATAAGAATGTAGAAAGTTCTGAATTTCTAAATAGCCTCAAGGAATTTTCTATTACATTAATAAAACCAAGAACATACCTCGATTAATATACTGATACACATGCTGAAGAGGTCTCTGATCTAATGTTTAAAATAGGTTTTGTCTCCAGGAGCTTCTTCAATATTAAGAGGGGAAATGCAAATGAAATTGAGAAGATCATTCCACTCCAGAACCATGAATGAGGTTTGGGTTTAATGCGGCATGAGGGTAGAGAACGCAAAGCACAGAGCACTGATGTAGAACAATTATAACCTAATGTGAGATGCATCTTTCCCTAATATCATCACAATCCATACAAGAGGTCAGACTCAAAACGTTCAACCATCTGACTGCAATAAGGATGGAATGATTGGACAGGAATATCTGATGATGCCGCTATAGCAAATATATCCAGTAGAATAAGAGCAGAAAATTGTGGGGTAGACTTGGTGTATTCATTAATACTGAGCCCATGCAAGGTCCAGCAGGTCATTCTGTTTCAGACAGCCTTCCCATGTATGTAATGTAATATTATTTACAATCAAATGCAATAATCTTTGCTTTAACCCTTGCAGAGGTACACTGGACTTCTATTCTGCTACATTCTTCAACTGCAGCTTAGTCACACAGATTTATTATTCACTGACATATTTTGAGTGGTGCCAAATAAAATCCTATCATCCTCACAGCATAATTTGTGCAGAACATATACCTTTAAGCAAACCCGAATCAGAATCAAAACAAAATCAGCTTTACGTATTTTCCAAGTTTGTAAACACAAACAAAGAACAGACACAATTCGCACTGCATCATGGGATCTCGACTACCAAACATGGCGAAAGTAAACCTTGATGTGGATGAGAACTGCACTATCCATGTATTTAATTTATGGAAAGGTCCCGACCTTCAGGCGTATTGTATACGTAGGGGTCTTCCCGGTTGTTCCCGCAAGCGTAAAGATGAACTTGTTGCGCTTGCATTTGCGGCGACGTTACAAAAACTGCCGATAGTTTTGTCAAAGGCTGAGGAATCCAAACAAGTCCAACGTGACTATGCCAGCTTGTTGACCTTTGAAGTGGATGAGGACAGCGTGACAATTCCCAACCGCTTGGGACTTGAAGACGGCTGGGAGACAGAAAATGACGCCTTTGTCAAAGTGGCCGCTGTGTATGTATGCTGACATAGCGGATTTTTTGATAATGAAGGACCAGACACCCCTACTAGCGCGACTTCGTAATAACTACAAAGAAGGTAAATACAAGTTTTACAGCTGTCACCGAGTGATCTGACAGCTCTTGTTATTTACCTCTTTAATATCAAGAAAAATTTACATATAATTTACATATATAATTTGGCATCGCCGATTGTTATTGTACATTAACAGGTAAATAAAAGGTAATATAATAGTCTATAGGGTCTATGAATTCGAATAAAGAACACTTTAATTATAAACGTACTGCTTTAATCGAACGTTTGCGTCCCTCCGGATCCTTCAGCTCGGTGGGGAAGATAAATAGCGTGAACGGCAGCAGACATGTACATGCGTTAGTCCAAAATTTACAGGCATGTATACTGCAAACTCGCTTTTTCCAACGCTCGAGATGATACATGCCATTCCCACAGTTCACTGCGGCACAATGCGCACCTGGCAATCTCATAATTTAAGGCTTAAGGCAGACAGTAAGCGGCAGTTGTTGGGATGTGTTTCCATACAACAGCAAGCGGCTGCAATAAAGTTTGGTAGCAGTGACCCTTGGATCAGCTGTTGGGTCACGTTCCCCGCACATGCGCAGTTGTAATGCGAATTGTGTCTATTTGACTTCGGTTTAAACCAGTCACTGTACAAAGAAGCATTTGTGTTGGTTTTTTTACAAAGATTTGGGCAAACACAGATAAATATAAGTTCGGAAATATATGCAAAATAGTAAATTCAAAGTGAAAATAGAGTATAAAAAGAGACTGACAGCAGACTGCAGAATAATAGCGTGTAGAATTTATCACTAACACTTAGAGTAAACCAGTATCATTTGTTCATGAGGTGGAGTAGTGAAATAGAACATATGTGTGCAGTGAGTTATTTTCAGAATGGCTTTCTGACACGCTGACTTTTTACAACTTGAAGAGTGTGAGAGACTGGGGAAAGTCTGTCGATACAGAGCTTATTTTAACATAAATGACCATAAAAAGCATTACACTGGCCAATTTTATCTCATGGATTTTTAGTGGAGGATGAACCAAAGAAGAACAACCATCCCCCCCCCAAAGTGATGTAAACTCATTGTATTGGGTTATCCAACACAAAAAGACTAAAGACTCATACATACCTTTAACTGGTGCCGTTTGAAGAGTTCCCTTTGGCATGTCAAGATTAGCCATGGGCATTCTTCATGAATAGAAGAAATACTACCACTGAGTATTTTCATTAACCTCAGTGCAGCTAACTGGGTTATACAAAGCCAGCCATGGTTCTCACTGTGTGTGCTGAGAGGCTGTAAAAGAGCCATTGCTGACTTTCATAAAGAGTAGGCTACATAGCCGTCAGCATGTTTCTTCCCTGCGATGGCCTGCTGAGCCGTCCAGGGTGTACTCTGAACTAGCCCGAACTCGGCTGATATGGGCACCAGCCTCCCTGTGACACTAATTAGGATTAAGCAGTTCAGAAAATGAATGAATGAGTATTTTCATTCAATGGAACCTGTGATCTGACTCGTGGAGAAATTCTGTGATTTTTTTTCTTCCCTAACATTAGCAACTGTATACAGTATATATGCAAAAGTGACTAAAATCAAATAAAATGTTCCAAATGAACAAAATTTCCTTCATTGGGAAAAAAGAACCTACTTCACAAAGAAATAGAGATGGTGGATTTACAGTCAGTAGCTGTGCTCTGCACACTATTTCGAACATTTGGATGTTCTTTTGAATGAATATAAGGCAGTGGGTAAAACAGCAAGCAATGAATATGCCCTTTTCAAATGACAGTAGTACCTTTTAAAAATGTGCAGCCTCCTGGTCATGACAACAAGGTTATATGTGACAGGGCAAGTTTATCTAGTCTCCCTTATCTAAAACTCATATTCCCTAATATCATCAATATTGTATAATGACAATATAAGACAGAGACATAGAGGACATTAGGAGTGTCCTTTCGGTAATAAATGACTGTTGAGGACCAAGGACAGAAGTGACTCTGTATGATAAAGTTTAATGAGCTAGCAAATGAACATATGGTTCTGAGATCACTCCTGAGTGGATTATTACAGAAAATATCTAAAATGGTAAAAGACGTGATTAACTAAACAGTTTTCCGTGCACAGCAAAGTTAGGTATATAACAAAACTGTCATAATACTACAAACCGGATTCCAAAAAAGTTGCGACATTACACAAATTGTGACTAAAAACTGAATGCAATGATGTGGAAGTGCCAAATTTCAATGTTTTATTCCGAATAGAACACAGATGACAGGTCAAAAGTTTAAACTGTGAAAATGTATCATTTTAAGGGAAAAATATATTGAATTTAAATTTCATGGTGTAAACAAATCTCAAAAAAGTTGGCACAGGTAGCAATAAGAGGCTGAAAAAGTCAATTGCACTTATAATGAACAGCTGGAAGGCCAATAACCACTAATGAGGTCCATTGGCAACATGACTAAGTATAAAAAGAGCTTCTCAGAGTGGCAGTGTCTCTCAGAAGTGAAGATGGGGAGAGGATCACCGATTCTCCCAATGTTGTGCAGAAAGATAGTGGAGCAAGATCAGAAAGGTGTTTTCTAGTGAAAAATTTGCTAAAAGGGTTTGAAGTTATCATCATCTACAGTACTTCTACACCATCCAAAGATTCAGTTAATCTGGAAAAATCTCTGTGCGTAAGGGTCAATTCCAAAAAAACATACTGCATGCCCGTGATCTTCGGGCCATTAAACAGCACTGCACCACAAACAGGAACGCTACTGTAAGTGAAATCACAGAACAGGCGCAGCAATACTTCCAGAAATCATTGTGGGTGAACACAATCCACCGTGCCATCCGCTGTTGCCAGCTGAAACTCTACAGTACAAAGAAGCAGCCATTTCTAAACAGGACCCAGAAGTGCAGGCGTTTTCTCTGTTCCAGGAGTCATTTAAAATGGAGTGTGGCAAAGTGGGAAACTGTTCTGTGGTCAGACAAATCACGATTCGAAGTTCTTTATGGAAAAACTGGGACGCCATATTATCCGGACTAAAGAGGACAAGGACATCCCAAGTTGTTATCAGCACTCAGTTCAGAAGCCTATAATTGTGATGGTATGAGGTTGCATGAGTGCGTGTGGCATGGGCAGCTTGCACATCTGGAAAGGCACCATCAATGCAGAGAGGTATATTCAGATTCTAGAACAACATATACTCCCATCCAGACGTCGTCTCTTTTGGAGAAGACCTTGCATTATTCAATATGATAATGCCAGACCACATGCAGCATTCATTACAACATCATGGCTGCGTAGGAATAGGATCCGGGTATTGAAATGACCAGCCTGCAGTCCAGATCTTTCACTTATAGAGAAAATTTGGCGCATCATAAAGAGGAAGGTGCAACAAAGAAGATCCAAGACAGCTGAACAGTTTGAGGCCTGTATTAGACAAGAATGGGACAGCATTCCTATTTCTAAACTTGAGAAACTTGTCTCCTCGGTCCCCAGATGTTTGCAGACCGTTGTAAGAAGAAGAGGGGATGCCTCACAGTGGTAAAGTTGAGCCTTGTCCCAACTTTTTTGAGATTTGTTGACAGCATGAAATTGAAAATCAACATATTTTCCCCTTAAAATGATACATTTTCTCAGTTTAAACTTTTGACCCTGTCATCTATGTTCTATTTTGAATAAAATATTGAAATTTGGCACTTCCACATCATTACGTTCAGTTTTCATTCAAAATTTGTGTAGTATCCCAACTTTTTTTGGAATCCATTTTGTAATTATATCACTGTAGAAAACACCTAAAATAGAAGAAAAGCTCAATTGAATCAGGTTTAGATCAGAAAGATAAGTCCTCAATCATAGACCTACTTGCTTTTAGAGTAATTACTGTTCTGCTGTGCACTGCATATCTGCACAGTGACCATAAACAATCATGTCTGCTTGTTCTTTAATGGCAACGTCGTGTATAAATGAATGAAATATAAAATATGTGCTCGTTTTTAGTGCCTGCTGTTCTGGTTACTGTAACGTTCCTCTTCATGTATTACATTTGACCTTTTAGGCGTACACATACTTACACTAATTGACTTTCAAAATGGGTCAGATAATATCTAGCTCTGGTCAGAAATACCTGTTCACTGGAACAAGTGTTGCACCACCATTTCTCCTGCAGGAGAGAGGAACATTGAAGAGGCGAGTTTCATGCTTCATGTGGGGCTTATTAAGAAACAGACATGTTTCACAAGCAATGACTGTACTTCAAGTCATTCCAATCTTTGCTTTTAAAATGAGGGCAGTGGTGGATTGGTGGTGAAAGGTGTTGAATCGTTGATCCCAAGGTTGGGGATTCGAGTCCCACTCTCCACAAGGTTGTCACTGTCCCCCAAGTGCAGCTGACTGGGTTATCAAAGTCCGGCCATGTCTCTCACTCTCTATGGTGAGATTCATGTAGAAAAACCATTGCTGACTTTCGACAAGAGTGGGCTGCAAAGCTGTCAGCATGTTTTTGCCCCCTTGCTGAGGGTTGTGTCAGGAAGGGCATCCAACGTAAAAACCTATGCCAAAGCAAACATGAGAATCACAGATTCACTGTGGTGATCCCTGGGAAAAGGGAACAGCCGAAAGTAAAACAAGATAGTGCTTAAAAACAATACCTACATCTAAGGGCAACATTTAAATTAATTTGGCGGCATCATGCATTTATTTTATTTTTTTGTTGTTGTTTTTCCTTTTTTTTTTTTTTTTTGATATATGTACTGTTTTAACCCCACAAGGGAAATTATTGCCTCTGTATTTAACCCATACAAAATGACCTCTCACACACTCAGAGTAGTGAGCCACACACATCGGGGTGCCCAATGAGCAGTTCCCTTGCACAAGGTAAGGTGCAGCTCATTCCCCCACTGCCACATATTTTTCCTGCTGGTTTGGAAATTACAAAGTCGCTTCTCTAACTATTAAGCTATGGCTGCCCCGTTAGCGCAGCTACCTCATGGCAAGGGCCAGGACTCGGCAAGGGCATTTCTGTGTGGAGTTTGGATGGTGTCTACATGCTTTTGTATATATCCTGAGAGTACTCCAGTTTGCTCCCACAGTCTAAAGAAGTAAGGTGCATGTGAATGGTTGTGTTTGTTGGCCCTGTGTTGGTCTGCCAAGCTGGTCAAGATATACCCTGCCTTTTCCCAGAGTTAGCTAAGATGGACTCCAGTCTCCCCTCGACCTCAGTATGATAAAGTGGCTCAGCAAATGAATTAATTAATATTTTCTATATACAGTATAACATGAATTTAAATTGAAAAATCAGGATTTTATTTTTGGTAAAATATCAGGGAAACTGATGAATTAAAAGAAAAGAGGCCCGAGACCTCACCTGCTCCAATTTTGCCTGCATTTTTTTCACTGCACAGCTGCCATAAGATTGTATGATTATTAGTACGTAGTGAGTCAGAGTCACTTCCCAGTAACACAAAATCTCTTATGGTGATGTTATTACTCAAGTTTACATAATTACATTTTATTGTAGTTTATAGCATCATTTTTAAAACTACATTTGGTTAAACATCAGTGCAAACAATTAAAACATTCATTCATTTTCTGAACCATTTAATCCAAATTAGGATCATGAGGAATCTCGTGCCCATCTCAGCCTACTCTGGGCAAGGGCGGAGTACATCTTGGACAGCTCACCAGGTCAACAGGGCAGAAACATGCTGATATACTCTTGACGACAGTCATCAATGGTTCTTTACATGGCTGTCACCATAGACATTGAGAGGCCTTTGATACCCCAGTTAGCAGCACTTGGGGGGCAGCAGTGACAACTGTTGACAGTGGAGTTTGAACTCCCAATTTTGGGATTGGTAATCCAGCACCTACCCCCCTCCAGGCCACCACTGCCCTATAATTAAACAGTTGAAACAATTATATAAATCACACAATTATTTTGGAAAATCCCATTTTCAGTAATTTATTATAAGAAATTAAACCTGTCACATGTAGACCCAGTTCAGGAGCCACCAATTATTTTGATTGGACTCGATTGCTCTGTTTTAATGTCATTCGAGCCCTGCTTGTTTCTAAACATGAGACTGTGGTGATGATTTTGATTGTTCATAAATTGCTTACACTTGCAAAAAGCATCAGAACACAATATTGACATTACTGTAAATTCTTAATGTAATATGAACATTTGTAACATGGAATGAACACTCTCAGAGAAGAAGAATTATCTGCATCATCAAAAAGCACAATGCTATATTTGTTTTATTATTTATTCAAAGTAGTTGCAAAATGGACAGTCTATTATGTTGTGTGCACTAATCGTGCCATCAATTATTTACCTAATCAATTCTATACTTATTTATTGACAAACTAGAAAAATGTATTAGAAAGACACACAAGAGAGAGAGAGAGAGAGAGAGAGAGAGAGTTCTCACAAAACATAGGTGTATGTAACGTTTCCAGAAGTGTTACTGATATTGTTCCACACTAAAAGGGTTATTTGTCAGCATTTGGACCTCTGCAAATCATTTAACTGGCAAATAAATGTATTCATTAAATTTATCAATAAGGTTTAAAAAGTAGTTTTTCAATAAAATTCAATCCAAAAATTACAGGCAACCTGAAGCTTATAAAGAATACAAACTTTCCTTTTTGAAATCACTTCATATGGAATCATAACTATAGAGTCGAATACGCCGTGCTCTAAAGCAGGGTTGTCAAACTCATTTTCATTGAGGGCCACATTACAAAATTTCTCGGTCAGCAAGGGCGAATAATCACCGAACATCTATTTCAAAACAGGCATGAAATTAAATCTGCATGAGAATAATGATTACTTTAGATATTTGTTCTTTTCTCCTGTTTTTACTTCATTCTTCTGACAGGACTCAATCTTTTTTGAGTTATGAATGACTAGGTTTTTATTTGAAATTGGTTGCTGCCACCTAGTGGAAGGATAATGAATTATTTTCATGGTAATGGTAAATGTATGACAATGATATTCTTTTAACACTCTCGCAGGTCAAATAAAAAGAGCTTGCGACCCTAATTAGCATTAAGCGGTTCATAAAATAAAAGACTTGATGGATGTATCATATATTAAATGTTTGTTTGGCTGCTTCGCTAAATTGTGATTGTTTTGAACAAAACATTGACTTGAAGTGAACCCGCCTTAAACCAGTCACTTATACAGAATTTGGTTATTTTGAGGCATTACAGTTTTTTACATATTAAGAACTTTATGATTGTTTTCATCCAAAAGAAATCTAGAACAGTGAAGATTTGTTTTATAATAAAAGGTTTAATATTTTCAGTTTCCATTAAATGTATTAATTTAACCACATTGAAGTCAGTGGATCACTGAGAGTTCAGGGGTTTTTTTTGTTTTTTTTTTTGTATGCTTCCTGTGTTATACATAAATCCTAAGATTATTCTGTGTTTGATATGCAGACCACACAGCTGTCAAAAAATGCTTACGCTTTATCAGGTCATCTATCATGCATTTCAAAATACACCCAAATATGACTTTCAGCATTCCAAAGTTCAATCAGCTTTGTTCTACTTTACATGTAGCTCACTTCAGAGTGCATGTACGCTGATTAGCACATCTAATAATAGCTGATACTTTCCTCTAATTAGATTTTTGTTTGTTTGGGTTTTTTCACAACATCCACAGTTGGTGTTAAGTCATCCATTCACCATTCTCACACACTCATTTGCCAAACCGCATAATCCTACTATTAGGCTCCAGCTTCACCGTGAGACTCAGTAACCTCAGACCTCTCAATACACCCTGAACAGCTGACCAGACCATCTCAGGGCACACACAACCATTCACACTCTCAACCATACCTGGGTCAATTTGGAACATCCAATTAGTCTGATGTGCATTTCTCTGGACTGTGGGAAGAAACCACAGTACCCAGAGGAAGTCTATTCAAGTACATGGAGAACATGCAAACTCTACACAGAAACATCCTGGCCTGGGACTTGAAGCCAGAACAAAATTCATTCATTCATTTACTGAATTGCTTATTCCGACCAGGGTCACAGGGAGACTGGAGCCTGTCTTAACCCACTCTGAGAAAAGACAGGGTACACCCTGAACAACTCATTAATTTATCGTAGGACTGGTGTTCAGTTAGTCCTTGTGTAAGATTGATATCTTTCACAAATGGTATTATTGTTTACCAGTTTCTATAATGAGTCACAAAATAAATATTGTTGGCCAGTGGCAGTTTGTGTGGAAGGTCGTTTGGCGTAAGCAGCAAATAGGTATAATTAACATCAATAGATAATTAGCACCAGTTTCAAGAAACTCTACAGACTGAGTGGCAATGCGTTTTCTATACAGTACAGAAATTTCATTCATTCAATCATTTTCTGAACCGCTTAATCCTGATTAGGGTTGTGAGGAGGCTGGCGCCCATCTCAACTGACTCTGGGCAAGGCAAGGCACACCCTAGACAGCTCAACAGGCCATCACAGAATACAGAAATATATACATATTAAAATGTACAGTATTTTAAAAATGTATTCTTGCTATCATATGCTCTTAAAATTAAAGCCACTTACACTTGGAAGTCCATGTAATAATAATAAGAAGAAGATTAAGACTTGCATTAAAAGCTTGTACTAATCTCAGAGATGTCACCTATCCTTGCTGTGAAGCCTCGACTGTCAGAGCTCCGAGTTATTATGCTAATTGCATCCACAGCAGCAAACAGTGATTCATAGACTTCTGAATATCATTAATCTCACTTCATATCCTGATGAGCAAGCCTAGCTTAAAAATAAGACTATATATCTTGCATGTAAAATGACATGTACTGACGATCCATTAACCGGTGCGTAAATGACATATTTATGCTCTCGCAGTTAGAGGTACCAACTTGTCCTTCCATTCAATACATTCAAGAAATTCTGCACTTCAATACTGTGATACTATACGAAGCAAAATTGTGAGAATTATGTCACTGCCCGGATACCTGAGTGTACATATACTAGTAGATGTGCTAAACAACATCCTAATAACATGGCACCTGAAGTGAAATGCCACCCAATTTTTAGCCAAAGTACAGGCTGTGACATCATAGCATGGTAACCAAAAGTGACTGGCAGGTATAAAGCAGCAATATTCTTGAGGTAAACAGATTACACTGATATAGTCTGTGGATGCTCATGAGCATTATCTTACAAAGCTATCCTATTGTGAAGAGACAACTGCAGTTGCCCATTGCCCAGTTCTGCCAGTTGATCTCCTGATGCCATTTATGACTCTTTTATGCTAGCCTGGCATTCTAAAAAATGTCAAACCTGATCCACGTTCAAATAAAATTTATGCAGCCACTGACTACATAAGAAATAACCATCCTGCACAACTTCAAACTCGATAAAGTATGTTGCATTCTCTGCAATGGTTATTGCCATCTCTGTTGCTTTTGCTTAATAGAGGACAGAGGTGTAAAAACAATGACATCACAACAACAGACAGTTTGGTTTTTTTAAAGACTATTTGGACAATGCACATATCCTTTTCTGTGCATGTTTTAGCTGTCAAGTGAAAAAGTTCTGATTGGTTTAAAAGTTGGTTTCTGCTCAGTGAGATAGCAATAGCTACTTGTTTGAGATATATCATGAGTAAGTGCCGTATGCTACAAAGGAACGGAGCGATTTGATTGATTAGATAATGTTTGACTCAAAATGACGGATGCTTCCAGTTTATCCAGGCACTTGGAGAGGGAAGTGTCATCATTGGAATGATTTACAATAGAAAAATGTACTGTAAAAAGCTTGATTTCGTTTGTTCTTCCTGAGTTACGGAATGGTACTGTATTTTCCAAACTATACGTCCATTTGGAGTACAAGTCGCATTGGCCAAAAAATACAATCAAAAAAGAAGAAAAAAAAACTATAAGTCGTGAACTCATGAAAACTGCCTACCTTGGCTTGGAAATCTGATGGCAGTTTTTGCAACGTTGTAGTCCTCGCTCTGATATAGACAGGGGGTTGCATTGCATGAAGCAGTAACACCAAGAAAGTCCTCACGCAAAGTCATTTATATTCATCTCCTTGACAACTACCTGGATGGGGAGACACAATTGCACTGTTGACAGGCCTCTCCATGCAGCACATTACTCAAGCACCCATGTGCGAGCTCGTTCCTCTAACTGTGGCCATCTAGCCTTTAGCCAGCAATTAACTTTTTTTGTTTTCTTCATTGCAGTAATAATAATCTCCGCTTTTCTCCGTCCCTCACAAGCTTCTTGTTCACTCCAAACTTTCTTTCTGCTGCTCAATTAACATTTTCTGCTGCATATTCACTACTTGCAGCTTGTAATCCACAGAAGAGGATTTTCTTTTGGGGGGCATTTCTTCAGTGATACAAGATGAGTAGGTACAGGGACACAAGCCTAGAGTGCCCTCTTGTGGTTGTGAGTGTAAAAATACCAAAAATGTAAAATTGTGTTTCTTATTATTATGACGAACAGAATTATATGTAACAATTTTACGTATAAGTCGCTTTGGATTGCAAATCGCACCTTCAGCCAAAGTATGAAAAAAAGCCAATTTTCCGACCTGTAGTCCAGAAAATACGGTATATCATGAAAATCCCTTTACTGAGTGTGGTGTATTTTTGTTTCCATGCAGTCAGTACTAAATAGACACTGTTAGCTATGTAGCATTTAGCTCAGCTCACAGAGAGTGCAAAGCTTACCCAACATAAATCTGTCATTGTAAAATATGTAACTATAAAGTATTAAAATCTAATTTTTCACCTTTCTTTATATTTTCATGTACCATATACTTAAACTTTTACAGACGGTTCAAATGACACTTGAATATGGCTCTTCTCTTGCTTGAGTGTGAGTAGACAGCTCATCTGCATCCATCATGATTTAAAAATGTAAGAAATAATCCATAAAATTTAGTGTGATTCTTTGCTTTGCTTGTGAAGAATATACTAAATAAACTAGATCTGTCTGACTGTTCAGCAGCATTGGCATCACCTTTGACATATTATTGTTGCAAATCACAGGCAGTGGTGGCCCGGTGGTAAGCTGCTGGATTACTGACCCTGAGGTTATAGGTTCAAGCCCTCCGATCAACGGTTGTCACTACTGTCCCCCAGAGTGCAGCTAACCGTGTTGTCAAAGGCCAGCCATCTCATTGTCTAGAATGAGAGGCATGTAAAAGAACCATTGCTGCAAGAATGGGCTGCAAAACTGTCAGCATCACATGCCTTTTGATGGCCTGACGAGCTGTCCAGGGTGTACTTTGGACCTGAGCAGAGTCGGTTGAGAATGGTGCCAGCCTCCTCCTGTCCCTAATTATGATTAATCAGTTCAGAAAATGAATGTTTTAATTGTTCTGCAGAAATGAAAAAAGATAATTGTCACACATTTCAATTCCAGTTTCATGACCAGACTATGTATACATTTTTCCCCTTTTCTATTCATTTTCTGAATCACTTAATCTTAATTAGCATACCTTAGAGATTGGTGCCAGTCTTAGCCGACTCTGGGCGAGGGCGGGGTACACCCTGCACAGCTCACCAGGCCATCACAGTGTGTGTGTGTGTGTGTGTGTGTGTGTGTGTGTGTGTGTGTGTGTGTGTGTGTCTTTTGCTTACACTGGCAATTAATCAAAACTTTTAACCAACAAGCTCTCTTGCGTCCACCCGTATTTCTTTTTACACACTTCCACTCAAAAAAATGAACATCAAAATTTCTGTGGAAGTTTAATAAATGTTTTTTGTGCACTCTTTTGGTATGATGATCAATGGCAAAGCAATCAACTAGAATGAAAAAGAATAAAACTAAAATGAATACCAAAATTACTAAACAGTACACTCGAGACTATTTTTTGCATTTAACCCCTCTGGTTGACCTCCTGTTTACAAATCCACATTCTGTCTACACTGTAAACTTTACCACCACTCCCCAGTGAGCGATCCATCAAAATTTCAATAGTGTTTCCAAGCAAACAGCCAATCCTGGCCAATTAAAGCCTAAAGGAGCTGATAGGAGAGATGTGTGTGGTCCTACTGGCCAATTGGTTGTCATTCTCTGCATGCTCGAGAGAATGGGTAATTGCATCTCTTGCACTCCAGTTATTCCCTGTGGTGTGATGAGATGCCGATGCAGACCAGGGCTCACTTTGCTGATTGATGATAAGGTCTACTAAAAGGCACGTGCTTTTGTCATACTGCTGCATACCCATTGCTTTTCCTCTCCACTGCTGAGTTATACTTATAACCCTGTAAACACTGCGTGTCTTTAAAGTCTAAAGTAAGTTAGTAATTAAGAAAATAAGGAATAGTACACAGTTCTCCTCTACTGCTAATATACTTATACAGTGGTACCTCACTTTACGAAAAATGCAGGTTACGAAACACATTTTCCTAAAATTTTTGTCTCTGTATTTGAAACAAGTTCACGTTACGAAAGCGCTATCTTAAAAATTCAAACGCTCCATTCAAACATTCCAACAATGCACGAGCTGCTCTCCCATCAATGACGCTCAAACATCCTGCCCCGCTGGCCTCCCGTTGGCTAACAACTGAGCTGTCGTTCATGTCGCCTTCATTCGAGTGCCAACTTGGACAGGTCCACCTGTTGCCATCTTGGACAAGGATCCCATTGGCTAGGAGGGATGACGCAGCTACCTCCCATTGCCTATTATGGAGCTGAATCTACCATGATGCTTTTCGTGTAAAGGACAGAGTTACACTTTTTTATGCTTTATTTCTTGACGCAGGCTTTTAACCTTCCATAAACATTTGTAAGATTATAACTCTGCTAAGAAGACATGGTCTACACACGCGCACACACATGCGCGCGCACACGCACACACACACACACACACACACACACACACACACACACACACACACACACACACACACACACGTGTGATTTCCAGTGCAAGTGAGAAGAAGAACGGGCTCGAGTGATATCACAAAGGAATATGGCCAAACCCGTCTACCATCGGTACGATAGTGAAGCAGAAGGAGGTCTTAAAAGGTATGCTTTTATCATTTTTAAAGGGTTTAGGGGGTAGTATTGGGAGCCTTGGAACGAATTACGCATTTTTACATGTAAAATGCGGTACAATTTACGAAAAATGCAGGTTACGAAAAAGGTTAACCACATAACCACTCAGAAACACCTCACTGTGATTTGGAACAGCCAATTACTTTTCTGTGAATGTGTTTTGGACTGTAGGAAGAAACCAGACTACCTAGAGGAAACCCACACAACCATGGAGAGAAGATGCAAACCACACAAAAACAGCCTGAGCATGGGAATTCTGATCTTTTTCAATGTATTTATTTTAAATAAATGACCTGCATCTATATTAAAAAGTGTGAAATGTTTGCTTGTTCAAGTATGAAAATCCCATTTAGTGAAATGTACGTATTTGATAACATGGCTGTATAACAGTAAAATTTGTATGAAATCATTTTAAGTTATATCATATGTTTGTGTTTCCAAAATTTTACTTGTTCCATCGCACATCGCATGGTGTTCCACTGGAGCACAAACAGATAGTGGAGGATCTATCATGTATTATTTCAAAACATGTTAGAATCAACAGCAGTCTTATTTGTGGTTGACATGAAAAGGAACAAAGATCTGTATTTAAAAAAAACATCACAACAGTATAATTTAGAAAGTTTTATGAAGCAAAGGCTGAGTCGGAACACTCTCCAGTCTTTTCAATCTTTTTTTAGACAAACTAATAAGCTATCATTATTGACGGCTAATTAAGCTTTTCGCTCTTTGTTGAGCACAAACCCAATCAGGAGGAAAATTTATATTACATTTTATATTTAACTTTATCAGGAAACAGCCATCATTGCTCAAATCTGCAGTCTTCTCATTGTGTTTCCTTTCTCAGAGAAAAACAGAAAACCTTTTCTACGTTTACACGGAGTGCTTGCAATGTATAATTTTTGAGATGCTGAATTATATATGGTATGCTACACATGATGACAAGAGACAGAAGAATGAGTCATGAACTGATTACTTTTTCTGTGTATAGGAATACTGATTACAAGTTAAATAGGAAATGGGAGATGGGAGAGAGAGAGAGAGAGAGAGAGAGAGAGCAAGAGAGAGAGATACTTTACATAACCCAAGGCAGGACAGCTATAGATGGGGACAGAATTGTCTCCCTCATCCACATGCTCTCTGTACTTGATCCCATTTAAAGAATAAACATGGCCCAACACCAGTCTACTCTCAAGTGAAATCACAGCTAATCCTACAGTTGCAAATTCATCATCGATGTCTCTACTGAAAATGTTGTCACTGGGTGAAAATTCCACCATAATTTTGCTTTTCAAGCGGAAAAAAGGAAAACAGTTTCATCTATAAACAGCTGTAGAAAAAATAAGAGACTACTACAAAATTATCGTTTTCTTGGGACTTGCTATTTCAGGTATGCATTTGAAGAATATGAACATTTTGTTTACTTCAACTCTACTAATAATATTTCTCACATGAAAATATTGCATACACACGTGGAGCACTTAATTTCAGAACAGGATAAGTGGTTAAATAAAGCATGATGCAGTGTTTTCAGACATTGAATAATACAGGTAAATAAAGACTATCTTCAATTTTAACTAACCAAATACTGATTATTAAACTTGAGATGCGTTCAGACATCAATATTTGGTGGAATTTCTCTGTTATTTTATCGTAGCGTTCTTCAATGTGTGCTCTCCACCAGTCTTCCATGTTGCTCTTGGAAGACTTTATGCCACTCTTGGCACAAAGATTCAATCAGCTCAGCTTTGATTGTTGGCTTGTGCTCATCTGTCTCGCTTCTTGATCACATTCCAACGATTCTCCACTTACCAAGATAAACATCAACTCATTTGAGTCTCACTGAACAACTGAAGAACGATATCAAGTGATATGATATTAGATGATCTACAAAAAGCAAACCACAACTGGCTTGACTTTTTAATTGTGATGCCTAAAGGTTGCAGTGTAATGTAATGGGTGCTTATAGCACAAATCTTTTCTTTAGGGTCAGTATGGGCATGTACACCTTACTATTTCTCCTCAGTCTGGATGCTAAAGAGTGACAGCATTTACATACAACTTTTATCTCCACTTCTGTCATGCTAATCAGATAATGCTTTACTTCTACTGGCATCGCGCACTTGATGAACGCAGTCTTCGGAGATTGCTTCTCCAATGCAGCTGACAGTCTGGATTACCTGGACAAATTAATGGTTCTATTATTTGATTTTCCAAGGACGGTGATGTCTTGTGACGCCTACAGGAAAGGGGGGGGGGGGGGTATGTGAATGGATCTATTTATTATTCCATCAGCTGATAATCAAGTCTGCCTACTAAAGATCACCAGGGTCCAGGGACACATGCTTGTAATTTTTACATCACAAAAAAATGCTGGTCTATAGATATTTCATTTGCAAGTGGACACATAGCCTCTACTGGAGCTCTGGATACCACACAACAAAGAAGTTACATGTAGTACTATTTATTTGAGATTTTTCAACTAATAGATAAATGGGTATACAGGGATCCCTCGCTACTTGGCGCTTCAATTCATGTAGCTTCAGCGCATCACGGTTTTTCAATAAATAAATAAATAAACATTCATCTAAAAAACAAAAAAACAACCCAAAATCTCTCATCAAAACTATTTACATTGTTGCATGTGTGTATGCACGCGCATCTGCATGCATGCTTGCGTATGTATGTATGTATGTATGTGTGTGTGTGTGTGTATGTATGTATGTATGTATGTCGTCTTCTTCTCATGCAAGTGTGTGTGTGTATATTTATCATCATCATCATCATTTTCTGTAACCGCTTCATCCTAATTAGGGTCGCGGGGAGGCTGGTGCCCATCCCAGCCAACTCAGGGCGAGGGCAGAGTACACCCTGGACAGCTCGCCAGGCCATCGCAGGGCGGAAACACGCTGACGGCTTTGCAGCTACTCTTGTCGAAAGTCAGCAATGGTTCTTTTACATGCCTCACACCATAGACAGTGAGAGACATGGCCGGCCTTTGATAACCCAGTTAGCTGCACTGGGAGGACAGTGACAACCTTGTGGATAGTGGGACTCGAACACCGAACCTTTGGATCAGCAATCCAGCGCCCTATACCACTAGACCACCACTGCCCCTGTGTGTATTTATATTTTATTTAAATCTTGTGTTATTTTTTTAATTTTCAATTGTTATTATAAGCATTTATAGCGTTGAATATGTATTTATGATATTATATACACATATTCATGTAGGTACGTTAGAGTGTGTGTGGGGGGGTCCTACTTTGCGGATTTCGATGGTCAAGTTGGGCTCTCAGTCCCAATTAACCATGGAAAGTGAGGGATCCCTGTATTATTATAGTAAATCCAGTGACTGAATGCATTCATGTACAGAGTATTTGAGAGTCTGGGCTGAACAAACTGATGAACAGATTCTTGCCCATATAGATGGATATTGCAGGACCGAGCAACTTCTTGCAGGGTGCCTCGCTGCCATCAGCTGTTTCTGTCAATAGCTATTGACTCCATTAGCAGAGATGTTCCCTACTGAGATGAAGTTAGCTCCCTTGCCAGTTTGGATTGAATTAAAGCCTCATCATTCTTAGCTACACACCGGAGGGACCCAGACGCCACTAGTTTGTGTGTGGGCATCCAGTGCCTCTACTTCTCTACCTAAAGGTATAATTTCAGGGGGGGCTTTTACAAGAAAGAAAATTGCATAGCAATAGCATTTCCATTATGAAATCTACAGTAACTTATCGAAATTATATATACACACCATGATTTTTGATCGATTTATACACAGGCATACATATACCTAGTATACAAGTTGATACCTCACAGCAGCACGCTGACTCACTTGGAGTTGCTCTGCAAGATCAGTTGCCTTACAACCAGGATTATTTCCACCAGTCTGCTTGACAGTCTGAAGACAGCTGTCAGAGAGCCCAGGTCGACCTGAGGGGGAGGCTGCTGATTTCTTGCCTTTGCTGGTGAATTGTACAATGACTACGTTGACTATTACTGGAGGAATCCCAAGGCTTTGAACAATGTGACACCGGCCAAGTACAACCTCAGATTGACCCACAATACACCCTCTTTTAAAATCAGGCAATGCTTTTGCTTCGTATGTTTGCAGCATCGCTAATTGCTATAAACAATTTGTATACAGCAATCTAAAATATATAAAACTAATAATAAATTAAATCTGGTCAAAGGTGTTTCACAGATAAAATTCTGTAAGGAGGGCTGTCTATTTACTTTTGATATGTCTTTGTTTTCCCCCAGTGCAGCTAACTGGGTTATCAAAGGCCGGCCATGTCTCCCACTGTCTACGGTGTGAGGCTTGTAAAAGAACCATTGCTGACTTTCGCAAAAGAGTAGCTGCAAAGCCGTCGGCGTGTTTCCACCCTGCGATGGCCTGGCGAGCTGTCCAGGGTGTACTCTGCCCTCGCCCGAAGTTGGCTGGGATGGGCGCCAGCCTCCCCGCGACCCAAATTAGGATTAAGCGGGTACAGAAAATTAACTGAACTGATGTCTTTGTTTTGGTCATGAAACAATCACAACACTGTCATATGAACAATGTCCCATTTTACTTATATACTAGACCGGTTGTGGGCAATTTTATCCGCACAGGGCCGGTGCGGGTGCAGGTTTTCACTTCAACCAAACAATAGCCACACCTTCCACCTGTTTACACCAATCACTGATCATCAAAAGAAAAGAAAAAAAAAACTAGATTGGACATTACTGTTTCAATTCTGAAGTGGAGCCATCTTAGTGAGATCACCTTGCTTTAAGTTTTAAACAGTAATGTGATCTCACCAAAATGGCCCCACTGCAGAATTGAAACAGTAATGTCCAATCTTGGTATGTTTTTCTTTTCTTTTGATGATCAGTGATTGGTGGAAACAGGTGGAAGGTGTGGCTATTGTTTGGTTGAAGTGAAAAACCTGCACCCACACCGACCCTTTGCGGATAAGATTGCCCACCCCTGGACTAGACCTAATTTCTTCACAGCAGATGTGCAACACATTTTATATTATCATCTATTATTTATATATATATCAGTCCTTTCTGTCATACAACAAAGAATTCAGGGTTCCCCGTCCTCATTTTTTGTGAAGAGGCTTTAGCTCATAAGTGGTGAGCTCAAAGATGAGATATCTTATCTTTATCAATCATTCTTTATGATCAAGTTTTGCATTTCATGATCTCTCACAGCTTTAGGAGAATGATATAATTAATTTTAGGATCATAAAATAGACATAATAAAGCAGCACACTTGTACATAACATGGACATTTATGTTCTAGTGTGTGTGTGTGTGTGTGTGTGTGTGTGTGTGTGTGGGTGTGTGTGGGTGGGTAGGTGTGTGGGTAGGTAGGTGTGTGTGTGGGTAGGTGTGAGGGTAGGTGTGTAGGTGTGTGGGTAGGTAGGTGGGTGGGTAGGTGTGTGGGTGGGGAGGTGTGTGGGTGGGTATGTGTGAGGGTAGGTGGGTAGGGGGGTGGGTGGGTAGGTGTGTGGGTAGGTGGGTAGGTGTGTGGGTGGGTAGGTGTGTGGGTGGGTAGGTGTGTGGGTAGGTGGGTGTGGGTAGGTGTGTGGGTGGGTATGTGTGTGGGTAGGTGTGTGGGTGGGTATGTGTGTGGGTAGGTGGGTGGGTGGGTAGGTGTGTGGGTAGGTGTGTGGGTGGGTAGGTGTGTGGGTAGGTGTGTGGGTGGGTAGGTGTGTGGGTAGGTGTGTGGGTGGGTAGGTGGGTGGGTAGGTGTGTGGGTGGGTAGGTGTGTGGGTAGGTGTGTGGGTAGGTGTGTGGGTGGGTAGGTGTGTGGGTACGTGTGTGGGTGGTCGCAAAGAACAGTACTTATAATTTAAAAAAAAACCATGGCCAGCATTTTGTCAGGTACAATCATAACTTTTCCACTTTTGAATTTGTATGACTAGTAACCTAATGCTCATTCAAGCAGCTCAGTCTTCATCTTCATTACTGCGTTTGGCCAGACCAACAAGTAAGAATGTACTGAAA
>CM045737.1:23757347-23767347 GCA_024760905.1 Plotosus lineatus | reverse complement strand
TGCTTCTCGTGGTACCACAGACCTTTGTTGACCTGTTCTATCCTTTTTGAAATGTATTGCCCCCAACCTTAGGATCGGTAGACCAGTACCTTACCACCAGGCCACCACTGCTCTCGATTGTCCTTGATTTTTTTATAATATTATTATATAAAATATTCTAATGCAGCCATGAGGGGGGGCACAAACCAGTGTCTCTCCCTCACGCCGGTCCCAAGCCCGGATAAATGCAGAGGGTTGCGTCAGGAAGGGCATCCGGCGTAAAAAAAAATGCCAAATAAACTATGCGAATCACAAGAAAGAATCACATACCGGATCGGTCGAGGCCCGGGTTAACAACGACCGCCATCAGTGCCGTCAACCAACAGGGTGCTGATGGAAATTGGACTACTGTTGGTCAAAGACGTCGAAGAAGGAGAGGCGGGAGGCGTGTCCGTTGCCAGAGAGAGAAGAAGACCAAAGAGACGATTCATGGATGTGGTGAAGGAGGACATGAAGGTCGTTGGTGTAAGAGAAGAAGATGCAAAGGATAGGGTGAGATGGAGGCAGATGATTCGCTGTGGCGAGCCCTGAAGGGAAAAGCCGAAAGGAAAAGAAGAAGATTATATAAAATATTCTATAATTTTCTTATTTTATGTTTCGACAGACACGAGAATCTTATCAGTTTAATCATGAAAAATTTGTTTCTTGGAGAAACAGTGGTTCAGTCACCACTGTTGGGCCATTGAACATGGTCCTTAAGCCTCAATTGCTCCGTTGTATAAAAACAATAATGGTAAGTTGGGCTGGATAAGAGTGTTTGCCAAATACAAAGGTTTGAACTTGGATGTCATTCTGTGTTAGAATAATCCAAGGAAAGAAAACCATAGTATACATTTTCAAGATTCTTATCCAAAAAACAAATGTATGTAGCATTACTCTCTGAAAATGATCTCCAGGTATTAAATCAACAATAATTATTATGAACACTATTACTATTATTGTTGTGTTCTGCACCGTGTCCTCTTGTATGGTGCAGTGTGATGGATGATAGAGTCAAACAGAGTGAGTCACTGTTAAATTACCTAAACACTATAAATGTACATGAAGATGGGTATGAAAATATTTTGATGAGGTTTTTCAAATGAGACTTACATAAAATAAAACAAAGAAATATCCACCCACCTTGAACTGTGAATAAAGACTCCACGTAAACTTTCATGCTAATTATAAAAACGCTATCTATTTGATTATTATTTGGATTACGGAGCTTATATGACATTTCCATTTCTCATAAATTATTTTCAGGTGGCACGTTAGCGTAGTGGTTAGCACGTCCACCTCACAGCAAGAAGGTCCTGGGTTCGATTCCCAGCTTGATTGTCTCTGTGTGGAGTTTACATGTTCACGAATGCTTCCGTGGGTTTCCTCCCACAGTCTAAAAACAGACCCAGTAGGCTAATTGGCAGTTCCAAATCAGCCCGACGTGTGAGTATGAATGGTTGCGTGAGTGCTGGCTTTGCGATGGCTTGCGATGGCCTGGTGGGCTGTCCAGGGTGTACACCACCCTCGCCCAGAGTTGGCTGAGATGGGTACCAGACTCCATATGACTCTAATTAGGATTAAGTGGTTCAGAAAATGAATGAACGGATAAATTATTTTCCATTCATGGATGCTCAGTATTGAGCACCACTGCCTCACTGCAGGAAGTGCCAGCTATGGGCTCATCTATGTGAGGTTTGCATGTTCTCACTTTGATGACAGGGGTTTCCTCTGGGTGCTCTAATTCCCTCCTATAATCCAAAGGCATACATATCAGATTAAATGGATACTCTAATTCACCCATAAGTGTGACCTGTGGTTTGTATCCGAGTTAGTCCTGTGTTAGACTGATGCACTGTACAGTCTGTACCCTGTGTTTGTCCCAAATCAGCTGGAATTGGCTCCAGATTCTCTGCCAACCCTGATGGATAAACTGTATAGATAACAGATTGAGTATGAGTCATACATTTATTCCCAATTGCAGAACAAACCTTTTAAATCACTAGATTAATGTGCCACTTGTCAGTTACACCATATGAGTGAATTTTAAAAAACAAAAAAAGTGTAGCAGGTCAAACTGTTTCCATCCCAACACTGTGAGTGCCAGCGAGTACACCATGGCACCTTGTCTTAGATGTGCCCCGGGCATATGCCCTTTGTACCTCGTGTCGCTTTAAATCACTTCTGATTGCTACTGAGGCATGTGCACACCCACACACAGACGAACAGAAGAGATAGTGATGAAGGCACATGCCCACTTGCAAAATATCTTTCACTCTGAATCTGTGAGTAGTTGGAAATGGCTGCACTGGCATTTAGCACAAGATCAGAGCAGGCAGGTTAATGAAAGAGAGTAATAACGTAAGCCCTGGAAGAGTAAGTCAAAAACAAAGCTCAGTGAGTGATGAGTGCAGAGTCCTGCTGCCTTCCTTTGCACATCAAGGGCACAACAGGCCTCTCATCATAATCATTATCATTCAACAGATTAGCCTGGCAGACACCCAGCTTACACAAGCTTCAAGCTGCACACAGACACACCAAGGGTCAATGAGGAAATGGCACTGAAGTTACTACTTTGGGGCAAGCTTTGATCCTGACTAAGCATGGGGGGAAAAAATGGGTTTAAGACTGCCAGAGTTATGATTGTGGATAAATCCGATTTGATTCGCAGCTCAAATAAGGCTGCAAAAGTCAGAGCAGCGTTGATTTATCCCTCACATCCCCACCTGAATCCTTAGCATGGACGACTTAAGTGCCATCATGTCACACTGCTCCATCCAGGAATCTTTAAAAGCGGCACTTCCTTCTTGAGGTACACATACGTTCATTTCACCAACATTTTCATTTTCAGTGTTATCTGTCAAAAGTTGTTTTGTTTTTTTCTCCCATAGAGATACTGACAAGGGGCTATGGTGGCCTAGTGGTAAGGTGCTGGATTACTGATCCCAAGGTCAGGGGTTCAAGCCCCACTGTGAACAGTTGTCACTCCCCCCCATCCCCAATGCAGTTAACTGGGTTATCAAAGGCCGGCCATGTCCTCACTGTCTATGGTGAGAGGCTGTGAAAGAACCATTGCTGATTTTCGTCAAGAGTAGCTGCATAGCCATCAGCGTGTTTCTGAACTGTGATGGCCTGGCGAGCTGTCCAGGGTGTACTCTGACTTCCCCCCCCCCCGAGTCGGCTGAGATGGGCACCAGCCTCCCTGCAACCCTAATTAGGATTAATGTTGAGAAAATGAATGAGTGAATGAATGAAGGGTTTTGATAAATAAGACTGTCAACTGTAAAAAGTGCTCTTATCATTACTTTATTCAGTGTCCATTATTTAAAGAACAAGGATGTAGAGTCATTAGAAACGTGCAAGAAATTGTTAAAAAATAAAACATCTATAGATTTAGAATTATTATTAAAGGGAAACAATGAATGTTTATCTGTCGTTGAAAACCAGTTTGTATTCAAAGCTGTTCAATCTTATATAAGACGATCAAAGAGATTTGCCTAAACTGCCCATCTTTATTTTTTCTTTATTTTTTTTCTTTATTATTTATTTTTTTCCTGTCATGTATATTCTGCTATTCATATTATTAGTCTTTATGTTGTAATTTGTAATGTATCATCATTTGTAAATATCATGGAGAGGGTTCCCTAAGTTGGATAACTTGTTCCCAATCCATTTCATCAGTGAATAAAATATGTTTAAAACAAAACTGTAAAAAGTGCTATAAGAATAAAACTGACTTGAACTGAATTTCTCAACTGAACTGGCGTGTAACATTTTTTGCTAATATGTAAAAGAACCATTGCTGACTTTCGTAAAGAGTAGCTGCATAGCTGGCGGCGTGTTGGCGTCCGACGTAAAAACCTATGCCAAATCAAACATGTGAATCATAGATTCGCTGTGGCGACCCCTGAACAAAAAAAAAAAAAAAGGGGGGGGGGAGGAAAAAATTCTCAAATTATTAATATTTTAAGATTGTCAGGATAACTCACAGTCACACAGAAACTACCATCCATCCATTATGTAGTGGGACACAAGGAAGCTAAAGTGTAGTAAAACTCCCTGAACACCTTTGGGTGGGAGGTATGGTACACCCTGAACAGGTCTATTGTAGTGCTAACATGGACACAACCATTCAAACCTATGGGTAATTTGGAGAAGCCAGTTGAATTCATCTGAATGTCTATGTGTGTCTGTGAGAGGAAAACCAAGTACAGTACCTCGATGAAACCAACGCTGGCAACACATAATACAGAATCATTTTCACCTTTAAAAAGTGCTACAGCGTGTAGTGGTGCAGTTGTACCGTTGCATTAGTTTTTCCTGCTGTACAGATAAGTGCATAGTGAAGACTATTATCATTATTATTATTGCCTGCATTCTTCCTAAATTAGTTAATAATTTATTGACATTTTTTATACTCTAAAATAAGCATTGCATCCATCCAAAGAGGGCGGGCATATAAAACAAAGTTTTTAGATAAGTACACTGGAAGTCATTCAGTTAGAAAAGTCCTCAGTGTGCACACTGCGTCATCTGTTATTTTAAAGTGCATCACTTTTGTTTTAGTTTACACTGCTAAGAACTCCTTTGTTATTACATTACTCTTGGTCTAGCTATTCTGTAAGCCTCATTAACAATGAAGTGAAAATACTGTGTATCGAGATTTGTCACAAATATATCCCTGTGGTTTTCATATATTAATCAATGCAAAACCCATAATGTTGGAGGGTGCAATGAAGGTGTCTTGGCCATGCTCCACTGACACAGTAGCATTGGAGCTCACAGGCAGTAGTCAAGCAGAATGAAGACAGCAGGGATTAGCTACAACCAAAGTGATCACACACAAGCACCTCATTAAGAGATACTCAGGTCTCTTCCTCAGCATGTATTCTGCATTCTTCATCATCTCATACTTCTGCATGCAAGCATATTTCTGCCCTTCTATCCCACAGCACTAATGCTGACACTGTCGATTTTCTCCTCTGCTAATCGCACACATCTCAGCTGAATTATATAAAGCAGTGGGCATATATTTACATCACATCAATTTTGCGTAGGGGTTACATGAGCCAATTTGTAAAAGTTCCCACAAAGGAACTCATAAAAAGATAACATGAGTCAGTTTTTGGTGGTGTGGTTTACTGTTCAGAGCTTTTCCTAAGAATTTGTTTGTTGGATTTTTTTCAAGGAAGGTCAGATTGGACTTTGTGGTATTCATTACTTTATTGAGAGCCATTCCAGGAACAGAAGCGGCTAAGAGGGACTACATTGTGGACAGTATAACAGTCCATCATAGGGCACCACACACACACACACACACACACACACACACACACACACACACACACACACACACACACACACACGCATGTATGCACACACACGCATGTACGCACACAGACATGCACACAAGCACGGAGGAAAATTTAAAGTGGATTATTTTTCTTAGGAAATCTGCTTGAAACATGAGGCGACCATAAAAAACTGAACTTGTGAATAAACTTAGGACAGTATAACCCACTACATAACCTTTCCAGTGGCGACAAAAAAACCTTCAGCAGCTTAAAATGGATGAACAGTTGCAGATGATTTTGTAAAATAATTATAGCCAGACAGCCTAGTAATAGAAGAGAAAGCAGTTGAGTGAATACATGTGTGTGTGTGTATATATATATATATATATATATATATATATATATATATATATAGATAGATAGATAGATAGATAGATAGATAGATAGATAGATAGATAGATATGAGAGAGAGAGAGAGAGAGAGAGAGAGGGAGGAGCAACCACTTCATTTGCCTTCTCTGACAACATCATCATTGTGCCATTACAAGGTCCTTCATGGAAAGTTAATGACAACTAATCACTCTGTGTGTCTCACAGTGGTACATCAGAGACTCCTCTTCCTGTCAGAGATGAACTTCAAAAGCCATTCAAATGAGAGATAAAGTTGCTCTAATATTTAGGATGACTCTGCTATCCTGTTGTGACAAGGACCGTGTTAGGGGAACAGATAACACATTTGTGTCTTGCAGAATGCCAGAGTGAGATTTATCATGTATAGAGATTCGTGTAATTCATCAGGATATGTTACTGAGTACCGTCATGCAGTTGAACTTGTACATGATAATCACTGAACTGTAATCTAAATTAAATCCGGCCTTGAGGATGAAGATTTTGGTCTTCGTTGTTTCTGTACATGCAGCAGTGTAGTACTTCCTTTTCATTTGTCGGTGTATTTCTAAATAGGTTGCTCGATGTATCAGTGGCCATTTTATCATAGTCAGGGTCATGTTGGATTCAGGGTACTCCAGGCATGAGGCAAGAATAAACGCTCTCTAATGACATACTCTCGCACAGCACGATGCACATGCGCACACACACGCACACACACACACACACACACACACACACACACACACACACACACACACACACATCCTCATAGCTAGAGGTAATTTTGTCATAGCCAATCTAACAACTGATTTTAGGAGGAAAAAAGAGAACATACAGGGAAGTCATACAGACACAAGAACCTTTCAGACTCCATAAAGACAGTAACCTGACCTCAGGATCGAACCAGGTATCCATTAGCTGTGAACAATATCTCCGTTGTGCCGCCTTATAAGCAATAAACACCTTTTTTTTCAATCATTGTCTGTGGGTTTGCCACAGTCGATCTTAAAATAAACAACACTAACTTTTCTGAATCGACAGAATATTTTGTCTTACAAAATTACTTCTGTGATGGTTTTAAGCATTAATAATGTGTTAACATGAATGCATACTGCACTATACATTTATTCATTTGCTAATAATCCAACTAATAGCTCAGTAAAATTCTAGTCAGTCTTAAGAGTTGAATAATCTATTATGTTCTTGGTTGTTAGAGATGAAAGCTTAGGATACAACACAATTCTAATGGAATCAGGAAAAAAGTTAATCTTAAAGAAAACATTTGCCTACAAGTTAATATAACTTTGAGGATTTGATCCATCATGGACTTTTATCTTTGATTCGTGAATGATTGCAGAGAACATATAGTGGTTTCATAAGTGGAGTGAAGTTTCATCGCTAAGTGGATGAGTGGTTTCATACATTTGTCCTGACTGTACTTGTTGAAGATTATATCCCTTTGAAATATTGATATTATTCAATGGTATGAAGAATTTACTAATTTAATTACTGACCCATACATACTATATATACCCATCTCAGCCAACTCTGGGTGAGGACAGAGATTCATGAACAGCTCGCCAGGCCAGGAACAATCTGAGAGCAATGCAGCCCACTCTTTACAAATTTAGCAATGGTTCTTTTATATGGCTCTCACCATAGACAGTGAGAGACATGGCAGGCCTTTGACTACTGGATTAGCTGCACTGGGGGGGCAGAAGTGACAAGCCATTGATAGCGAGGCCTGAACGCATATATAGTAGGCCCCCGTTATTCGTGGGGGTTCGGTTCCGGCTCCTCCTGCAAATCAAACACATTCTGTAGACAGTCTTACTCATTAATACAGTATTAATGTAGTAAAATGTAGTAATTAAGTAAAAAATTTTGTACTGTGATATTTATCGACAAAATTACATGAGATTTCCTTTCGGCTTTTTCCCTTTATCAAGGGTCACCACAGCAAATGATTCGCACGTTCGATTTGGCATAGGTTTTTATGTCGGATGCCCTTCCTGACACAACCCTTTAGCAAGGGACAGAAACACACTGATGGCTTTGCAGCTACTCTTTACAAAAGTCAGCAATGGTTCTTTTACATGGACCTCTCACCATAGACAGTGAGCAACATGGCCAGCCTTGGATAACCCAGTTAGCTGCACTGGGGGGACAGTGACAACCCTGTGGAGAGTGGGACTCAAACAACCTTAGGATCAGCGATCCAGCACTCTATAATACTGTATATATAAAGAATATAAAAGTGTGACATAATGATGTAATGAACTTTCAGCCAGACCCACAATGCAGGAGGCAGCGTGAGATGGCAGAGTGGATTTATTATTCACAGGGGAAGCACTTAAGCAGAGCGCACACACTTTAAATACTGTACTGATGATGAAGAAAAACACAAACAACATTAAACACTGGAACCAGGAGCCACAGAGAGCACAGGGAAGCAGGGACATGATGTGAGACAATCTTGTTGTGCAGAGGTGGGTGTGCGGTTTGTGTTTATAGGGAGTAGATGAGAGGAGTGAATTCAGGTGTGAACTGCATTCAGCCCAAGCAGATCAGCCATGCCCCTCAGCCAGAGCGGGGAGAAAACAGAGTTAGAGAATACAAAGACGCAGGGACGTGAAGTGAGATAATCCTCTAGAGGTGAGCATGCTTGTGTTTATTGGGAGTAGATGAGAGGAGTGAATTCAGGTGTGAATTACTGCCATTTTAGCAGGTCAGCCACACCCCTCAGCCAGAACGGAGAGGAATTAGAGTTAGAAAACACAACCACCAAAATCAAAGTCCCCAAAAAACACAGTCCATAACAAAAAGAACATAAAACAACATGAAGTGTAATAATTGGATAAACAAAACAAAAGGATAAATATGCTACACCACAGTACATAAAATCTCACACACAAACATTCTAAACTTTACATTAGGTACTGTACTGGAATAATAATTGAAAAAGACTTTAATACTACAGTGCTTTACAACAGATCAGTTGATTATTCCTCTTTAGGCACTTCAGAGGAAACTGTCGTTTCTTCAGGAGAAAGTCTTATTTCTTCAGAAGCGACATCCAACATTATTACTTTTTTATGGAGCGAGCTTAGCCGGCATTTGAGTGGCATAGTAGAGCTTAACTGGTAAATAAGACACACTAAAAAAAGGCTCATTGACAACTTGTGCACAAATTAGAAAAAAGGGGCGTATACATCATCTCAACCAATCAGCAGGGGGGAGAACAGCCATTGGCTGAATTTGAATCACGTGGCAGTTACTCGGCTATATATATCATGCACTCAGTATGAGGTGTTGACTTTAAGATTTAATTTAAAGGGTTTATTCTGTCCCTTAGTAAAAAGGGTTGTGTCAGGAAGGGCATCCAGTGTGAAAACCTATGCCAAATCAAATGTGCGAATCATTCGCTGTGGCGACCCCTGATAAAGGGAAAAATACGAAAGGAAATCTCATTAATCTATTGAATTGGCCTTTTAGATATTCCAACCATTTTTACAAATATTCCTCCCATTATAACAGCTGCAAAAGTATTTTGACAAACAATCTTCAATACTTAAATGCAACTCCTTTGTAGTCAGTGTGAAGTCTGAAATCTGTGGATATTACCAAATGCCGAGTGTGCTCAATGTAGATGCTTTGCCAGAACTTTACTGTCGCCACCTTCTGTTGGTTTGTGCTTCATTGTGTCTTTCTACCTTCAGATTTGTCCTCCGTTAACAACAGACGTTTTTAGTTGAGTTAGCTCAACTTAACTAACTTGAAAAGCTCTTGCGTTTCTTTCCTTGTTTCATTTCTCTGTCAGTCTTGCAACATTTGATCAAATCTGAGCAGAAATTATATCTGTATACACTTTAGAATGCATCCCACTTCTTCTATCAGCAGTCACATCATCGTTATATGCCTTGTCCCAGTTCCACTGGCAGTCATTCATGCCTCCAGGCCACGTTCACCAGGCTTGATTGATGATGACATGCTTTGGATCACAAGCCATGTCTTTCTTTCTCCATACACTTCTCTTCAATATTCTGGTACAGTTTCATATGTCCAAATAATCATGTTCTAGAATTTATCTATTTCAGAATTCCTTTTCTTGAGTGTTGCTCGTTGTTTGCATCATGAAGTAAAAGCTCTGTATTTACATTCATTTATGTGTCTCTTGATTGTAGATTTTGATTATCACAAGCCTACTTCCAGAAGAGTGTTATTGACTGAAATGGTTGCTGCAAGTAAACTCTTAAAACTGGAAATAATTCTACAATCATCCAGGTTAGTTATCTCTC
>CM045737.1:23624847-23752347 GCA_024760905.1 Plotosus lineatus | reverse complement strand
TGTATTCTGTCTGGCTCCACCGCGTTGTAATGCTCTGGACCACAAGGCTCTACAGAGGCTGGTCAGATCAACACAGCGCTTCGCTATCCAGGATCTCTACACCCAGCACTGTAAGAGGATCCTCTCTGATCCCAGCCACCCCAACCACACAGTCCTCACACTCCTCACTCCTGCCATTGGCAGACGGTACAGGATCATCCAGACTTGTACCAGCAGATTCAGGGACAGTGTCTACCCACAAGCCATCAGTCTACCGAGCTGCTGATATACCGGACAATTTGCTCACAACATTTTGCACACTCGTTTCACATATTATACATGCACACACCACGACCTCTGTGTTACAGCTGCTTCAGTATTTCTTTTAGGTATTGTCTATGTCAGTGATGCCCAACCCCAGGGCCGCGGACCAGTATCGGTCCGTGGATCAATTGGTACCAGCCGCACAAGTAATAATTATTTATTTCTGTTTTATTTATTATCTGAGTCTGAACGATCTTTTATTTTTTTAAAAACTTTTATTTTGAAAATGGCCTAATTCTCTCGGTTACATGTCGGTCATTTGAGCGCTAAAATGTAACCCACAAGGGAACGGCACATGAACAGAGGCGAGTTGGACATGTTTCAAATAATAGCGGGGATTTTGGGTGAGCCTGAGCCTGAGCCTTCATTCTCCCAGCTGGTGCACCATCACTTGTGTTTTTGTTTTTTTTTTAAAGAAGAGTTCGAGTTCGATTAAAAATGTAACGCTTAATCCTGATTAGGGAGGCTGGCGCACATCTCACCTGACTCTGGGCAAGGGCGGGGTATTATATTTGAACATAAACAACCCCCCCCCAGTAAAATTGTCAATCGTCGACCGGTCAGCGGTGATAAAAAGGTTGGGGACCACTGCTCTATGTAACCTACAACAGACACTCCCCGACTTACGTTTTTAATTGGTTCTAGACGGCCGAACGTAAGTTGTTACAGTGACGTATGACGTATGAATTGTGACGCATGATGCTCATACTGTACTATACATCCATAAATACCATTACCGTATCTCATAAAACACCCCTTTTTTTATTATAATTAATTATTATAAACATAACATTGTAAAATAATATCAAATAATATCAACATTAATGTCAAATAAATTATATTCAAGCAAAATAATTTCAAATTGATAAATTTTAATCAAATTCACTCATTAAATATCAAATACAGTATCAAATATATAACCTTTAATACTCTCTATGATGCAATTTTTCTGCTTGTAAATGGTTCTGACAAATGGTCACATGACATGAAGCTGAGCCGACTCACTTTACATGAAGCTTAAGACAGCCAATCAACGCTTACAATATGTGAGGCGCTCAATACCGAAAGTAATGCACTTGCTGAAAGTAGTTTACTTGCTTGAAACAAAGCACGGGTTCTACGGACTCCTGGTCTTTTAAGTCCGCAAGTGCGCCGTTGAACTCGTTTAGTACTCAGCCTGCACTGCTGTGAATCACTGACGTCAATCACTGATGTGAATCAGCAGAGCAGAGAGTTCTCTTTCTTGGGTTAATTGTGTGTGTGTGTGTGTGTGTGTGTGTGTGTGTGTGTATAGTATATATATATATATATATATATATATATATATGATTCACACGTTTGATTTGGCATATGTTTCTACCTTGGATGCCCTTCCTGTCACAACCCTTTAACAAGGGACAGAAACATGCTGACGGCTTTGCAGCCTACTCTTTTACGAAAGTCAACAATGGTTTTTTACATGCCTCTCACCATAGACAGTGAGAGACATGGCCAGCCTTTGATAACCCAGTTAGCTGCACTGGGGGGACAGTGACAACCCTGTGGGGACTCGAACCCCCAATCTTAGGATCAGCGATCCTGCGCCCTATCCACTAGACCACCACTGCCCTTTATATAAATATAGGGGGAGAGACAGAGAGAGAGAGAGAGAGAGAGAGAATTTTCTGAGTAGATCCTTCCGTAAGAGCGTGCTCAATATTTTTTCGTAGAGCAAATATAAGTAAAAATAAAAGGACAGGACAAAGACTTTCTATTGAAACGTCATTTTTCACTACAGATCGGTTTCGAGGGGTGGTGGAACCTGTCATGGTCTGTGCTGGCTGGAGACACTCACCTTTGCTCAGTTCATTGCAGGTGCGGGTGAGGGGCATGGCGATCAAGTTTCGGAGCGGATTGCACCTGGTCCTAATCGGCAATCAGCGGCAGCTAGCTATAAATGGGAGCGGCATGCTTCCCTCCGCTATCAGAAGATTGACTCCAGTGACTCTGTTCCTCGACGATCTCTCTGATCCCTGGCCCGCACTTCATGCACGACCAGCGAGTGTTGCCAAACAGCATAGGATGGTGGTGTGCAGGATGACATTGATGGTGAAGAAGGTGAAGAAGGCAAAGGCAGAGCAGAAGACAAAGTGGTGGAAGCTGAAAAAGAAGGAGTGTTGTGTTGTCTTCAAGGAGGAGTTGAAACAGGCTTTGGGTGGTCAGGAAGAGCTTCCAGATGACTGGACAACTCCAGCTAATGTGATCAGGGAGACAGGTAGAAGAATACTTGGTGTGTCATCTGGAAGGAGATGAGATAAGGAGACTTGGTGGTGGAATGAGGAAGTGCAGGAGTGTGTACAAAAGAAGAGGTTAGCTAAGAAGAAGTGGGACATAGAGAGGACCGAAGAGAGTAAACAGGAGTACAGAGAGACACAGTGAAAGGCGAAGGTAGCGGTGTCAAAGGCCAAACAGAGGGCGTATGATGACTTGTATGCTCGGTTGGAAAGTAAAGAGGGAGAAAATGATTTATACAGGTTGGTACAGCAGAGAAATAGAGATGTGCAGCAAGTTAGAGTGATTAAGGACAGAGAGGGAAATGTATTGACTGATGACAGAAGTGTGCTGGGAAGATGGAAAGAGTACTTTGAAGAGCTGATGAATGAGGAAAATGAGAGAGAAAAAAGAGTAGAAGAGGTGACTGTTGAGGACCAGGAAGTAGCAAAGATTAGTAAGGGTGAAGTGAGAAGGGCGTTGAAGAGGATGAGGAATGGAAAGGCAGTTGGCCCTGGTGACATACCGGTGGAGGTATGGAAGTGTCTAGGAGAGGAAGCAGTAGATTTCCTGACAAGAACATTCAACAAGGTCTTAGAGAGTGATAGGATGCCAGAGGAGTGCAGGAGAAGTGTGCTGGTGCCCATTTTTAAGAACAAGGGAGATGTGCAGAGTTGTGGCAACTACAGAGGGATAAAGTTGATGACCCATACGATGAAGTTATGGGAAAGAATAGTGGAAGCTAGACTAAGGGCAGAGGTCAGCATTTGTGAACAACAGTTTGGTTTCATGCCAAGAAAGAGCACCACAGATGCAGTGTTTGCCTTGAGGATGTTAATAGAGAAGTACAGAGAAGGTCAGAAGGAGCTGCATTGTGCCTTTGTGGATCTGGAGAAAGCATATGACAGGGTGCCGAGAGAGGAACTGTGGTATTGTATGAGAAAGTCTGGAGTGGCAGAGAAGTATGTTAGAGTGGTGCAGGACATGTATGAGAGATGTAAGACAGTGGTGAGGTGTGCTGTCGGTGTGACAGAAGAGTTCAAGGTGGAGGTGCGACTGCATCAAGGTTCAGCTCTGAGCCCCTTCTTGTTTGCTATGGTGATGGACAGGCTGCCAGACGAGGTTAGGCAAGAATCTCCATGGACTATGATGTTTGCAGATGACATTGTGATCTGCAGTGAGAGAAGAAAACAAGTGCAGGAAAACCTAGAGAGGTGGAGGTATGCCCTGGAAAGGAGGGGAATGAAGGTTAGCCCCGGTAAGACAGAATACATGTGTATGAATGCCAAGGACCCAACAGAAATGGTGGGGTTACAAGGAGCAGAGATAAGGAATGTGGAGGGTTTTAAGTACTTAGGCTCAACAATCCAAAGCAATGGAGAGTGTGGAAAAGAGGTGAAGAAGCGTGTGCAGGCTATTTGGAATGCTTGGAGAAAAGTGTCCGGTGTGATGAGTGATAGGAAGGTATCGGCAAGAATGAAAGGAAAAGTGTACAAGACGGTGTTGAGGCCAGCGATGTTGTATGGTTTAGAAACAGTGGCCCTGGGGAAAAGACAGGAGGCAGAGCTGGAGGTAGCAGAGATGAAAATGTTGAGGTTCTCTTTGGGAGTAACGAGGATGGATAGGATCAGGAATGAGCACATCAGAGGGACAGTACATGTAAGACATTTTGGAGACAAAGTCAGGGAGGCTAGATTGAGATGGTTTGGACATGTACAGAGGAGGGATAGTGAGTATATTGGTAGTAGGATGCTGAGGTTGGAACTACCAGGCAGGAGGCCTAGAGGAAGACCAAAGAGACGATTCATGGACGTGGTGAAGGAGGACATGAAGGCAGTTGGTGTAAGAGAAAAAGATGCAGAGGATCGGGTGACATGGTGATTCGCTGTGGCGACCCCTGAAGGGAACAGCTGAAAGGACAAGAAGAAGAAGAAGAAGAAGGGGGTGTGTTGCATAATGTTTTTTTCCTGTGTCGGCATGAAGTTAAGAGTTCATTTCTTTTATTTAATGAAGACAGTTCACATCTGTATATAATGAGGAACTTCTCCCTGAGGCATAAATTACATCTTTTGTTTGAGCTGTTGTATGTCGGGTGTGATGATAGAATTCTTCATGAGACCATGAGATATGGTGATCAATGTTCATGTCTTTGAGTGTCCAGATGTGCTTGCTAAGTTCGGTGGAGTTTCTGCTTTTAACATTGAAGAAGGTTGCGATGTGGTTTCTGTATCTGGTTTTAAAAGTGTTTTATATATATATATATATATATATATATATATATATATATATATATATATATATATATATATATATATATATATATATATATATATATATATATATACAGTAAAACCTCCGCTGATTTAACGCTTAAGCTCACGAACTTTTCGCCTCAAGAACATTAAATTTGTGAGCATATTGTCTCTGCTGACGAACTAGTTTTCGGCGGACGAATCAAACCACGTGGTCGAACAGCGCCACGGTGGCGGCCACGAAAAGCTGACGCACACTCACGGCGTCACAGTTCGTCACCCCCTTTCTTTGAGTGCGGAAGTGGTTTGTGTTTGATAGACATTTTGGACCATATTGAGTGTACTAAAAGGCCAATTTGGCTAAAATTGCAGATACTGCGGTCTGGCTTGGGAGGGCGTTTCCAAACTCTCCTTCCAAACAGTAACGCCTTCCCTCCCTCCCTCCTCCTCCCACTCCCCCTCCTCCTCCCACTCCATTCCATCAAGCCATCAACTACCATCACAAAGGTAAATAAAACGACGTTATTATACAGTACAGTTTATTTCTTTAATTACAATACAATAGACATTTATTATACATAAAATAAGGTATATTTTTGTGTAGTTTTAAGGCTTATTGAGTAGAAAATTATGTTTTATGGGGACCTGGGAACGGATTATTCTCATTTTAATGGTTTCTTATGGGAAATAAATGTTCGGAAGACGAACTTTTCGCCTCACACACACTTTCTGGGAACCAATTATGTTCGTGAGCAGAGGTATCACTGTATATATATATATATATATATATATATATATATATATATATATATATATATATATATATATATATATATATATATATATATATGTGTGTGTATATATGTGTATATATATATATATATATATATATATACATATATATATAAATATATATATAAAACTGAACAGGGAAGGACAGGCACATTCAGTCTCATTTGTAAACAATGGACGCAGCGTCATTACGTCAGCGTACTACATAGGTACTTCTAAACTCAAAATTTGACTTTTTTTTTTTAAAGTAAAAGCGAAAAAGCGTACAACTGATGAACGTAAGTCAGGGAGCGTCTGTATATACAGTACATATTTTCAACTTCTTTGAGTTCATATTTTTATTTACATAGGTTTGTTCTTTTTTTTTGTTAAGTTTTTATCTAAATGCTTTCTTTATGTGCAATATTTGTTTCTTATGCGCAATATTGTGGGGGCTTCTGAATCCAAGAAATTAATTGCTGGTGGAGTGGTTCCATTGTCACCTTTACATGACAATAAACTTGAAATATGGCCCTTTCAAAGTCACGGAGATTTTTTTACACTTGCTCATTTTTCCTGGGTCCAACACGTTGATTTCAAAAACTGATTTACAGTACCCTATACATCTAACTCCCAGACAGGCACTACTGTAATGAGAGAATTCATATTATTCACTTCACCTGTCAGACTGTACTTGTGTTTATAAAGTGTGAACTCGATTTAAATGTTTTATGTGTACTGCTTAACCATGGACATTATTACTCATAGCACTGAAGAAATGCAGACATACAGTTTATTTGTTTATTCATGTCTGATAATCAAGCCACATGTGGCGAACAAAATTTTCGTTTAATAGAGGAAAAAAATAGAACAGGGAGGCAGTGGTGGTCTAGTGGTATAGGGCACTGGATCGCTGATCCAAAGTTTGGGGGTTCAAGTCCCCCCCAGTGCAGCTAACTGGGTTATCAAAGGCGGGCCATGTCTCTCACTGTCTATGGTGAGAGGCATGTAAAAGAACCATTGCTGACTTTCGTAAAGAGTAGCTGCAAAGTCGTCAGCGTGTTTCTGTCCCTTGCTAAAGGGTTGTGACAGGAAGAGCATCTGACGTAAAAACCTCTGCCAAATCAAATGTGTGAATCAGATGATTCGCTGTGGCGACTCCTGAGTAAAAGGGAAAAAGCTGAAAGGAAGACAGACAGAGGAAAAAAAATAGAACCAAGAGCTGTGTCATATAATAAAGTATATCTACTCCTGTGCTGTAGTTTAAATGCAAGTAAATACAGTAAGTAGTTAAACTATTAAACTAAACTACATAAGATTAAAGTACAACTGAACAAATTACACATAAAGAATGCCATTACAGATTTCTATGTATAAATTAATTATGCTACTTAATTATTCTATGTAAAACACAAACATATCATTTCCAGTTTCCAGTTCAGAGTACAAGTTTTGCTTTCCACTCTAGTGCGAAAAGGAAAACAATTACGTGAATGATTATCCACAACAAAGATAAAGGTTGGATTGTAACTAAGTAAAAACAATACTGCATTACTGTCCACATTATTGCTATTCTACCCACATTTACAATTTTTTAAAAAGCGCCTTAAATTTATCAATGAATATGTTTAGCCGAACACTGTTTGTCCCAATTTTCACGAGAAAAAATTTGTGTTTACTTTTATTGATGTACCTGGTTCTACATCTGTTTTGTTTCAGCCAGAAGAATTAATCTGAATTAAGATAGGGTAAGATAAGAGATCTTTATTGTCAACTATTGGAATAACAATGCAAATCAGTTTAGCGGCTCTTTGTTTAGTAGCAATTATAAAAAGAAAGTGCGCAAAAGACAACTAATGAACTATACTCAGCTATACATGTGCATAGCTCTACATACACACACATCTGTATGTACACATATAGACACATATACATACATACATACATACGCAGAAGGGTACGTGGTATACACTGGGAGAGCTTTTAATCATAAGATGCCTGGTGCTATAATGTATGATGTTCGAGACCTGCTTTAAACATGATTATTACACTTGAATGTGAGTATTGAACTGTCCAGGAAGATGGTCTGAATGACGGTTATTCAGTCAGTGTGTGCGACGGTGTTGATGATGGCAGTGGTGGTGGGGTTACCTGTTTAACAGCTTATGGGTAAAAGCTGTTCTTGAGTCTGTTAGTTTTTGTTTTTAGTATCCGGTACCTTTTTCCAGAGGGGAGAGGGAAGAAAAGGCGGTGTCCGGGGTGTGGACGCTCTCTGATAATTTTATTGACTCTCCTCTGAAGTCTATCAGTGTAAATGTTACTGATTGAGGGTAGTGTAGTTCCAACCATCCATCTGCTGTCCTTCCCACCTTCTGCAAGGCCTTCCTGTGGTCTGCAGTACAGCTACTAAACCACACTGTACAGCAGTAGGTGAGGAGGCTCTCAATGGCAGAGTGGTAAAAGTTCATCAGTAGGGTTGGGGTAGATGGGCTTGTCTGAGCTTTCTGAGAAAGTACATCCTTTGTTGTGCTTTCCCTACTTGGTGGGCAATGTTTGTGGTCAAGGTGAAGACAGGAAAGAAGCTTGAAGGACTCCACCCTCTCTACCTCTTCTCCATCAATATAGAGGGTAGAGTTCTCAGTTTATTAAGATCCTCTGAAGTCCACTATCATCTCCTTGGTCTTGGTTGTGTTGATTTCCATATTATTGTTGCCACACCATAGCCATAGATGCCGAACATACTTTCTGTAGGCTGACTCGTTATCTGTTATCAAACCTGTGACGGTGGTGTCATCGGAAAATTTTACAATGGTAATGCTAGTGTGAACGGGGGAACACTTGTGTGTGAAAATTGAGAAGAGACAGGGGCTAAGAACATACCCCTGTGGTGTTCCAGTTTTCATGATGAGTGGAGGAAATGTGCTCTCCTATCCTGATGATCTGAGGCCTATTGCTAAGTATATTAGCACTTTTAATACAGGCCAAAAATGAGATGTATTACTTACTGTATATTTTATTCTTGTATAATTCATATTATAGTATACAGTCGGCCCCCTACTTACAAAAACCCCTAGGTACAAAAACTCCGGGTTACGAAAAACATTTTCCCAAGTTTTCGTCCTCTGTATACAAAAACAACCCCCTCTTACAAAAAGTGCCAAATGTGCCATTCAATATTCAAACGTGCCAATCAAAGTTTCACATGATGCGTGAGTTGGTCTCTCATTGGCTGTCTCCCAACATCCCACCCCGCTGGCCTCCCATTGGCCAGGAGGCAGCTGACCTGTACCCATTACTGTACCCATACCTTTTGTCCGCCACACGCGATATTGAGTGTGGCGTGTTTTGAGATCATTGCAGCATTATATTTCGTTATCGCCGAAACCCCTCTACAATTGGAACGATATTGAAGCAGAAGGAGCATGAGCGGGGTGCTCCGTGCAATAAGACCTCCGATTTCACAAGGAACCAAGTGAATACTGTGGTACCTCACCTTATGAAAGACCCAACAAATGAAAAATCCAGGTTACGAAACACATTTCTCTAAATTTCCCATCTCTGGATACAAAACAAATTCCCGTTATGAAACACGCCATCTCAAAAATTCAAACAATGTGTGAGTTGCTCTCCCATTGGCTATCTCCCAACATCCTGCCCCATTGGCCTCCCATTGGCTATCTCCCAACATCCCGCCCGCTAGCCTCCCGTTTGCTATCTCCCAATATCTCGCCCCCCTGGCCTTCCATTGGCTTGGAGGGAGCTGCATCTCCATAATACCCATGATGCTTTTCGTGTGCCTTTGACCCATTGTTCGTCACGGAGTTCTAACATGCATAAAAGACAGAGTTACTGTTGTTTCGTGAGGTTTTTTGAGTGTGCTCATTGCAACTTCATATTTTGGCTCAGGCATTTAACCTCACAGAAACATTTGTAAGATTATAACTCTGCTAATAAGACATGGTCAACACACGCATGTGCGCGCACACACATGCATGCACGTGTGATTCCTGGTGAAAGTGATTCCCGGTGCGAGTGAAAAGAAGAAGCGGGCTCGTGGCATGCGGTTGAATGATTGAATGATATCGCAAAGGAATATGGCCAAAACCCGTCTACCATCGGTACGATATTGAAGCAGAAGGAGGCCTTAAAAGGTATGCTTTTATCATTTTTAAAGAGTTTAGTGGTAGTATTGGGGGCCTTGGAATGAATCAGGCCTTTTACATGTAAAATTCGGTTCAACTTACGAAAAAAATCAGGTTACGAAACCACTTTTGGAACAGAGTAATTTCGTAAGGTGAGGTACCACTATATACGTCAATCAGGGGAGGTCGATCCTACTTCGCGGTAATCGGCGGTCGCGGGGGGGGGGGGTCTCGGTCCCCAGTAACCGCAGAAAGTGAGGGAGACCTGTATTTTCATCCAGTGTGGGGTTATTTTTTCTCCAACATCTTGAATTGATTAGGGAATAATTGAACCACTTTATAAAGTCTTGCTAGTACATAGAAAACTTTTAATAGGCTAAGGTTAGCACTCCGGGTGCCAATACGATTCCTCATGGTCCATAAACTACTCTCATTATTTGAGTCCCCAATTTATATCTGTGCCATCAGGGATGAACAAACTCATTCATGTGATGTGATAACCTACTCCTTCAGTACATTCAGATCATCAGCTGACTTCATTGCATTGCCACATTAATGTTGCTGAGCCTCGACCTGATCAACAATATCATGTAAATTACAAGCTGTGAACAAGATTAAATGCACTCAATTAAAATATTAGAGCTTGTGGCTTTTTTTTTTGCCGAGCAGTGTACAGTTTATATTTTCGTATAAATCCGTATTGCTACACGGTAAATGCACCAATCTTTCAGCTATGTAATGAAAGCAAAATGTCCAGGTCTCAAAAAATACTGTTAATTTCAGAATTAGATATGAAGAGCTCATGAGAAAGATATTTAAACAAATTCCACTCATCATATTATGACTTTGGTTTTAATATTTGCTATAAATGAAGAACCATTAAAAAAGACCACAGTATAATGAATTTTTATTAAAGGTGTGTCTCTGTGGTTATCCCACCCATGTGTATCATAACCTAAAGTCTAAAATTTCATAGACGCAGGCATAGACTGGGTTATAAAATGTAATAGTGCATTTTTATCTTTGTAATACCCGCCCCAGAAATGAAATTTCCTCACAGTAGTTTTCTAAGTGCATGACGCAATGCAGAACACCTTGGTTTACTATGATACTTCTGAAGTTTGAGTTGCCCAGATGACTCAGGAAGTTATAAAATGCATCCACAATCTCAATCTTTGAAATGATTGTAATATTTTACTGACTGCATGTAAATTAGTTTGGTTTTGAAATTTTACCACAGAGGTTAGCACATCTGTTTCACAGCAAGAACGTCTGGTTTTGATTCCCAACCTGGATGTTTGTGTGTGGCGTTTCCTTGTCCTCCCCGTGCTTATGTGAGTTTTTTCCAGGTACTCCGGTTTCCTCCCACGGTCCAAAAGCATGCACGGTAGGTTAATTGGTTGTTCCAAATCTTCCCTAGGTTGTGTGAGTGTTAGCCTTGCGATGGCCTGGCAAGCCGTCCAAGGTGTACCCCACCCGAAGCCCGAAGCCAGCTGAAATGGGTGCTAGCCTCCCCCCGATCCTAATTAGAATTAAGTGGTTAAGAAAATGAATGAATGAATATTACCACAGGATCTTTTTTCTAAGCTCTTAACATGGCTGGTGGACAGAGGGATTCCAGGCATGGCTTTTCTGCATCATATATTCCTGGTTGTCCCCTCTTTGAGTCACCATTGGTTTAACTTAGTGGTTATCAAATAGTGGGGCACGCTCACCTGGGGGGGCACGGTGTGATGCCAGGAGGGGGGGGGTGACCTCAGGGAACATGCTTTTTTTTTTTGCCGTATTAGGATAAAGTGTAATTCTACATCCACTACAGCAGGTGGCAGTGGCTTCCTCACTATCAGAGTGTGCCCAGAGGTTAAAAAAAAAAAAAAAGTGAAGTGAATAAACCCACTGTGGAAATTTTTAACAAGGATGGAAAGAGAGACAGAGAGAGACGGAGACGGTGACAGAAACGAAAGTCTCTCGGAAGTTAAGTTGAGGAGGTATGATGAAGCGGATGTAGCACTTGGCTTCACTGTGCTGCGGTGAGAAACGAGGAAAGACCGCTGTGTTTACTGTGTCTGAAAGCATTGGCAGCGGACAGCATGAACCCAAATAAATTCAGGCGTCACTTAAAGACATCGCACCCCGATCACGTGATGAGACGCGTGAGTTTCATTGTTAACGTGCCGAATATTTCCAACAACCATCCCGCTTTGTGAATGATATTCCAGCAAACCAGCGAGCTCGGTTTGCATGAGATAAGGTGGAATACCAAACTGCTGGGTGTAGAAAACTCCACAGCAGAGCAGAGGAACTGATCCTACCTGCAGCACACACGGTCTCTGTCATGCTGGATGACGTCAGCGCTGTGAAAACAAGTCCAGGTCCCAGTTCAGCATTGAGCAGGAGCTGAGAGTTCAGTATCGAGCTTTAAACCCGGCTTCGAAAAGCTGTGCACTGCGAAACGTGCTTATTATAGCTATTAATGTGGACTTAATCATTTTGACAATAATAATACAAATTGTTTTATTCATGTTTGTTTTGTAGGATAAAGTGTTTTATATATTGTGCTCCTGAGTTAATATTGCTGATCAATTTGAATTTATTATTATTTATTGATTTTATTTAAATTTCCTTTTTCAGTATCGAATGGTTTAAATTGTTGCTCAAAAATGTTTACAGTTTAAATAAGGATATTTTTTATTTCAGGCAAATTAATGCACTTTAAATGTTTTTTTTTTTAAAGACTGGTGCCGTACAGTTGCGAAGGGTGCCCGGAGTGCAGGGAACACTGGGGTCTCGTGCGCATTGAGAATATGCGTGTATGAAATTGCGCTATATAAGCATCCACAATAATAATAATAATAAAGACTGAAAAATTGTTTGTTAATAAAGTTATGCTTTGTTGGAAGTTGATCTATATTTCTTCCTTTTTTTGTATTCCATAATGATAATAAGGATTTATTATGTTAATACGGATACAGTGTTATGCAGAGGATTATTTATAACAATTTTTAGACAAATAACACTATTTATATGGGGGGGGGGGGGCAAAATGTTTTTCTCTTCCTCGGTCCTAGGGGGGGCCGCAACAGAAAATACAATTGAGAAGCGCTGGGCTAACTGGTCTGCACACAAAAGTCCTGAGCTCACAGCAAAATTAGTATTTTTTTTCCTTTTCGGCTTTTTCCCATTCTCGAGTCGCCTCAGCAAATCATCTGATTCACACATTTGCTTTGGCAGAGGTTTTTACGTCGGATGCCCTTCCTGTCACAACCCTTTAGCAAGGGACAGAAACACGCTGACGGCTTCGCAGCCTACAGCAAAATTAGAATCCTAAAGCAAAAATAATCTGATCACATTTTGATGTTTAGTTAATATTCCTGACAGTATAGTATACTTGTGGGCATTTTTAGTCACAATTAATAAAGTTGATGTTATTTATAAACACAAAGGAAATTAGGAAACATTCGAATAGTTAATTGTTTTACTGAAATATTGATATTTCATTCACAATTTACTGTGAAATGAGCTTCAATATGCTGATTTGTGTGTTGTTTCACAAAACCTAGACCAGACATCAGTATATCATGTAAAATTTGTAAAGTAATAGTCATGTTACCACCATCCGAGTAAATGGGAGATTTGAAAAAGCAAATCCAATTGGATGCATTTGAATTCTAGAATCAGTAGAACTTGAAAAGCTTTCTGAGAAACAGTGAAAATAATATGAGTACAAATGTGTTACACCAACTCAAGGCTTAGTAGAAGAGTCCATGAAGGATCCATATACATGGTCTATAAAAAAAAAAAGAAGAATCCAAAGTCTGAGTCATTGGACAGGCAATGGTGAAACATTGAAAAGGCAAAACATTTATCTGAAAAAGCAATCTGTACTGATTAAGCAAAGAAGGCAACCTAAATTCTACTGCCAATGAGGAACACTGTCCTGAACTGACATGATATCCATTTCTTTCTTCCTTTCGGCTTTTTTCCCTTTCTCGGGAGTCGCCACAGCGAATCATCTGATTCACACATTTGATTTTGCATAGGTTTTTATGTCGGATGCCATTCCTGTCACAACCCTTTAGCAAGGGACAGAAACATGCTGATGGCTTTGCAGCTACTCTTTATAAAAGTCAGCAATGGTTCTTTTACATGCCTCTCACCATAGACAGTGAGAGACATGGCCCGCCTTTGATAACCCAGTTAGCTGCACTGGGAGGACAGTGACAACCTTGTGGGGACTCGAACTCGCAACCTTAGGATCAGCGACCCTATCCACTAGACCACCACTGCCTCTAGCTGACATGCCATGATATCCATATTCTTCATAAAAGATACTGAAGCATTACAAACAGAAAAAAAAATCTGTTTTGAAGATGACATACAGTATAGGCCTTATACCTACACATGAGATAACAGATTTATACCTGAAGACAACTGAATATTCATTCAGATAGTTTATGAATACAAGCTGTCCAGGGTGTACTCTTCCCTCGACCGGTGTCGGCTGAGATGGGCGCCAGCCTCCTTGCAACCCTAATTAGGATTAATTGGTTCATAAAATTAATGAATGAGGATGACAATTTAGGAATACAAAAGCTGACTGTGGGTTCAGCAAGTTTCTATTCTGTTTTACTATAATAGAGCGAGTGTGCACTGAGACTAAAAAGGCACAATACTGACAAAAGGTACAGCTGCTAATCACTGTGTGTACTGATTATTATCCTCAGCATCACCACCATACAATCACGTAGGCAATATATCTTACATTTCTTGCATTTTCACCGCGCGCGTGTGTGTGTGTGTGTGTATGTGTGTGTGTGTGTGTGTGTGTGTGTTAAGCTGTATTCACTCAACTGAGGTGTAAAGCAATGTCAATATTTATTTCATGACATCTATGTACTATATACACTTCGGATTAAAAAAAGTGGCCTCAGGTAAAATTTTATGCCGCCTCATAAGGAAATGAGCTGTTGTGTTTTGCATTTTGACACAATTCTTATAGTGATCTTAAATGTGACACTTGTGTTTTTTTTTTCATCCATCAAAACGCAGTGTTTTTGTCTATAAAAATTTATTAAAATAAAATAAAAATGTCTTGCGTACTGAGTGAATGTAAAGCAGATGTGCGAGCCACTATGCTGCTGTGCCGCCCTTTTCGTGTGTGCTGGTTGTGCTTTTGTTACAGTCACCAAATGAAAAAGAAAGTTTGCACTTAGAGAATACAGAGTGGCTTCAGACTTTTGTACAGTACGATTCACAAACCATCTGAGTAATTGAAATATTTTTATGAGGTTGTTCAAAAAAATTGTATTCACAAACTTTTTTCATTTCAAATTATATTCTCTTCCCAGTCCATAAAGAAAGATGTGTTCATACTGCTGTGACCCCTGCTTTTTGTAAGAGACAGAATTAGACCATGAAAACAGAGCCTATTATCTCCTCTAAACCTCCAAAAAGAACCAGGCCATTAGTCTCAGTGAGAAGCCAGGTGTTGGCTTCTCTGTCTGTCTGGCTCCAGGTGCAGTGGTACAGCTGCTAGTCCTCAGACTGGACCAACTATACATTATGATTCACATGCATCATTAAGTTCTGCCCTGTGAACAATGAAAGATTGTCACACAGAGTATATTACAGTCGTCACTTCTGCTGAATTATGTTCTTGGGGTTTTTCTCTGAGACACTTCTTTAATTTGAAATTGTGGCTATATTTATATAGTATTTTTTAACAATGGATATCATTTGAATACAGGTTATCAGAAATACATCAATTTATTGGGCAGCACAGTGACATCGTGGTCAGCACGTCTGCCTCACAACAAGAAAGTGCTGGGGTTTGAGTCCCAGATTCGGGTGTTTCTGTCTGGAGTTTCTTTTGCGGGTTTCCTCCGGTTCCTCCGGTTTCCTCTAACAACTGAAAGACATGCACATTGAGCTAAATTGTTACAAATTGCCCCTGGCTGTGAATGTGAGTGTGGATGATTGTGTGTGCTGGTCTCATGATGCCCCGGTGAGCTATTCAATGTGTACCCCAAGTGTCAGCTGAGACACACCTAGTAGAATTACATGGCTCATTAAATGAGTTAGTGAGGAAAAATTTGGTAATAAGTTGTAATACAATGGTGATAGTGTCAAGGATGAAATCCCTCAGAAAACGTGAAGAAGAAACACTGAGAAGAGCCAGACTGAAAACTGAACCTCTCTTCAGTCGACACCAAATAATGTGATTGTTGGGAACTCTGTTCCTTAAGTGTATGATATTCAGTACAAAATTATAATTGTGTGCCAAGAAATTACCAATCATTTCAACATGACGTCAAGTTTTTGAAGATATCAGCCGTTCACTCATGGAGACTTGAGTGCAAAACTGTGACAGTTGAAGTCCTAAATTTTTATTGGCAGTTGTCATCCGATGTCATGGTAACAAAGCCACTTATATCAACAGCAGTCCAAAGCCATCTTGATGATTTAAACCTATATATTTTACAGTGTCCACATGCAGCCCTCTAAGCAGGAGTGAGTGGTTTCCAAATGATTGACAACTCAGCTACAAGTAGAACATGAATGATGAAGAAGGGGTCAGGATCACTGGTATCTCAATCATAGCATGGGTAGACCAACAGGGCTAGGGAGCAAGAGAAAATTATAGACTGCCAGGTATTCTCATTATCACGTAATTAAGAATGTTGCAAGTGAAGCATGCAAGCAAGTACTCTGACAGGACTCTGACAGGACTCTGGCAGGACTAGCCATGACAGCATAAATAAAAGGAAAGAATCAAAAGCTAACGCATGATCATGGGGTGACAGCATTTAACATCCCTGTTTGCCATAAATCCCTATGACCAACAACCCACGAAATTGGCTTCCTTACCAACCAAATATTATTTTCATATTCCTAAACCTAACCATCACTGAGACTATAGCTGAGTCCAGAACACTGTTAGTGAGGCTTTACATAGTTAAGGGATTTATGAGTGAAGTCTTAATTCCTTTCTGTAGTCTTTGTTATTCAAGCTACCACCAATAGCCTCCACTTTTTAATCAATGTAGGCATGAAACAAAAGGAGTTTGCGAGGATAAAACTGCACGAGACCATTTAGTGTTTTGGGCAATGAGATTTACATCTCATTTCTGAGAAAAAAAATAAAAAATCTGTAATGTTGCACAACACAGGGAAATATTCTGATATGCCAAGTATTTACAAGAGAGTCATTGATATTACCACTACTAAAGCATATTCTACAAAAATTATAATTTGTCAACAGTAAGTTTGTAGCTTCTCATGCGAATTCTACTTTTCTTCATTTTCAGCTCATTGTCCTTTGAGCCAAAGATCATTTGCCAACTCAGCTTTCCTGATGTTAATTGGTTTAGGAAAACAAAAGAAATGTTTTCCATGATTTCTGCACTTGTTGTTTGTACAACTCAGCACTAGCCAATAATGTGTTATTATGCACGGTGTCAGTGACGCAGCCCAACCAATCAAATGAGCTTAGATCATTACCAGGCTGGAACAGCCAATGAGGAAGGCAGCATGTCTGTGAGCATGAGACTGAAGTTGCCAAAAAGAACTGCTGATGTCCTACAAGATAGTTTTAAAAGGCTAGTAACAATAATTCACCACGGGTATGCACTTTAAATATCTGCTCAAAGCATTTGTACAAGGTGGATAAAAACCCATAAATGGAAGAGCAGTTGCTCTTCTGAAAAGTCAGACTGTTGCCATTTATTATCTTCTCAGAATTTACTGTACAGACTTGCTTAGCATTTCTGAATCATAAAACTCCAACTCTACCATGAAATGTCTGGTGGCTGCTGACCCTGACCCACCCACTCATATAATCACATCATAGCTCTGCACTACGTAGTTTAAAAAGAATTTTTTTTTTCATTTATTTATCTATTTATTAGCAATATCGGAAGAATCAAGGCCACTTCAATTGAATCGGGACATTTTTTAATCAAGCCAATATGCACAGACTGAGTGATGCTCAGTGATGCATGTTTGTTTATCCAGGGCGCAGCTGCTAGAGGACAAAGTGACAAGGGAATACCGAAAAAAAAAAGAGGAACATGACGAAGAGGGTTTTTTTTCCCCCTCATAACAAGATCCATAGCACTTGATGTAATTAGAAGGCATCTGGAATCAGGACAATTAAGGGTGGTTTGGCATCATGGAAAGTTGTCTCAGTGGGGTGAATTATAGGATTGCAGAGGGGGAGGAAGGGATTTTGGGACCCAAAAGATTGATGAGTTCAGTCTTTTTCCAAATGGTGCCCTTATACACATAATTGCACTGTGGAAATGAATGAATCATCATGATACAAACCCAGATTAGGATACAGTAATTGCTCATCAAACAAGAAGCCTGCACTGTCAGCCCCAAAACTGCAGCATGAAGACTCTTTGTAATGCATTAATGTGATCCATCTTATTCCTGCTCTGCACATTAATCTTTATTTTACACCGCACGCCTTGTTAATTATACCAGGTTCCTTTTTTGAGAAGGTTGTAACCTATGCAAAAGACATTACACTTACTGTACAGTTTCCGCTGCTTTATGAACAAATATAACATGATCTGCCTCTTAAAGTTTGCCACAATATTATTTTTAGATATCTTTCTCCTTTTAGTCTTAAAGGGGACAATGCACTTACCAGGCATACAGAATAAATATTGTACAAGAAATAATTGTGGAATATTTATGATGTAATCTGTAATGAACTGTTAAGTAATTAATGGATGATTCACGTGTGTTAAACTGTTAAACTTGTAATCGAACTGTTAAGTGCTTATTAAATGATTATATTATTATAATTGTTAAACCGATAACAATCAAACTGATGAGTGGCTGTTAAATTTGTAATCAACCTGTTAAGTGTTTAACTGATTAGTCAGATGAAATAAGTGGATATGGATATCCAGAAGGATTGCAGAAAGGCCAAAAAATCCGAGCTGTGTGACGTTCGAGTAACCAACACCAAATGAGACCCCCACGTAGCGTAAAGCTGCAGAGCTCAGAAGAGAGCACATTTGAATACAGGTCTTTTGAGGCGTACGAGCTTAACATCAACATAACCACGGACTGCTTTCTTTATTTACAGGCTTGGAAATAATGGTGGCAAAAGCTTGAACAGAACTATTCAAGGCTATATAAGCTCGTGCTCCAGAGAGGAGGGGAGTTGGTCTTCGACTGCTCATTTGGAGATCGCACCGGTTGTACTGTTGATGCTTTGTTATTCTTTGTACTTTGTCAAAATAAATTATCTCTGATTTTTGAACCCGAGTCTCTTGGTGAATAAAACTGTCTTCCACAACAATATGAAATAGTGTTGGCACTGTATCTATGTCTTGTTATTTTTAATGTAAATTGACACAGAACAAAAATAAGATGTAGAACAGGTGAATAAGTGATATAAAGCCTGTGAGCTGAAGTGGTCTTGATTGGAAACTTTTGTATTCAGCCAAAATGAACTGATAAATGATAAAACATGGTACATATTGGTTATGTTTAACAACGTAGGAAAGTATGTTTACTTTTACGACATGACAAAAGTGTAGACGAAGGCGGTTTACGACATGTGGGAAAAAAAGTGCAACACAGAAGCTAACCTACATCATCTCTGTCTATTTAATTTTTTTTTCTCTCTTAAATTGGGAACATTACAGTATTCATATTTATAGTACTATTATATATTATTCATATTTATATATTACTCTTGATAAAACAGAAGAAGCATCATCAAGGATTTTGGAGAAGACAGATATGAACTGATGGAGGCTTGAAAACACCTCCTGACAAGCTTGACCATTTTGTTTGTGGACACTGCTCAAAAAATGAGCTGGGGTCATTGAATGTTCTCCACTTAAAAATCCATTATTTCCTGTATTAGAGGAAAGAAGACATTCTTTCTCCTGTGTGAGAGGGCGAGATGATAGTGGACAAGACAGTTCATCAACCACAGGGACATCTTCCTCCCACAAATGGCCCCAATTTATACTTTCACTGTGTCAATTCAAAACAGTATACACCTTTACAAGTAGATCTTTACATGTACATCTTTATTCTACAGAGGGGTATAGGGCACTGAATGTAACAGATACCCATTAGCTGTGTATAGAACAGATGTAATTTATCTGTAGGAAGTTAAGTCTTTAGTAAAATGCTGGGTTTTGTGCTTTAGCAGATGTAAGATCTTTAATAGTCTATTGTTCGAGTATCCTTATCAGCTAAGGGTAGCGTGCACTGGAATGTGTTTCATCAATAATGTCTTGACAAGATCAAGATTTTCCAACAAAGATGGCTGGTGTCCAAAGAGAAGTGCAGCTTTTATAGATTCTGCCAGTATTGAAACAGTATACATGAATTTCTGACTGCAAGCCTTCAGTGTGCCCAATCAAAATGGAGAAAATTAGACAACACTTGAGTATTTAGGAAAAACAAGTAAATGATTCAAGTTATATTTTGATGATGAAAAGTATGGGAAAATATAATATCTAAATAAGTCTTCTTTTCCTTTCGGCTGTTCCCTTCAGGGGTCGCCACAGCAAATCATCTGCCTCCATCTCACCCTGTCCTCTGCATCTTCTACTCTTACTCCAACTACCTTCATGTCCTCCTTCACCACATCCATAAATCTTCCCTTTGGTCTTCCTCTAGGCCTTCTGCCTGGTAGTTCTAACCTCAGCATCCTACTACCAATATATTCACTATCCCTCCTCTGTACATGTGCAATTCATTTCAATCTAGCCTCTCTGACTTTGTCTCCAAAACCTCTTACATGTACTGTCCCTCTGATTTACTCATTCCTGATCCTATCCATCCTCGTTACTCCCAAAGAGAACCTCACCATTTTCATCTCTGCTACCTCCAGTTCAGCCTCCTGTTTTTTCCCCAGTGCCACTCTTTCTCAACCATACAACATCGCTGGCCTCATCACCGTCTTGTACGCTTTTCCTTTCATTCTTGCCGATACCTTCCTATCACACATCACACCGGACACTTTTCTCCAGCCATTCCAACCTGCCTGCATACGCTTCTTCACCTCTTTTCCACCTTCTCCATTGCTCTGAATTGTTGAGCCCAAGTATTTTAAATCCTCCATCTTCTTTATCTCTGTCCCCTGTGACCTCACCGTTCCTCTTGGGTCCATGTCATTCACACACATGTATTCTGTCTTACTGAGGCTAACCTTCATTCCTCTCCTTTCCAGGGCATACCTCCACCTCTCTAGATTTTCCTCCACTTGTTCTTTGCTCTCACTACAGATCACAATGTCATCTGCAAAAATCATAGTCCATGGAGATTCTTGTCTAACCTTGTCTGTCAGTCTGTCCATCACCTTAGCAAACAAGAAGGCGCTCAGAGCTGACCCTTGATGCAGCCCCACCTCCACATTGAACTCTTCTATCACACCAACAGCAAACCTCACCATGTTTTACATCTCTCATACATGTCCTGCACCACTCTAACATACTTCTCTGCCACTCCAGACTTCCTCATACAATACCACAGTTCCTCTCTTGGCACCCTGTCATATGCTTTCTCCAGATCCACAAAGGCACAATGCAGCTCCCTCTGACCTTCTCTGTACTTCTCTATTAACATCCTCAAGGCAAACACTGCATCTGTGGTGCTCTTTCTTGGCATGAAACCAAACTGCTGTTCACAAATGCTGACCTCTGCCCTTAGTCTAGCTTCCACTATTCTTTCCCATAACTTCATCGTATAGCTCATCAACTTTATCCCTCTGTTGTTGCCACAACTCTGCACGTCTCCCTTGTTCTTAAGAATGGACATCAGCACACTTCTCCATTCCTCTGGCATCCTCTCACTGTCTAAGACCTTGTTCAATATTCTTGTCAGAAAATATACTGCTACCTCTCCTAGACACTTCCATACCTCCACCGGTATGTCATCAGGACCAACTGTCTTTCCACTTTTCATCCTCTTCAATGCCCTCCTCACTTCACCCTTACTAATCTTTGTCACTTCCTGGTCCTCAACAGTCACCACTTCTACTCTTTTTTTCTCTCTCATTTTCCTCATTCATCAGCTTTTCAAAGTACTCTTTCCATCTTCCCAGCACACTTCTGTTATCAGTCAATACATTTCCCACTCTGTCCTTAATCACTCTAACTTGCTGCACGTCCTTCCTATCTCTATTTCTCTGTTATGCCAACCTGTATAAATAATTTTCTCTCTCCATACTGTCCAACCTATTATACAAGTCATCATACGCCCTCTGTTTGGCCTTTGACACTGCTACCTTCACCTTACGCTGTGTCTCCTTGTATTACTGTTTACTCTCTTTGGTCCTCTCTGTGTCCCACTTCTTCTTAGCTAACCTCTTCCTTTGTACACACACCTGCACTTCCTTATTCCACCACCAAGTCTCCTTATCTACTGTCCTGCCAGAGGAGACACCAAGTACTCTCCTACCTGTATCCCTGATCACATTAGCTATAGTTGTCTAGTCATCTGGAAGCATTTCCTGACCACCCAAAGCCTGTTTCAACCCCTCCTTGAAAACAACATGACACTCTTCCTTTTTCAGCTTCCACCACTTTGTCTTCTGCTCTGCCTTTGCCTTCTTCTCCTTTCTCACCATCAGCATCATCCTGCACACCACCATCCTATGCTGTTTGGCAACACTCTCATCCACTACCACTTTGCAGTCACTGACTTCCTTCAAATTACATCGTCTACACAAGATGTAGTCTACCTGTGTGCTCCTACCTCCGCTTTTATAAGTCACCCTATGCTCCTCTCTCTTCTGGAAGAAAGTATTCACCTTGGCCATTTCCATCCTTTTTGCAAAGTCTATCAACATCTGTCCTTCTGTGTTCCTGTCCTGGATACCAAACCTGCCCATCACTTCCTCGTCCCCTCTGTTTCCTGCACCAACCTGTCCATTGAAGTCTGCCCCAATGACCACTCTTTCACCTCTGGGGGTACTCTGCATCACTTCATCTAATTCACTCCAAAATCTCTCCTTCTCTTCTAGCGCACATCCTGCCTGTGGGGCATAAGCACTGACAACATTGAACATCACACCTTCAATTTACAACTTGAGACTCATCACTCTGTCTGACACTCTTTTGACTTCTAGAACATTCCTGACAAACCTCTCCTTCATGATGACTCTTACTCTATTTCTCTTCCCATCCACACCATGATAAAACAGCTTAAACCCTGCTCCTAAGCTTCTAGCCTTGCTACCTTTCCACCTAGTCTCCTGAACACACAGTATGTCCACCTTCCTCCTCTGCATAATGTCAGCTAGCTCACTACCTTTTCCTGTTATAGTTCCAACATTCAAAGTCCCTACTCTCAGTCCTAGAATCATGCCTATCCTTTTCTCTCTCTGCCTATGGACACGCTTCCCACCTCTCCTTCTTCAACTTCTCCTTCTTCGACCTCTCCTTCTTCGGAGAGCTGGTTAACAGCACTGATGGCAGTCATTGTTAGCCAAAGCCTCGACCGATCCGGTATAGAATTTGTTTTGACGATTCGCATTCTGTATTCTGGCAAAAGTTTACACCGGATACCTTTCCTGTCGCAACCCTCTGCATTTATCCGGGCTTGGGACCGGCATGAGGACGGACACCTCTCCTCTCACGGCTGCATTATAATATCTAAATAAGTATATACATTATAAAGCTTTTTTTAATCATGTTTCCTGGTAAATTATGCTGTATCTTTTCAATTCGTGTAAAAATGGCAGAATAACACATTTGATTGACCTAGGACTGGCTAGGTTTTCTTTCAACAACCCTCAAGAGATTTCTCAAAACATTGCTAGGTTTTACCAGAAAATATCTCAGTGAATATGCAATACATTTTTAGCTCATATCTATTACAGACTGTAAAATAATCCAGTAAGTTTATTAAGCACATAAAGGCATTTATTTTTAAATTTTGAACTCTACAGATTTTATAATACGTAAGAATGTATCAGCGCCATCTCTTTAAAAAAACTCACAAACAACAATAATAATAATTAAAACTAATTATTTTATTCATTCATTTGCCAAACAATTTACTTGTGGGATGCTGCCACATGGTGAACGTAGGATACACCCTGAACAGTTCATCAGTCCATCGCATGGCACACACACACACACACACACACACACACACACACACACACAAAACCACTCACAATGACACATTGGGCAATTTGAAGCAGCAAGTTAGCCTAATTTGCATGCTTTTGGGCTCCAGGAGAAAACTGAGGAGAAAATTCACATCAGCATGAGAAAAACATGCATACTCCACACGAATACACCTTTGCCAATCCCGTGACTCAAAAGTAATCATAATAATAAATAAATAAATAAATAAATAAATTTGAAAAACACTGTTCTTAATAGCCTTTCTGTCAATAATCAAACACCAGCTGATAGTATGGACTGTCCATACAATATAGTAACATAATAAAATAATATCACAAATCTTTATATGAGGTGATTTTTTAAATATTATTTATATTTTTAAAGATCAGTTCTTAAATTCATTCCCAATAAAGCAGCCTGGAATCAGACTCACAGAGTCAAGCAGATGAGAGAAACAGTAAGAGAGCACATTCCCTCGTTGCTGGCACAACATGGCCCTGGATGCCTTGGCAGATGAAAGTGACTTAATAGTCACTCTTTAAAAGAAATCTCTGCATCTTTCTGGCATGTAGGGCTCTTCTATCAGCGCCAGATGTGCCACTAGTGACTTTGATGAAAGCTTTTAGAGACTGAATAAGCATCGAACTCATCACACCACAAATCAGCTATCCTATTCAATGCTTTTTATTACGTCACTAGTAGCCTCTATAGCTGAACAATTAAGCTATGTCAAAATAAAAGCAAAATTATTGTTAGACCAAAAAAAAACCCTGTTATCTGATTTCACTGTAGTCAGTTTGGTAATACCCTACCTATTTATCTTAGGTATGTATAACACATAGTGCTACCCTTTATAAAATAAAATAATATTTTGCCATATGCTGTACAGTACATATTTTTAGTGATAATATATAGGTGCACTATGCAAGAAATAAAACTATGGATCAGTTTACAAATCTGAACTAATTAATTACAAAACAATACAAAATACGGGGCAGTGGTGGTCTAGTGATATAGGGCGCTGGATTGCTGATCCTAAGGTTGAGGGTTCGAGTCCCACTCTCCACAAGGTTATCACTGTGTGTGCCCCCCCCCCCCCCCCCCCCCCCCAGTGCAGCTAACTGGGTTATTAAAGGCCGGCCATGTCTCTCACTGTCTATGGTGTGAGGTTCATGTAAAAGAACCATTGCTGACTTTCGACAAGAGTAGCTGCAAAGCCGTCAGCGTATTTCTGCCCTGCAATGGTCTGGTGAGCTGTTCAGGGTGTACTCTGCCCTCGCCCGGAGTTGGTTGGGATGGGCACCAGCCTCACCGCGACCCTAAATAGGATTAAGCGGTTACAGAAAATGAATGAATGAATACTATTTGAAGCTGTTAATTAATAATCTGAGTTGAAAGTTAAACTATGTATATATATATATATATATATATATATATATATAGTGGATGCTGATATAGCGCAATTTTATACACACATGCTCAATGCGCATGAGACCCCAGCACTCCCTACACTCCGGGTACCCGTCGTCACTGCAAGGCACCAGTTTTTGCGTTGTTCTATCCTTTTGATGCTGAGCGCCAAGCAGGAAGCAACAACTCCCAAATTTTAACGTCTCATAGTATGACACAGCCGGATTCAAAGTCCGACCTTCCAGAGGATAAAGCGGACGCTCTACCAACTGAGCTAAATCCCCGGTAACTAAATAAATTCTTAACAATGAGTCAAATGTTTCCTGGTTTTATTTACTAAAATTCCGAACAGTTTTAACATTATTTTGTATTTTTTTTCACTGAATAATCTTAGTTACCAGTTATATATATTGGACAGAATGTTTAAGAAACTACAACTAATCTTCATTGGACAGGTACTTTGTGTGAGATTTCACCATGCACTCTCAGACTAATAATGAAAAGGAGGAGTGAATCAGTCACCACAAAAGAGCTGCAGAGAGAACAATAGGCAAGGAACTGCACTTTAATGAGCTCTAACACCCCACACATACCTCCTCTGCTGAAAGGGAAGCACAGAGATGCATACCTAACAGCCTTTAAATAATCCTGAACTCATTTTAAAACAACATACTCAGGTTAGAATATAAACTTCAAATGTCTGAATTAAATTAATTGGTCCTGTAGGCTTCCCTGTGACCATATCAGATAAGTAACATAGATCAGGGATGAATGAATAGATTTATGAATCGATGGATAGATGGACTTATTTGGCAATAATTCTGTTTATCATATTTGGGTAAGATTGCCAGTACTGTGTAGCTAAAGGCGTTTTCATTCTATATAACAGTATGCTTTTACATTTTTTAAAAATAAAAGCATATTAAAATAAGTGTGAGGTTAAATGTCTGTAGAAATCGTATTTACAGTTCTGTACTATTGTCATTCTACCAAGTGTAGGTGATGATGCAAATGCAACAGTCGGTAACAATAGTATCATTCATTCATTCATTTTCTGAACCGCTTAATCCTAATTAGCGTCATGGGGAGGCTGGCGCCCATCTCAGCAAACTCTAGACGAGGGCAGAGTACACCCTGGACAGTGCACCAGGCCATTGCAGGGCAGTAACAATAGTATTTAATATTAAACACTATCACCTCCATTTCACTGGTTATGGGGCAGTGGTGGTCTAGTGGTATAGGGCGCTGGATCACTGATCCTAAGGTTGGAGGTTCAAGTCCCACTTTCCACAAGGTTGTCACTGTCCCCCTCAGGGCAGCTAACTGGGTTATCAATGGCAGGCCATGTCTCTCACTGTCTACTGTATGGTGAGAGGTTCGTGGAAAAGAACCATTGCTGACTTTCGTAAAGAGTAGCTGCAAAGCCGTCAGTGTGTTTCTGCCCCTTGCTCAAAAGGGTTGTGTCTGGAAGGGCATCCGACATAAAAACCTATGCCAAATCAAACGTGCGAATCATTCACTGTGGCTACCCCTGATAAAGGGAAAAAGCCGAAAGGAAATCATCATCACCTCCATTTCACTGGACAACGGCATGCAAAGATCATAGCAGAAAGTCGTGGAATGCAATCTATGGAAGAGCTTTGGCATTTTTGCATGGAAAACGGCTGCAAATCCTACGGAAAAATTGAAATTCTTACACCCCCATTTCACTGGACTATGGCATGCAAGGATTGTGTAGCAGAATTGCGCGGAATGCAGTCTACAGAAAAGCTTCAGCATTTTTACATGGAAAATGGGTGAAAATCCTACGGAAAAGTGGAAATTCTTACACTCTTGGAACGTTCACAGCATGTGCGGAACAGTACAGAAAAGGACCCAAAAGTAACCCCACAAAACATTCATGAAATATTTTTTCTGTGAACGTGCTTTTAAACATGTTCAAAAGCACATTCACGGAATATTTTGACCTGCTGGAAGCATACGGAAGTGGAGGAAGACTTGAGGAATAACTACGGAATGACACGGAATGACACGGAAGATGACGGAATAATTGCGGAAGACAACATTTTTGCTTCCGTAAGTCTGCCGTGCTCCTGTGAAATGGGGGTATGTTATTAAATGTATGAGAAGCTGACAAGAGTTTTGAAGCTGAAGTATAGAAGCCTAAAAGCTGTTGCCTGAGCCCAGAGTGGCCATAGTAAAACTCATGATGAAAGAACAAACAGACAAGAAAGTGAACACACTGAGCTCTTCAGATTAGGCTGTCTTAAATAAGAATTAAGACTCAAAACAACCAATGTGATCTGGAGAGTGATTAACAAGGTAACTTAACAGGTGAAAGCGATGAATGCAGGAGGGGAGGCGTGGAAAAGTAAACCCAGACTATGAACTCCTTTACCTGAGAAAGTAGGAAGCAGAGGCAGTGAGAATATGATTACTATGGCATTCATTCATCAATATCAGAGGTATTTATTTATAGATTTATTTGTAAGGCAGTTCACCTAATGTGTATGTTTATAGACTGTGGAAGGAAACCATAATACCCGTGTAATCTCCACACAAGGACTTGAACCCAGGATGTCCTTGCAAATAGAAAGTTTGTTGTTAAATTACTGCATATCAAAGAAAATCAATTTATAGGTTATACTTTAAATTATAAGATTAGAAAAGTTGTGCACAGGACATTATATGTTATGGTTTGTTTCCAATTAATCCTTTCGAGGAACTGCAAATCAATGCAAATCAATGCAAAGTTTTCTTCACCTTTTTGGCCTTTATCTTGTGATTAAATATGTACTGCAGGGAGTGATCTAGTCCAGAATAAAAATCATTCCGAATAAATAGGTTCACTGACTACAAGCTGAACATTCACCATCAAGATATCCCCTTTTTAAATAAAAAAATATCTTGTCTTGAATGATAGGTAACGGTAAAGTATTTATTTTTGATAAGCATGTTTGTGGTCACATTCCACTACTTTCTAACTTTTGCATATTGCATTTAGTCAAGTTTTTTATACTTAAGAATTAAAAAAAATACTCAAATATGGTATAAAATATAATTACTCTGTAAGGTAAATGTAAAAATTCATTTTCTGCACCAGTTTCTTAAAGTTCTGTGGCATTGACGTTAAAATTGTATTTTAAAAATCCTGTGCAGGAGGTGAGAAATTAGGCATATGATTCAACATGTGCCAAAGAAAATACAGTCGGCCCTCTACTTAATGAAAACCTCTCAATAGGAAAAATCCAGGTTACGAAAACATTTTCCTAAATTTGTCCTCTTTTTACGAAAAGCGCCAAATGCGCCATTCAAAAATTCAAACATTCAAACAATGCGTGAGTTGCTCTCTCATTGGCTGTCTCCCAACATCCTGCCCCGCTGGCCTCCCATTGGCCAGGAGGGTGCTGAACTGCACCCATACTTCCTGTACCAATACTTCCTGTTTGTTACACGCGTGAAGAAGAGTGGAATGTTGGCATGTGAGGGTTTTTTTTTGAGATTGATCATTGCAGCGTTATATTTCGTTATCCATCATGGTGATTCCCGGTGACACAGAAAAGAAGAAGCGGGCTGCGTTATCAATCAAAGTGAAGCAGGAGATAATAAAAAAATACCAAAGGGGGATGCGGTTGAGCGAAATTGCGATGGAGTATGGCCGAAACCCCTCTACAATCGGAACGATATTGAAGCAGAAGGAGACCTTAAAAGCGGAAATACAGTGACGGAGGTGATTATATCGGAATGAAATTGAAGCAGAAGGAGGCATGAAAAGCAGAGTGCTCCGTGGGACAAGGCCTCCAATCTTGCAAGGAAGCAAGTTAATATTGAATCGGACTTCTAATCTTTCAAACAGGTACTGTAATTCCGCTTTAAATACAACATCCCTTCTCAAAAGCTCCGTCGGCTACGCGCTGCGTGTGGGCGGAGCCTACATTCGGCAAAACACACCAGAAAGAGTTTTGTGTGTGTGTGTGTGTGTGTGTGTGTGTGTGTGTGTGAGAGAGAGAGAGAGAGAGAGAGAGAGATGGAGAGAGACAGTGTTGTGTGTGTGTATGTGTGTGTGTGTGTGTGTTAATAAAAAATGTTTAATAATGGTTTAATTAATGAATATGTTAATAAAATGATTTAATATGTTAATAAAATGTTTAAATTGTTTAATAAATCATTTTCTTTTACTTTTAACACACATTACATACATATTTCATACAAAATTGGTGTACTTTCATCATTTTTAAAGGGTTTATGGGGTAGTCTTTGGAGCCTTGGAACAAATCACGTGTTTTACATGTAAAATGCGCCCCTACTTATGAAAACTCCAGGCTACGAAAAAGGCTCTGGAACAGATTCATTTCGTAAGTAGAGGGCCGACTGTATGCTCTCGTTCTAAAAGCTAGTAACTCTTACTCACTGGCCAAACCACTTTATCCTATTAGGGTCAGAGGGAGGTGAGATCTTATCTCAGCTGACTATAAGCAAAGGTTGGGTACACCCTGAACAGCTCCCTAGTCCATCACAGGACCAACACACAACTATTCACAGTCATATTTACACCTAGGTGCAGTTATCCAGTTAACTTAATATGCATGTATCTGGACTGTGGGAGAAATCCGGAGGTACCCGAAGGACACCCACGCAGGCACAGGGAGAACGAGCAAACGCTACACAGAGACATCATCTCCAAGCTCGAGACTCAACTCAGGACATCATGCTGTGGGGTGGATGTGCTAACCTGGACGCAACATTTATTGTAAACATTCTATCCTATGTGTCATATTATTGTACAAAACCAAGGTTTGTTGTTATTCTAGTGTAGTTCAATCTGAAAATTCTTGTAACATATTTTCAATCAATAGTCTATCTCTAGTCAGCAAACATACTGCTTTTTGAAACAGGCGCAGCCAAATAAGCCTCAGGAATTTCAAAAGACATAGAAGGCATGGCTAATATTTCCAGAACTTCTGCTGTAAAAAATGTTACAGCTTGTCTCTGAAATGTGAGACATGTACTCAACTCTAACTCCTTTCATGTCTGCTTTCAAAAAGCTCATGAATAAAGATGAGCTACCTTTAATTATTGCTCGAATTTGAGGATTTCTGCAGGAGTTGTGCTATAATCTGCAGTGAAGGGGATTATCTTACTGCACCTGGAAGATGACACACTATATCTTCAATTCCAGCCAAAGCTCTTCAGCAATTTAATAGGGGGCAAATGTGGTTCTACATTTTCTCTCAGTAACTGGAGAAAAGATATGTAGGGATTCCCCGTCTCGATGCATGAGAGCCTGTTTGTGCACGAGCACCATTCACACACTTGCTCATTTCTATCACAGCTCTGGGAAGGAGTCAACTTGATACTGAATTGTTTGTGTTTACCTCACAGCTTATCAGAAGTTCCCAGACACTTTTTGTTGAGCGTAAGACCAGTAAGGTGATGAACAAAAAGAAAAGAGGAAACCTGAAATAACAAGTTGTGTAAACAAGGAGAGAGAAGCACTGGCTTGAATTTTTTTGTACAGCATTATAAAGTCCTCATTATGTCCAAAATGATTTTTAGAGACGAACTTTCTTTCGAGATGGTATATACAACTTTAACGACATAGAAAAATGTGGAACTCTTTTCAAAGCACTGTGGCAGAAGTATTTTTTCCTCTGTGTCTGACCCTTCCAGACAGATGGTGTAGGAATTCAGTATTTGTATGGTGCGCTTTGTGATTGACATTTGTTATGGGCATGTATTGCATAGTGGCTTTGCATAGTAAAAACAAATTAATTATTTCTCTACAAACCCTACTCGCCACCAATGAGCAAGCCCACATCAATGATGGCAAAGTGAAGCTCCCTCAGTCAACATAAAGAAACCTTGATAAAGCAGACTTTAAAAAAAAAAAAATCCTTATTTGGGTGAAACCAGAAAAATATAAACCATGTAACAGAAACATCATCATATAACATTAACTCTAGCTGGTATTCTTATAGCTGTAACTATAATTGCATCATGTATGCCAGTATTTGGTAGACAGTCATCACTGTATAGGTGGGGCCGGTGATGTAGTGGTTAGGGTGCTGTGCTCATGATCGAGTGGTTGCGTGTTCAAATCCCAGTTAGACCTCCACTGTGCTAAGACCCCTTGGCAAGGTCTCAACCACAAGTGTGTCTCTGTTCACCCAGCAGTATAAATGGGTACCAGTAAAAATATACTGGGAAGGTAACTTGCGATGGACTTAGCGTCCCATCCAGGAGGAGTCGAACTCCTGGTCGCTTCACGCTACGGAAACCGGGGATAAGCACTGGCCTGATGAGCCACTAGGCTCGGGTGTAAAAAGCCACATCACTGTATAAGGGAACTCAGTCATTTACAAAGCTTTAAATGTGTTAATCTGGGAAAGGTCACTGTAACTGGTAATGCTAAAGTCTCACATAGTTGATACATGAGCACTCTGGCTGGCATTACCAAAGCCATTATGTGAGCATTCCGGCGAATTCTCGGAGCAGTCTCTCACAGAAAAAAAAAAAAAAAAATAGTCAGAGGAAATATACACTTGCCTGAGAAACGTGAGCGTCTGCACTGTATAGGTTGGAAGCCATCATGCCTACAGGTAATAACTGCAATGCATATATCTTTGCAAGTTACTCTTCACAGAACTCTACAGTAACATCCAGCAGGTGATGAATGCCTTGTGGATGCATTCATAGTTGCAATGGCTTAATTGATTGGTGCTTGATCCACTGTAATTTTCAACATGATGTAACTTTCCATGAAGGAAGTCACACCCTCCCTGTTTTCACAGTAGCTCCCCAGCGCTCATGTCTTCCAGTGGAAGTGCATGGTACCCATACAGGATATTGCCCGTTGGCCACTGCATTCATCTCTCAAAGTCATTCTGGCTATCTGAGACCGAGGATTAACAGTGTGCACAAGGTGTCAGAATTCACCCTGGAGTGGGTCAGCCAGTCCATCACAGAGTACCATTCGAACACTCATTCACACTTAAGTGCAATTTACAATAACTAATTCACCAACATGCATAATTTTACAGTGAGATCTCAGTAGCTAAGGCTTTGGGTTAGTGATCTGAAGGTCAGGGGTTCAAGCCCCAATATCATTAGCTGCCACTGTTGGGCCCTTGGACAAGGCCCTAAACCTTCAATTGCACCATTGTGTAAAAATAATAAATATATCTTGATTGGTATAAGTGTGCAAGTAAGGGCAATGGTGGCCTAGTGGTATAGGGTGCTGGATTGCTGATCCTAAAGTTGGTGGTTCGAGTCCCACTCTCCGCAAGGTTCTCACTGTCCCCCCAGTGCAGCTAACTGGGTTATCAAAGGCCGGCCATGTCCCTCACTGTCTACGGTGAGAGACATGTAAAAAGAACCATTGCTGACTTTCATAAAGAGTAGCTGCAAAGCCGTCAGCATGTTTCTGTCCCTAGCTAAAGGGTTGTGTCAGGAAGGGCATCCGACTTAAAGACCTAGGCCAAATTAAAAGTGCGAATCAGATGATTCACTGTGGCGACCCCAGAAAAAGGGGAAAAGCCGAATGGAAAAGTAGAAGAAGATTGGTATAAGCGTGCCTGCCAAATGTCATAAATGTAAATATGAATTTTGGACATTGGGAACATTGGGTACAAGACGGTGATGAGGCCAGCGATGTTGTATGGTTTAGAAACAGTGGCCCTGGGGAAAAGACAGGAGGCAGAGCTGGAGGTAGCAGAGATGAAAATGTTGAGGTTCTCTTTGGGAGTAACGAGGATGGATAGGATCAGGAATGAGCACATCAGAGGGACAGCACATGTAAGACGTTTTGGAGACAAAGTCAGAGAGGCTACATTGAGATGGTTTGGACATGTACAGAGGAGGGATAGTGAGTATATTGGTAGTAGGATGCTGAGGTTGGAACTACCAAGCCGAAGGCCTAGAGGAAGACCAAAGAGAATATTTGTGGATGTGGTGAAGGAGGACATGAAGGTAGTTGGATTAAGAGTAGAAGATGCAGAGGATAGGGTGAGATGGAGGCAGATGGTTCGCTGTGGCGACCCCTGAAGGGAAAAGCCAAAAGGAAAAGAAGAAGAAGAAGAAGACAAATTTTGGACACTGGGAGGAAGCCAGAGAACCCTTTACATCACCATAGCACATTTCTAAGGAAAACATAACTGATATGGTACTGAAAAGGTATAGGTTTAAAGCAACAACAAGTTTCTTTTGCTAGTAGGAGATGAGATAAAAAAGGATTCTCATTTACTACACCAAGCATGAGGTATAATAATTACAAAGATGATATGACATGGCATGACAGTTGAATAGAACAGGAGAGCAACATGTTGGTGAGGATCTCAGCTTTAATTGACAGTTATTTCCTTGCATCAGTAATATGCTCGACAGAAGCATTGCAGGCAATCATTGAGTGTGTTGACTTGTCATAGTGACAAACCTGTCATAGCCCTAAAAATATGGTACATGTTACACTCATCTGAAAATCCTTATTGAAATACTTGTATACATCTACTTTAAATGGAACACCTGCTGTACACAGCTGCTCACTTATGTAGTTATCCAATCAACCAGTCACATGGCAGCAGCATAATGCATAAAATCAGACCGATGTAGGTCAAGCACTTCTGGTAATCTTCATATAAAACATAAAATGGTGAAACAAAAGGACAAAGTGTCAGTGCAGTATCTCGGCATAGTTGTTGACATAGTTGTTGGTGAGAGTTTGAGTATTTCAGAAACTGCTGATCTCTTGGGGTTTTCACAGACCACAGTTTCTAGAGTTTACTCAGAATGAATTGCGGGGATTTGCAGTAAGTAAGGGATTCTGTGAGTAAAAACACCTTACAGATAAGAGAGACCAGTTTTCTAGACAATGTGTAGTGTGAATGACAGCACTTGAATACAGCCACCTGATTTTAGGGTCACTAGATTTCTCACTGATCTCTTGTAGCAGGTAAACCAATTGCCATTTCATCAAGCAAGAATTAACAAGGTCTATCTAACAATTAATTCAAATAGCAGATAGATCTTGTTAATTCTCGATGATTTATTCAACCAACGTAGGATGAAAAACTGCGCATAGTCATTTCCACTGACATGAATGGAGGCTTTGATCAAGGTTTATCTCATGTGTGCAAGTTTCCGAAACAGTGTAGAAGTGTGCTGCAGCACAAGTCTGGCAATGGAGTCAGAGAATTAGTCTAATACAGATTTGGGCACTGCCCAAAAGTGGAGCTCCTGATAGATGACATTATAGGACGCTAATCTTCTGGAATTTATCCAGGATAATGACATGAAATTGTTTCAATTGGTCATTGCTTAAATGTTGTTTTGGTTACCAACGTTTGGTGTCCCTTCCTATATATTCCTTAGTATACATTTCCAGATGTCAGTGTAACACATGTAAACACATGGTTACTAATTTTATTGGAAAAAACCCTAGTTTCCAACACTCCCTGAAAGCACTAGTTTCCTAGTCCCCTTGAGCGCGTCATAGGCACGTGCTGCATGCGACCAGCAGAGCGTGTAGGAGAGCGTAAAGAGCAGGACGCATACAGAGCCCTCGAAAAGCGACACGAAGCCTTGTATGTGTTTTGTTCTCTCTCAATCGAACCGGGTGGAGAGAGTTTGTTTTCTTGGAAACTCCGACTGGTTTTTTAGTGGATCTGGATTTGATCTGGAAGCTGGTTTCGGACACGGATGGCGAGCCAAATCCAGTGAGAACTCTTGGTGGATCCAGAAGCAGTGTGGCCAACTGTTCTCTGGATGCGAGAGTAGATCTACAGACCCAACCACTTCAAATCACAGGATCCCAGATAAGAATAGATAAAAACACCTTTATCCCAAACGGATCACAATCCTGGAAAAGACTCCCGGGTTCACACGAATCAAACCTTAGAGATTTAAGCTTATTTTATTTTATTTTTAATTTGTAAAGAAAGTTCTACAATATTGTTTGCACTGTTTCTTGTAGTATTGTTAATTGTAATAAATCTGCCGGCTGTTCAAATTCAAATCTCCACAATTCATTTTACTCCTCCAGAACCTAGTATAAAATCTAGCACAGCTATATCAAGCTGGTGTTACATCAAAGTGGCGAGCCAGCCAGGAGGAGTTTTGGCTACATTTTGCCTCTAAATTAATAATTTGGCATACAGTTTGGCAGTTTTATGACAGTTTTTGTACAACTTTTCCCACAAAAGAAATATGGATATCATTGAACGTGAAGGTATCAAAGTACCAAATGCTGTATTAATTAGTGGTTTTTCTGGTACTGAGACTGATGAAGAAGTTATTAAGTTTTTAGAAAAGTATGGTTCTATTACACGAACAGTGAAACTTACTACTTCTGACCCTGACTTTGAAAATACAGCCGTAGTTGAGTTTGAGTATGGCACTGCTATTGAGTCAATTCAGGCTGAACTACCATGTCAAAGAGCAACATCTGACCCAAAGGTTGTTCACAAAATTCAGCTCTTATCCCCACTTTATAGTGATAAGTTAACAGCTGATCTGACCAAGTCTTTTCTCTTTGATTTAAAGGGAATTGCCAAAGCAAGCGGAATAGATTATGAGAAATTGTTGCTTGGTGAACTTAACAAACTTCAGGCCTCTGCTGCTGAAAGTGAAGGTATAGCTTCCACTGACGCTACTCCAGTAACTGAAAGTTTAACAGGTGATTCTGTTGTGACACAAACAAATAGGGAAACTCTCACAACTACCTCAAACTCTGATATTCCCAGTTCTCCAATCAACAGCAGACCAACTCCTAATTTAAATCCCGAACACTTGAGCAACCCTGAAGTCCAGAGGGTGAATGTCGAGCACATTGTCAGAAGTGCTGACACGTCCCAAACTTATCTGAACTCTTCCAAGTTCAGGTCGTTCTCCGGAAAATTTCCGTGCCCTAATACGGAAGTAGATTATGACACTTGGCGCAGTCATGTTGAGTTTTATCTTGCCGACTCTTCTGTTTCTGAAAGACAGGTAGTAAGAAAAATTATTGAAAGTCTCTTACCACCAGCCGCCAATATTGTCAAACATTTGGGCCCCTTGTCCAGCCCAAAAGACTTTTTAAGCTTGCTCGATTCTGCATACGGGAATGTAGATGATACTGATGAGCTGTTTGCGAAATTTTTGAGCACAAACCAAAATGCCGGTGAAAAACCTTCAACATACTTGCACCGGCTCCAGACTACATTAAGCAAAGTTGCTAAAGGGGGAGGCGTTACAGTCAGTGATTTTGATCGACAGCTTTTAAAACAGTTCTGTAGGGGGTGCTGGGATGATAACCTAATTGCCAGCCTCCATCTAGAACAAAAGAAATCCAGCCCACCTACCTTTTCTGAACTTCTTTTGTTGCTGCGAACAGAGGAGGATAAACAAGCAGCTAAGTCCACTCGCATGAAGCAGCACTTAGGACTTTCAAAAGTAAAGGTACAGTCCAACCCTTTAAATGTTTATGCAGACACTGAGTTTCAAGCTGCTGCTGCAGACAATTCTAGTAAAACGTCTACCAAGAAACTGCAGAAACAAATTGCTCAACTGCAAGAACAGTTAACTTACTTAAAAGCGTCCATGGAAAAGACAGTTGAAAAGAAACCTCAGACAAAGTCCCCCAAAGTTGCAAAGAAACAACAGCGGAAAGGGACACAAACACAGAACTCACCGCCGAAAAGTGAAAGCTTTGGAAAAGGTAACAAAAGCCTCGCCCATGGTTCTGCTTTAACTGTGGCGAGGATGGCCATATAGTCCCCTCTTGTGACAGTGACCCAAACCCCAAAGCTGTTGAAGCTAAGCGCAAAGAGCTTAGGTCAAAACAAAAGGCTTGGGAGGACCAATGTAACACTGATTTAAAACTAGTTCCTGTTTCAGTTGAGGGACAAACTGGAACTAGTAGCGACACAAGTCCCACTCAGAAACCCCAGCCAAAACAGAGTTGTACGCTAACGAGTAAACACCATTCTAGCTTTCCCAAGGGCTTAATAGGTAAGAGGTGCACTGCTAATATAAACATAGCTGGCGTTAGCTGCAATTCTCTATTAGATTCAGGGTCGCAAGTTACGACTATTTCACACTCCTTTTACCAGAGACACCTGGTTGACTTTCCAATCCAGCCGATCAGTGACCTAGATGTTGAGGGTGCAAACGGTCAGGCGGTACCTTATCTAGGCTATGTAGAAGTTCCAGTTGGTTTTCCAAAAGAGTTTGTTGAGTCTGAGCCTCAAATTTCTACATTAGCTCTAATAGTACCTGATTTGCGCTCCAGCACAGACTTGCCAGTGTTAATTGGTACAAATGCCCTCGATGTTTTATATGAGGAACATTGTCGAGACACTCCCATTCTACCAGCTGTCTATGGCTATAGTCAGATTTTAAAAATCCTCGAGCACAGATACGAAACAAAGAGCACAGGGAAGCTTGGGCTAATGACACTGAGGGGCAACACACCTTATGTTATTCCAGCTCACAAGAAGGTCTGTCTTGAAAGCTGTGCCCACTTAAGTTCGCCACTCACAGACAAATGGGCAGTAGTAGAGCAGCCAATGTCCTCAGCCCTTCCAGGTGGAATCTTTGTTGACTGCTGTCTTATCACAGTGCCAAGTCAAAGTCCTTACAAGCACCCTGTTTGGATAAGAAATGAAACCGATCATGACATTATGCTTCCTGGCAACTGTGTCCTTGCTGAACTGCATGTTGCAGACCAAGTCTTGGAAACTCAAAACCTGTCCAATACCAACTCAGCAGGTTGTTGTCGCTTGTCTGCAGACTCCTCATCACCGAAGGACCAGTTGACTTTTGATTTTGAAAATTCACCTCTGCCTGAGGAGTGGAAAAGTCGCATCACACAGAGTCTGAGTGCTTACAGTGATGTCTTCGCATGCCACGATCTTGACTTTGGCCATGCCACTAGAGTTAAGCATAAAATCAAGCTTAAAGACGAAACACCCATAAAACAGAGATCGAGGCCTATTCACCCAAATGACTACGAAGCTGTTAGGAAACACCTCAAAATGCTTCTCGATGCCGGGTAATAAGACCATCAGAATCCCCTTTCGTCCCCCATCGTTGTAGTTAAGAAAAAGACAGGTGAGGTAATGCGTCTCTGTGTGGACTACCGTAAGGTTAACGTACAAGCGGTGAAAGAAGCTTCGGCGTTACCAAATCTTGAAGAGACCTTCCCCGCTCTATCTGGGTCAAACTGGTTCTCTGTCATGGACTTAAAGTCGGGCTACTACCAGATAGAGATGGATGAGGAAGATAAGGCCAAAACAGCGTTTGTATGCCCCCTAGGGTTTTATGAATTCAATCGAATGCCTCAGGGAATCACAAATGCTCCCAGCACCTTTCAGAGGTTAATGGAGAGGTGCATGGGAGACATTAATCTTAAGGAGGTGCTCGTCTTCCTAGACGATTTGATTGTTTTCTCAGACTCCCTAGAGCAACACGAACAGAGGCTAAAGCATGTTTTGGACCGTCTTCGTGAATATGGCTTAAAGTTGTCCCCCAGAAATGTCGCTTTTTCCAGACATCGGTTAAATATTTAGGCCATATTGTTTCAAGAAATGGCGTAGAAACAGATCCTGAAAAAGTAGCAGCCATTAAGACCTGGCCAGTGCCACAAAACTTGAAGCAACTCAAGTCGTTTTTAGGGTTCACCGGCTACTATCGCCCGATTTGTTAAAGATTATTCAAAGATAGTTCGGCCCTTAAACGACCTTACATGTGGCTACCCACCTTATAGAAAAGTCCAGAAACGAACCGACACTTCTAAGTATTTCAACCCTCGAGAACCTTTTGCCGAGAGGTGGACATCTGTCTGTCAGTCAGCCTTTGAATGCATTAAGGAGAAATTAACATCCTCTCCTGTATTGGGCTTTGCAGATCCAAAGCTCCAATATGTTCTGCATACCGATGCCAGCTCTACAGGCCTAGGTGCCGCTCTTTATCAAGAGCAAGGTGGTAAAATGCGCGTCATAGCCTATGCCAGTAGGGGCTGACACCAAGCGAAACCAGATATCCAGCTCATAAGCTAGAATTTCTAGCTCTGAAATGGTCCATTGTAGAAAAGTTTCATGATTACCTTTATGGTAATGAATTCACAGTTGTAACGGATAATAATCCGCTTACATACATTCTGACCACTGCAAAGCTTGATGCAGCTAGCTATCGCTGGTTAGCAGCGCTATCCACCTTCAATTTCCAAATCAAATACAGAGCTGGAAAGGCTAACCAGGACGCAGATGGCCTATCACGAAGGCCCCACCAAACACTAGCTGCGGATTATGTGACATTAGAAGAGGAGAACCGAATACAACAACTCACCTCACGTCTTCTCGGATCCCCTCCTCGATGTAGTGATTTATGTCCTGATACTATTGCAGCAGTATGTCACAAGCATTTTCTCAATGAGAAAACCAAAGATTCACCTCATGTCATTCTTGTTGAGTCCTTGGCTATGAATGCTGACGCAATTCCTGATGTATACAGTGATGCTGAAACATCTGGTCAAGTAACTGTTCCCTTGTTTTCTGCTCATGAGCTTAAAGAACAACAAAGATCTGACCCGAGCATCAATCGTGTCATTCAGTTACTTGAAGCTGGAGCAGATGTTCCACATAACAACAGAGAAACATTTGAAATAAAACTGATGCTCCGAGAATGGAAACGTCTTGAAATGAGGGATGACCTTTTGTTCAGGAGACGACAATGTGACCCAGATACAACTTACCAGCTTGTACTCCCTGTCTCACTTAGACCCACTGTTCTAAAGTTACTCCACGATGACATGGGTCATATGGGGTGGGAGAGGACTCATGAACTAGTGAGAGCAAGATTTTATTGGCCTAAGATGGGTCATGACATTGAGACCAAAATAAAGAACTGTGGTCGTTGTGTTCGAAGAAAGTCCTTGCCTGAAAAGGCCGCGCCTTTAGTTAATATTAAAACCACGTGACCAATGGAATTGGTCTGCATGGACTTTCTTTCGATCGAGCCCGATAGTAAGAGTACCAAGGACGTTTTAGTCATCACAGATCATTTTACGAAATATGCGGTGGCCTTGCCCACTCGTGATCAAAAGGCAACCACTGTGGCTAAAAATCTCTGGGAAAACTTTTTTGGTTCACTACGGGTTCCCGAACGCCTCCATAGTGACCAGGGAGGGATTTTGAGTCACATGTGATTAAGGAACTGTGTGCTATTACGGGTATCAAAAAGTGAGAACCAGTCCTTATCACCCGAGGGTAACCCGTAGAGCGATTCAATCGCACCCTCCTTAGTATGTTAGGTACTCTGAAGGATGGCCAAAAGTTCATTGGCGTGATTTTGTCAAGCCTCTCACACGCCTACAACTGTTCAAAGAGTGAGGTTACTGGGTTTAGTCCTTATGAGTTGATGTTTGGCCGTAAGCCTAAGCTACCAGTTGACCTTGCCTTTGGGTTGCCCGTTACAGGGAACTCACCTGCATCCCATTCTCAGTATGTGCGCAGTCTAAAGGCTAAACTCGAAGAAAGTTACCAAATTGCCCTTGAAAACTCCAAAAAGTTGCAGAGCGCAATAAGAGCAGATTTGATAAGAAAGTCAGAGAATCCACTCTTGAAGCAGGAGATAGAGTTTTAGTCAAAAATGTCCGTTTGCGCAATAAACATAAACTTGCCGACAAATGGGAACGCATGGTGTACCGTGTTGTCAAGAAAATGGAAAATGTTCCTGTGTATGTGGTTCGACCAGAGAGAGGTGATGGTCCAAGTAGAACTCTTCACCGAGACCTTTTACTTGCGTGTGGTGACCTCTCAGACATTAACGATGAAGTTGAGACAAGACCAAAACCTCCACGTAGACGCAAAACTCGACAAAGTCCTTCCGAACCACAGGACTCAGATCTGTCAGAATCAGAGGAGGAGTATGAACCCATGCCAGGACAACCTTCAATCGAAACAGAGACATTCATTAAGATTTATGACAATAATCAAGACCAATCAAATGTACGAAACCAGACAACAAACTCGGATATTTCAAATGAACCACTCTCACTCAATAAGGATACCTCCTTGCACCCAACAGTTTCAGTTGAGACAGACACAGACAGAGATGGACAATGAACAGGAAAATCAGAATGAGGCCGAACTACTCAAAGAGGAATCACATTCAGATGTCATGGAAGGAGGAGATGATGAAAACCAAATACAAGGAGGACCAGACGTTAATATTGTGGACACAGAGCAAAATGGTGATGTGATTGACCAACAAACAGAACAGACAATTGAAACAACAAATGAAACTCCCAATGTGAGAAAATCTGAAAGATTAAAGCGAGCCCCAGGACGGTTTCATTACCCTCAATTGGGTCAACCGCTGATATCTTTTGCACAACGGTTCTTGGATAACTTTAACCAAGCCCTAGAGTCATTTAGTAGCTATGAAAACCATCAGATCTATGATGTTTAAACAAACATTTAAGTACATGACGGGACTCATGCTTATTCAAGGGGGGAGGGTGTAACACATGGTTACTAATTTTATTGGAAAAAACCCTAGTTTCCAACACTCCCTGAAAGCACTAGTTTCCTAGTCCCCTTGAGCGCGTCATAGGCACGTGCTGCATGCGACCAGCAGAGCGTGTAGGAGAGCGTAAAGAGCAGGACGCATACAGAGCCCTCGAAAAGCGACACGAAGCCTTGTATGTGTTTTGTTCTCTCTCAATCGAACCGGGTGGAGAGAGTTTGTTTTCTTGGAAACTCCGACTGGTTTTTTAGTGGATCTGGATTTGATCTGGAAGCTGGTTTGGGACACGGATGGCGAGCCAAATCCAGTGAGAACTCTTGGTGGATCCAGAAGCAGTGTGGCCAACTGTTCTCTGGATGCGAGAGTAGATCTACAGACCCAACCACTTCAAATCACAGGATCCCAGATAAGAATAGATAAAAACACCTTTATCCCAAACGGATCACAATCCTGGAAAAGACTCCCGGGTTCACACGAATCAAACCTTAGAGATTTAAGCTTATTTTATTTTATTTTTAATTTGTAAAGAAAGTTCTACAATATTGTTTGCACTGTTTCTTGTAGTATTGTTAATTGTAATAAATCTGCCGGCTGTTCAAATTCAAATCTCCACAATTCATTTTACTCCTCCAGAACCTAGTATAAAATCTAGCACAGCTATATCAAGCTGGTGTTACATCAGCAATCATCAAAATCCAAGAAAAGAGCAAAGAGTCAATCAGCATTGCAATGCATATGGAAAGATAAACAACTTCAGGTAGACCAGCAAACCATGAAAAATCAATTTGAATCAATGTTATGTATGACACTTTGCTATTGATAGAGTGGCATCTAGGAATATACAGTACACGAGAAAAAAAATCAAATGTTGGTTTAATTTTTTTTTAAAAAAGCTTCACCTGTACATTTTTTAAAGTTATCCAATGTTTTTGTTGTTGTTGTTTTGTTTTTGCTTTTTAATATGTCTATATACCAGATAATTATCACTATAATGTGTGCTATTCATGGCAAAATATATTTTGTAAAGGCATACAGGGACTATGTATATCATATCATCTCACTTACTTATTCATTTATGGAATTACCTAATCCTACTCTGGTTGCAGGGAGGTTGGAGCCTATCTCAACCGACTGGACTGAACAGCTTTTTAGAGCATCACGGGGCCATTTATCATATACCGAATATAAATCATTTACACTGAAAATTGTTTACTCGTTTTCCAAACCAATTAACTCTATTAGGGTTGCAGAGAGGATGGCACCTTTCTCAGCTGACGGGGGAATGCAGGATGCTCCCTGAACAGCTTGTCAGACCATTGTGGGGCCAACACACAAAACCATTCACACACTCACCGAGGGGAAATTTGGAACCATCACTTTGCTGAATGTGCATGTTTTGAGCTGTGGGAGGAAACTGGAGTACCCGGAGAAAACCCATGTAACTTGGAGGAGAACATGCAAACTTCACACAGAAATGCCTGAGCTGGAACTTGAATCCAGGATCTTACTGTGAGGTGGCTGTCACCACAGAGGAAACCCTTTCTCTCTCTCTCTCTCTCTCTCTCTCTCTCTCTCTCTCTCTCTCTCGGTCTCTTTCAGTGTGCAGTCACTTGGCTTTGTGAAACTGACTCAAGGCTGATTTTTGGTGCCGTGTTTATGAGCTGTTATGTGCTTCATTTTATTGTCCATTGACTTCCAGATGTCACACTTGGCTGCATAGGTTTTCATTGGTCTGGTCATTCATGCCCTTCTAACAACATGCTTAAACACTATTCCGTCTTGAATCATTTTGAGATGAGACGTCTGGTTTTTATTTCATGGTTTGCCCTTACATATCATTTGCCCATCTGTGGCACATTGTTTTTATGAGGGTGTACTCTAGTGTACACTTTTTTGAGGAACCAATTTCACGAAGCCTGTATTTAGTAATGGGTAAGTGCAGTACCATATAAACAGTGTCTATTTCTGCTTCCACATGAGTCAGAGGTTGAATACTCTGGTAAGTGGTCTCTGCCTAATGTGTTTTCTAGCAACATTTTTTTTTCCTGAGACATACACTGTATCCAGATTGTACTTCTGAGTGTGCAGCATGAGTCTCTGTAAAGTCTTTTCGATGCACTCACAATTGCTTCTAATATTCTGCGATCACTCTGCACAGTATTGTTGCTACTATATGTACTGGTGAAATATTTATAAGCGTAATATCATCGCTAGAGATTCCGATTTGGGCATTGCTTGCAAATACAACAGGCTTAGCCTTCTGCATGGGTTCCACCTTCACGTCACATTGTAGAGAAAATTGTTCATCTCGGGTGTAGTATTTTGTGACTCATATCGCTCCATATTGTTCCACTTACAGTCTTCAAATTTCAATTGTCTCAACAAGTCCCGATGGTTTCAGTTCTGTTCAGTTTTGTGGCATAAAGGTTGATGTTTTCACAAGTCCTTAGTTTCCTTCTGAATAAGAGATGCCATTCATGCATTTCATTTACGCTGGGTTTATTAAACACACCATACAAGTGACTATGTCCTACGTCCATGTGCCCAGTAGTTCCCTGCCATGCACACTGTCAAGCTCGTTTAACTGCATAACTTTTCATTTTTTATCCATGTCAATCATTTGTTAGGTCCACATAAGGACAATTTTTTTTTCTCCAAAAAGATTAAGACTCAAAGATTATTTGGGTTTGACATTCGCATTGCTTTCAATCCTTCCTTATTTGTTTAGCACACTCCAAGTCATATCATATAGCTAATTACTTAACGAGTAAACTGGATTCATTCACCAATTAAATCATTGCTTACTCAGGTATCCCTATGCTTGCCTGGGTTTCCTCTGGGTACTCTGGTTTTCTTCTACCACCCAAATACACATGCATTCAGCCAATTGGCTGTTTCACACCCTAGGTGTGAGTTTGAGTATGAAAGGTTGTGTTGTCCCGTTCAGCAAGCGGTAAGTCGTCTTCGCCCAGTGTCACCTGATAGTGGCTCCGGTCTCCCTGCAATTTGAGTCGGATTAAGTGGCTCGGCAAGTAAGTGAGTGAGTGTGACTGGGTGTACTTACTTGTAGAGGGTAGAATAAAATGAAGTGTTTTTTTTTTTTAATTAGCAATTTGTAGCTTTATAGTGTGGCATACAATGGCAAAGCACTATATAAAGCATTCCCAAGAGGAAAAAACTATCAGGGCAGATTTTTTAATATGAAAGTTTTTGTAAACAGTAGTCAAATAGGGAAGAAATTTTCAATTCAGTTCATCATTTCATTCATTTTCTGTAACCGCTTAATCCTAATTTGGGTGGCGGGGAGGCTGGTGCCCATCCCAGCCAACTTCGGGCGAGGGCAGAGTACACCCTGGACAGCTCGCCAGGCCATCGCAGGGCGGAAACACGCCGACGGCTTTGCATCCTACTCTTGTCAAAAGTCAGCAATGGTTCTTTTACATGCCTCACACCATAGACAGTGAGAGACATGGCCGGCCTTTGATAACCCAGTTAGCTGCACTGGGGGGGACAGTGACAACCTTGTGGAGAGTGGGAATCGAACCCCCAACCTTTGGATCGGCGATCCAGCGCCCTATACCACTAGACCACCACTGCCCCTAATTTTCAATTCCAGAATAGATTATCAGATTACTATATCATACTTATTATAATTTGAAGAACAATAAAATACTAGAACAAGGCACATAAAATGATATATTATATTTTGCATATTAAAATTAGTCCAGCCAGAGACTGTCACTGTGCCATTGCTGCCTTACACAGCAGTGCGCCAAGCAGCCTAAGTTGCCAGCAATGTCCTTTGAGGAATACTAAGTATGAGTGGTGCAGCCCTGGGGATCCTACACACAGATGCCTCTGTGTTTGTGCTAAGCCTGCACAATCCCATCATAATCAATGCAACATTACCCAAACAATGAGTACACATCTTGGTGATCAGACAAAAACATGCCTTCTGTTCTAATTGGCCCTGGTACCTGTTCTTGTGCATGAATAATATGGGCAGGCCTTATTATAAAAGTAAGAAAAAATGCATGCGTTCTTTTCCTGTCCATATAGAGAGGAACAGTATATTAACGTGTCTAATGTATTTGTCCCCTGGGTCTACATTAATCCTGGGTGTATTTGTAGGTTACTCCGGCAAATACAATTTAACATAATATATATCTATAAATATACATTCAAATATAAATAACCACTCGGAATGCCGTGAAAGACCAGAAAATCTTCATTGTGCACATGTACATGCAGACCAAGTCATCGCAATATCATATTTCTTTACTATGTAATGAAACAAACAATACCCATATCACGGAGCTGCCAGCTAGATGCCAGTTACTGTGTGAGTGGTTAATATTCTGTGTTGTGGCCGCAGCAACTCTGGTTCGAATTCGGGTCACGGAGTGAAATGTTTGGGGGCAGTAACCTAATGATTAGAGACTGAACGGCAGAATAGCCAACCTTAGAGATAGAAAGCCAGCAGGAAAAATGTGCGGCGGGGAAATCCACTTCCCTTCCACCATCTTCATGGCTGAAGTGCCGTGTATGTGTGTGCCCACTTCAGATGGGTTGAAGGCAGTAATTTCCCGTCTTTAACACAGCTCTGGATTAACACAGTATAGCATCTAACACAGTACTGTATAGTCATCTCTTCCCGGTGCTGATTTAATGGTTAATTCAATGGGTTGCTGATCCGAAGGTTAGCAGTTCAATCCCCACTGTTGGGCCCTTGGCCTTAACCCTCAATTACTCAATTATATGGGAAAAAAAAATAATTGTAAGTCACTCTGGATAAGAGTGTCTGCCAAATGCTATAAATGTTTCTCGAAATCATACGGTCAGAGGGGAAATGTCATTGACATGCAACAAGATGACATTGTCAATGTGTCTCTTATTGAATATTCTTGATGAAATTCACTATTCTGGTGTATTAAATGTAATGGGGGCAGTGGTGGTCTAGTGGTATAGGGCACTGGATCGCTGATCCTAGGGTTGGTGGTTCGAGTCCCACTCTCCACAAGGTTGTCACTGCACCCCCACCCCACCCCACCCCCAGTGCAGCTAACTGGGTTATCAAAGGCGGGCCATGTCTCTCATTGTCTATGGTGAGAGGCATGTAAAAGAACCAATGCTGACATTCATAAAGAGTAGCTGCAAAGTCGCCAGCGTGTTTCTGTCCCTTGCTAAAAGGGTTGTGACAGGAAGGGCATCCGACGTAAAAACCTCTGCCGAATCAAACGTGCGAATCAGATGATTCGCTGTGGCGACTCCCGAGTAAAAGGGAAAAAGCCGAAAGGAAGACAGACAGACGGTGTATTAAATGTAAATATTGCACACAATGATTACTTAAAACAAGCTCCTTTCTAATACAGCAGCCTGGATTAAAATCTCCTATCAAGCCCGAGGTATCCCGAGAACAGGATAAGAACACACGTGTATTATGGCAGTTTACAACACTTGGGGTTTAATAGAATCAATGATAATTAGATAACAGACTCTTAATACATATGAATGCCCGGGTTCACAAAATAAATTTTCGTTGGTGAGGTTTTCCCATAAACAAAAAAATAGGCTTCGTTGTTCTTGTATGTTCTGTGCTCTTGACTCTTCTGTATTACTGTATGATAAGTCTCAGAGGGCCAGGATCTCATAACCTGAGCAATTTATAAATCTAATCTCATTCATCTGCCTGGTCCCTTAATCTTACTATTAGGGCTACAAGGAGGTTAGATCCAATCTCAGCTGACAATTGGTGATTTTTTTTTTTATCTTGTTTGTTTTTTCTTTTCATTAATATTGCACAAAGTTATGTTTTATTATTTATGTTGATTTTGGAATTTAGCTGTTCTCACTAGTGCTTAGTGTCTTAAGTATAGTGTAGATGGCTATTTAGCAAATTAGAGATTTTCTGGAGCAAAATAGGAGGCACTATTAATCTTCTCAGTTTACTTTTGATGCCATACTTAGTAAGAGAAATCAATAATTTAACAGCAGGCCAGAACAATGTATAAATCTGAGAAAGATAAACATTTCGATGTGTGTATGCAGCCAGCAAACATCACAGGGTTCTGCTCTTATTTCTGTGAGATAGTTGGTACAGCAGCGACTCCTATTTTATTCTTTAGGTATTCAGACACGTAAGCCCTTCGTGGTTTCTTAAGGTTTTTAAATGGGCACTTTGCTATCAGAGTTTTGTTGATTTGAGCCCATAACACCTCAAACTGGATTAACAGAAGGAAACAACATCTTGGACCTGCCCATTCTCCGACACCACTCACTTCAATATTGCAATTCTTCTTTGGAACGTCATATTTCGGTTGGCTGCAGGGGTCTGATAAGCTTTAACAGTATTGTATCAAAGACCAGCTAGGAAAGGTCAGCCAGAAACTGGTGGCGATGGCTCTTGGATCTCTTATCTTCAGCCATAGCCACCAGTTTGTGCCTGACCTTCCCAATCTGATCTTTGGCACTGCGTTCTTAAAGCTCATCAAATCCCTGCAGCCACCTTCAGCTGGCTGATTTCACGACTTCCATCTCCTCTTGACCATGAGAGGTTGGTACTGTATTTCATCAACATGTGCCTCTTTCATCTTCTCTTCCAAAGGTTTAATATTCTTACCTGGAGAAGAGATTCTGGGTCCCGGAATGCAGTTTGGAAAGAGGTTATCCAGTTCAAGCACAATGATGCTCTGGGCATCCAGCAGGAGGGACCCATTTGGGACCATTAATTAAGACGGCACCACACAAGGCACCTGCTGCTAATCATGGTGCTATGGGCCCTTGAATTGGCAGTCAAGTGCACTTTTAGTGCATGCATAATAGCGCATGAAGAAATGCCTTGATCTTGAATATAGGGCAGCGTTCTGCATCAAGACCAAAAATCGTGAACCCCATTTACACAACAAATTTCACTCTTCTGTCCACTGCTCTTTGTTACATCCCCGTTTTGTTTCCTCTCATCTGTATGTCCAGCTCATGGCACTGAATCCTGTCCATATCATATGGAGGGACGGCTTTGAACTTGCGCCCTGCATACTGGCTGGTCATTGGTGAAGCATGCTTCCGGTTGTGTTTTTGAACAGCAGACAAATCACAGCTCAGCATGCGGATGGTCTCCTCTGTGTTAATCAGTGTCTGTACACACCTTTCTGATTTTGTAATTTCAAATTCTGTCCTTTGTGTTTGACCTTGTGCCTGGTTCTGACTCCGTTTATGGTTCTCTCTCATCTGTTTGTTGACTATATATTGTATTAATACCTTTGCATGGGCAGTGGTGGCCTGGTGGTAAAGGGTGCTGGATCCTAAGGTTGGGGGTTCGAGTTCCACTCTCCACAAGGTTCTCATTGTCCCCCCCCCAGTGAGGCTATAACTAGGTTATCAAAGGCCAGCTATGTCTCTCACTGTCTATGGCAGGGGTCACCAACATGGTGCCCGTGGGCACCAGGTCGCCCGCAAGGACAACATGAGTCGCTGGACAGCCTGTTCAGGGGTCGGGAACCTATGGCTCGCGAGGCAGACGTGCCTCTTTTGATGACTGCATCTGGCTCTCAGATAAATTAGGTGGCCTTTCTTAACAGAATAACTAATACATAATTTCGCTGTCCTTTAAATAAAAATACAGAAAAAAGCCAAAAAATAAAACAAAAACATAAATAAATCTCACACATTTCAATCTATACATCTATTTTCAATTCCCTTGTCGCCGTGGCGCACAACGGATAGCCAATCCTTTCTGTACTCCAGTGTGTGGGCGGGGCCGATACCTTGAAACTCTAATTTTATCGGATCATATGCAACAGCCTGCACGACTTGTTTATGGGTAAAGAGGTAAATTTTCCTCATTTTGTTCAGCTCATGTGTAAGAAGCCAAGCAGAGCTGCCAAGCAAAACACAAATGGACAGAATGAAAAAACTTCAACATTACTTGTCAACTCTCACGCATCAAGAGACTCACGCATTTCATCTCCTCCTCAATCTCTCACGCAAGGTGTCTAAAATCTCACACATTAATACAATTATTTCCAAATTTAATTTAATTTAATTTTTTTTTTTTTTTAAGGATGTAATTTCCGTGAGCAAATGCCATTGGCTATGTTCATCAGTTCATTTTCTGTAACCGCTTCATCCTAATTAGGCTCGCGGGGAGACTGGTGCCCATCCCAGCCAACTCAGGGTGAGGGCAGAGTACACCCTGGACAGCTCGCCAAGCCATCGCAGGGCGGAAACACGCTGACGGCTTTGCAGCCTACTCTTGTCGAAAGTCAGCAATGGTTCTTTTACATGCCTCACACCATAGACAGTGAGAGACATGGCCGGCCTTTGATAACCCAGTTAGCTGCACGGGGGCCATTGACTATGTCTTTTACGTAAACATACAGCTTCTCTTTCTGCTTCTGGCTGCAGGATCCTTTACCGTAAAATCAGATACATACGCGCACTTAAAAACTAAAGCTTGTGAAACTTGCTCAGATGATGTTTTCATTTACTAATTTAGTTAAATGTTAGATTTAGTTAGAATTGTTAACATTGGTAATAAGTTTCAGTTTGTAATTCCATGTGTTGTTGCAATGTTGCTGCACAGGATACTTGCCATCTATATGAGTAGATTTGTTAACATGGTGAATTAGTTTCAGTTTGTAAACTAATTGTGTAGTTGCAAAGTTGCTGCATATGATACATGCCATCTATCAGCAAAGACAGCAAAGATTATTATGAAGAATTATTTGGATAAAACTTCAAAAAAGAGAAATGGTACAATTAATACTTTACTTTAGCCAACCTTATTCTTGATATATTTTATTAGTTTCCACTTCGTATTTCATTAGTTCTTTCATTGAAGATTTCATTTACATTACATTATTAAATCTTAAAGACATGTGTGTAATTTTGTATTTTTCCCCTATGTCTGTGTTTAATCATTACATATAAAACTTGTATGAAATGGCTTAAAAATCACCCGCTTAATCCTAATTAGGGTCGCGGGGAGGCTGGCGCCCATCCCAGCCAACTTCAGGCAAGGGCAGAGTACACCCTGGACAGCTCGCCAAGCCATCGCAGGGCGGAAACACGCTGACGGCTTTATAGCCTACTCTTGTCGAAAGTCAGCGATGGTTCTTTTACATGCCTCACAACATAGACAGTGAGAGACATGGCCGGCCTGGCCTTTGATAACCCAGTTAGCTGCACTGGGGAGGACAGTGATAATCTTGTGGAGAGTGGGAATCGAACCCCCAACCTTTGGATCAGCGATCCAGCACCCTATACCACTAGACCACCACTGCCCACTATATATATATATATATATATATATATATATATATATAAAACTTTACTTTTTGTGTAGTATATATATATATATATATATACTACACCCTGCTACTGGTAACATGTAAACCAGTACAACCTGTTGCATGGTCGAGTCGTCGGCGACTAAACTGGCTCCCCCACCAGGTTCCAAATTTGGTGAGGAGAGTGGCTAGCAAACCAGTAGGAGTAAAAACAAGACCTATCAAAGGGTGAATCAACTCTTTAGAGTCAATGGCCAGCCAGCCAGAGATGCTGTCTCGATAAAAACACTTGCAAACAGAACTTTGGGTCTTTACTGCAGATTTTTTTGCCCTTCATATACAACCATGACAAGCTGTTATGGCTGCCGCCTACGCCAGAATTCTGGCACGGCACCCAGATGGGTTGATTGTAGGGAAGTCAGATTGCTCATTTGAAGGTAGATGGGTTTTGTTTATTATTTTGGCCCAGCTGGCTTCTGAAGGAATGGACCCAAAAAAACAATACAAATAAATAAGAGAACAACGGAACAGGAGTTGTATTTCTTTTGTTTACCCGTATGATACAGTTTGACCTAGACCAGGTTGTAACATTGTTGTCTTGTTCACCAATATCTAGCTGTCGTCCAGTTTCCTGAACCAAAAGCTCATTGTTGAAGATTCAGTTGAACACCCGATAGCAAGCCAGACCCACAGATATAATTGACCTCGGAGCAGGTTCTCACCATTATTTGGGAAAGGTTTACTCCGGAATGAAGTCTCCAGAGTTCCAGTAAGTATTCAAAGAAGTGGTTCATACAAACTCCCCAGCTGTCTTGGGACTACAGTACATACATGCTTCTGTTTTGCAGCGGAATTATTTATAACATGGAAATATTGGAGGAGGAAAAGTACAAGACAGGTATTGAGGACAATGATCAACATGGGTACCTGTTCTTCTAAGCCATCTGGATCTTTCAGGGAGATGCACCTTCGCCTCTATGTATGATTGACAGTGTAGGAGCACTCTAGTTTGCTCTTAGTGAGGCCTACATGAGGAGATTATGTGCAAGGCAGAAATAGCACCTTGATTTTTGCTGCCTTGGTGATTGATTGACAACACTGCCTGACCAAGATTTAGTGAAATATTACAACTGGACTGAAGGACTTGCCAACCAGAGGGACTGCCTTCGATTCCACTGAGCTTATGTGTTCTGACCTTACATTAAGGAATAAGACACCTCCCTAGCTCCTAGAGGGAGGGTTCCTTTGTGTATATCTCTACACACAGGTGTGTGTGTGTGTGTGTGTGTGTGTGTGTGTGTGTGTGTGTGTGTGTGTGTGTGTGTGTGTGTGTGTATATATGTGTGTGTTAGAGTTCATTAGATTGTGTGACTGCCATTTCCTTTGTAAATCTCTTACTGTAAAAAAAAGAGTAGCCAGTAAACAGGAGACCGAGGTGTTCTTCTATCTATAAACTTGATTTGAACTTGAAAATAGGGTTAGTGTCAAGATTGTATAATCACTTGCACATATACAAACAAACAAAGAAAAAAAATATATTATTTCTGTAGTATCATGGAAAAAATTGTGTTCCTATCCTGAAACGGAAGTGATCTGCTGGTAATGGCCATCACCATGAACTTACTAAAATACAGTGTTGTGTATTGTCCAGTCTTGAATACACAAGGTTACATGTGACCAGGGACCCATATAAATTGCAGTGTAATTCAAGTTAAGGCAAAAAAAATGCTTTAACTTGAGACTGTGTGAGCGATTTGGGGTGCTAGACAAATTTCCATGGTGCCAATTTGCATTGTCCGATCACCCTGAGGACCAAACTACCCATGCCTGTCAGTACAGTACCTAACTACATATGTGTGACTGTACAGTTTAAACAACACCTGACCCTTCACTTATACAAAGGGAAGTGTGTTTAGAGTTCATCTGAAGTCTAGATATAAAATTTTCACAGCTTGACCTCCATCTGTGACATATTGAGGGAAAACCACTCAACCATGCTATCCAGTAGACTTTTTGCTAGACAGTGGGCGGTATGAAATATTCAGAAATGAAACTACACAGTGCAATCCCATTGAGATAATGCAGTGCTTCTCAATTATTTTCTGTGACGCCTCCTTCTTCTTCTTTCTTCTTTTTCTTTCGGCTGTTCCCTTCAGGGGTCGCCACAGCAAATGATCCGCCTCCATCTCTCCGTATCCTCTGCATCTTCTACTCTTACTCCAACTACCTTCATGTCTGCCTTCACCACATCCATAAATCTTCTCTTTGGTCTTCCTCTGGGCCTTCTGCCTGGTAGTTCCAACCTCAGCATCCTACTACCAATATACTCACTATCCCTACTCTGTACATGTCCAAACCATCTCAATCTAGCCTCTCTGACTTTGTCTCCAAAACATCTAACATGTGCTGTCCCTCTGATGTACTCGTTTCTGATCCTATCCATCCTCGTTACTCCCAAAGAGAATCTCACTAGGAAGAAAAAACATTTCACGCTCCCCCTCTTCACCATGCGACTATAAATAGTATCATTTGTCTATAAAATTGTTATTCGTACACTTCTGCATAACACTATATGTTTATTAACATTAAAAACAAAAAAAAAGTTCAACTTACAATATAGATAAACTTGATTAACATTTTTTTTAAAATCTGTAACATAAAAGATTTAAAGTGCACCAATTTGCCTGAAATAAAAACAAATACATCCTGATTTCAACTCATTCAACTTATATATGTTTCAATATTTCCGTCTTTCTCCACCTTTCTCTTCGTTTCTGTTAGAAGATTTTTGCATGTTGTTTGTTGCGAGGTTGTTTACTGCACTTCATATAATTTGCTCGGTACAAAAAAACCGCTATACCATAGCAAAGCAATGAGAGCGCCGCTGCCAACTACTGGAGTGGCTGTGCAATTACACTTAATTCTACTACAGAATAGTATGGCAAAAAAGCATGTTCCCCAGGGTTATATCCCCGCCCCCACCCCCACCCCCACCCTCACCCCCAGTACTGAGATAATCTAAGGAACCAAGCAGGTGTAAAGACTAATTCAGGCTAATAATGGTAATGAGTTACAATCTTTTCGATTTCAACAAGAGCAGGACTCCTTAGCATTCAACACAAAAAGTCCAAGCCATACAAGGAAGCATATTTATGAGCGGACATCGAAGCTAATAGCTCCAGGTTATGCATATGTATTCCAACTGGACAGATGCAAGGATACGCATGAGACTGATAATTGTAGGAGGGTGGCATTTGTTTATAATTCAAACCTGTAGGTTAGGAAGCATGAGATTGATATATATTCGTTCTAAGGACACTTTCTATTTCATAAATAGTATACTAGGTATATTTAATCCTATTTATATTTAAACATTTAATCCTTCTCCTCGAAACCCCAAGGACATTTCACCACCAAACACGATATGGGAGAGCATGCTGCTGCCATGACAGGACAATGATGTTAACACCTGCTCTTTTACACATTCAATCAGTCAATCACACAGCAGCATGAAACCATGCAGCCACAGATAAAGAACTTTAGTTAATGTTCACATCAAAAATTTAAATGGGGAAATGTTTCTGCATTTTTAAGCATGTTTTATTTCTTTCTTTTTTTTTTGCCAGAAGGGGTGGTTTTAAATGGCTGGTCTCTGACCTAATAATCTATTGAGTTTGAAAAAAATTGTGGGGAAAAATACTGTACATGGAGCTTCTATGAACTGAAACATCATTTTGAAGAGAGAGATCAGAGGAGAATGGCCCAACTGGGCTGAGTTGACAGAAAGTCTATCGTAACTCAAATAATCTTTTTTTTTTATATATAACTGTCACAGGTAGAAAAACATTTCAGAATGCTCAACACATCAGATTTTGAGGTGGATTGATTACAACAGCAGAAGACCACATCAGGTAACTCTCTGTTGGCCAAAAGCACAGATTTGAAACTACCATGAGCACAAATATGGCCGTATTCAAGAAGGGACACTTCCCCCCCAAACAGTAGACACATTTAACATTTGAGAATGCAAGAAATCAAATAAAATTTCACACGTCTCTTTGGACGAGAGAATTATGCCTTGGGGTGTCATGAATGTGTAGTAGATAGCATGCCCACCTCACAGCAAAAAGGCCTGGGTTCAATTCCCAACTCGAGTTTTTCTATGTGGCGTTTGCATGGTCTCACTGTGCTTGCGTGGGTTTCTTCCTGGTACTGTCACTCCGTTTTCCTCCCATAGTCCTAAAACATACACAGTAGGTTCATTGGCTGTTCCAAATCTCCTCTAGGTTTGAATGATTGTGTGAGTGTTGGCCCTGCGATGTCCTGGCGAACTCTCCAGGGTGTACCCCGCCCTTGCCCGGAGTCGGTGAGATGGGCACCAGCCTCCCCGCGACTCTAATTAGGATTAAGCGGCTTAGAAAATGAATGAATGAATTATACCTTGGGGAACCACACTGGTGCAGTAATAGAACTGTTGCCTTTCAGCAAGAATGGTCCCTTGTGCCAGTCGGTCAGGGCTTTTCTATTTGGAGTTTGCATTGACATCCTTGTACCTTTTTGGGTTTTCTATGGGTTATCCGGTTTCCTCCCACAATCCAAAAGCATCAAGGCTACTTTGAATTGCTCACAGGTGTGAATGTAAGCATGAATTAATTTCCATCTCCCTGTGATAGACAGAGAAGCTGCCCTTGAATCTTGTCCAATGTCAGCTGGGATTAGCTCCAGCTTAACCATGACAAACAATGGCACAACACAAAATAAATTAATTAATGAATTATGCCACAGATTGAATTAAATTATGAGGTGACCCAGGAAAGGAAGGCCATTCCCACCCACCTGCACTAATCTGTGCACTCCTTTCTATTGTTGTTTTGGACTGTACACGTTGGGTTCCACTCTTGTATTATAATTAATACAAAATTATTAAATAAATTCACGGTAACAGAGAGTCCTCAACTTAAATATTTTCATAGAAGTCTTATGTACGTAGACTTTACATGACAGATTATTCTGCCATGAGTGTGAAATTGGGAAGCAATACAACGGTGTTTCTCCTGTATCACTTTAGCACGATGTCTTGCCCATGTGATGTCACAGAGAGGAGCCTTGGCCTGCTGGAGGAAACTCACAGAAGCACAGGGAGAACATGCAAACTCAAAACACAGAAACAGCTGAGCCCAGGACTTTCTTACTACGTGAATGTGCTAAACACGAAGCCATTATGCCGTTTTCTTCAGATAATATGACAGAAAATTAATGTGTATGTGTGTGTGTGTGTGTGTGTGTGTGTGTGTGTGAATATATATATATATAGCTTTGTACTTAGCTGTTCAGCCCTGCACTCAGGTTGATATTTGTGCATCTCCAGAGGTAGACAGTGAACTTGCTCCCCAAAGCAGATGGCGGAGTCTGTTATGCAAAGGCAAAACGTATCCCATTAGCTTCTTGAAAATTAATGGGTTTTACATTTTGGTGAAGAACCTTGAATAAACCTGACCAGTCTGCTGGGGATTTGGCATTACTCCGTCTTTAATCAGCACAGCATTCTGTCAAACATCTCCCAAATGCCATTGTAGACTCTCACAAACATACTTCTACCCAAAGCTCAAAGCGGCCATGACCAGATAAAATTCAATCATGCATTTTATAAGCTGCTTAATCCTAATTAGGGTCAATAGGGAGGCTGGCACCCATCTCAGCCAAACCTTGGTGAGGGCAGGGTACTCCCTGGACAGATCGCCAGGCTATCACAGGGCCAACAGTCATACAACCATTCACACTCGCAACTCGAGGTGATTTAGAACAGCCAGTTAGCCTTCCGTGCATGTTTTTGAATTGTGGGAGGAAACTGGAGTACCTGAAGGAAACCCACACAAGCACAGAAAGAACATACAATCTCCATACAAAACGCCCAATCGGTGAATCAAACACAGGCCTTTTGCTGAGGTGGACGGGCTAACCACTACTCCAGCAGGCCACCACCAGATAAAATACATTACAAATATATTTTTAAAATATGATTTAAAATTTATTTTAATAGTTGTCAGAAATCATGCGAATTGACTTTATGGACAGTTTATGCTACAGGAATTGTGTTATTTTAAGCAACACTTTCGTCATGTGAACCAAGCACCATGAATACATGCGGCTGTTCATAATTCATTCTGGCTTCTAAAAGTAATCTTGGCTTCATTTCAGGGATAGATTATAAATCTGGGTCAAATAAGCATTTGACACACTCTGATATAGAGTTCAGGTAAAACGTGTATGTGTTATACACAGGCATATTTTCATTCTGGGATCAGTTTCATGTCTAATCATGCGCACGTTAGTTGATGCTGCACATGAATGTAGCAGGCCATGACATTAGCAGACATCAAGCATTGCGGATCGCTCTCCATCCGTGTACATGTATGCAAATAAATTGTTTCCATGTACCAGTATTACAAGTGTATTTATTTTCATTAGAGGAAAGCCAGAGCCCAATTTACGCGTATAAATTTCAATATGTTCTTATTCAATGTATAAATTAAGGATTTATGTCACTGCTTTTAAGACTATGATGTATTATAATGCTCTGGGGTTTTTTTTTTTTGTTTTTTGCAAACCTATGAGGATTAGTTGTCATAGTGTTAGTAGCACACAAAGTAGGCCTCGGATACAGTAAAATGTCTTCATTCCATATTTTTACTAAAGGAGTGAATGAACCATGGAAGCACAATAAATAATTTTTTTTATTATTTAAGCGCCTTTGACTCTGCTGTATATATTACATCTTTTATTTACCATAAGAATTGCTATGATGAAGCGAACCAAGCACATGCCTTTGTGTACCACTAGCTCATCATGTCATCTGTAAGTCTGCACTATGTATCCCCCAGCCAGCCCGCATGTGAAATGAAATCCTGATCCAGTTACACCTGTATATTTTTTTGAACTATTTGCAAATGCAGTTGGACCATAAAAGCAGAGCTATATCCCCTTATTAAGCCATGAGATAAGCCTTGTTTTTTCAAACATTAGCATGAAAGAAAATATTTTCTCTTCTTTACTGCATAGATAATGTAATATCTCCAGGAAGAAAATTGAAAATTAAGAATAAAGAGGAAGTGGTCATGAACATAAGTAATTTGTGGAATAATGTCATGTTTATAAGTGATTGGTTGGATGGGGTCATGGTTATTCAGTAACTGGTTATGCTTGGGACCATGACGATCAGTGATTGGTAGCAAGAATGAGTCAAGTGTTACCATATAACGAGTAAACCTGGCTTTTAAACTCATGGCAGCTGTGACATGCAGAGCAATATTTAGTTCCGATTACGAACATAGTGGAAATGTCACGAGTTTTGTCACTAGGGTTTTTTTTTTTATTCACATAAAATTTCCTAAAAGGTAGGTAGGTAAGTCTGTTGGGTTTTTACACCCGAGCCTAGTGGCTCATCAGGCCGGTGCTTATCCCCGGTTTCTGTAGCGTGAAGCGACCAGCAGTTCAACTCCTCCTGGATGGGACGCTAGTCCATCGCAGGTTTCCTTCCCAGTATATTTTTACTGGTACCCATTTATACTGCTGGGTGAACAGAGGCACACTTGTGGTTGAGACCTTGCCCAGGGGTCTTAGCACAGTGGGGGGTCTCAGCGGGATTTGAACTCACAACCTCCCGATCATGAGCCCAGCACTCTAACCACTACACCACCGGCCCCACAAATTTCTTAAAAGGCTCCAAAAATTCAAATTAAAATGAAAAAAATAAGAATAAAAATAAGAAAGCCACATGGCTGGCATGCTGAAGCAGTGTTGGGCCTTGGAATGCCCATTGATGCCAGACTTAACAAGTGGATTGTGCTGAAACTGCTAATTCTCACGTCATCAATGGTGATCACAGTATAGTTAGATTAACATGTTATTTTGTGAGTTATTCAGACACAAAAAATCAATCATATCCTTCAGTTAATTCTTTGGAATAAAGGATTCTGCCAGTGTGTTCGATTTATGTTGGAGGGGTTTTTGCTCATTTTTATACGAAAGAGTGTGTGGAACTTCAGCTTCTCATTTTGCTCCTCATAATCCAACAAAGCTCTGATTGTACAAGCTAGTCAATGTGACCTAGTATTTCATAATTCCACAAACATAGTTTGCATAGTAAGTGCATATTACACCGGATTGCATCCTATTTATGGATGCAACACTTCTTTTTCTCCCTCAAAGCAAATTTTATCGATTCGTTTTTATCCACTACTGAAAAAGTAAAGTACCTAAAGTACTTGATTAGCCAATACCACCTCATTGATGTAAGCCTCGTTCAGAAGTGTGCAAGCTGCCAGTGTATTTTATCTGTTGTGTAAGAGCACACAGTGAATCGATTTATCATCTGACTGACTGCAGGAACTGGTTGCTTCTGCAATGATAGACTTGCAGATAGATGTTCAATGCATAACAAATGCTGCCTACTCAGATAGTGTTTGGAGGAAGGAAGGCATTCAGTCATGTCGACATAAATGATTGTATCGAGTCCTTCCTGATAAGATGCCTCCTTCTGGACAAATCTTTGAAGGCACTGTATATGTACGTATACATGTAGGATGTGCCGTGGGGCAGTGGTGGTCTAGTGGTATAGGGCGCTGGATTGCTGATCCAAAGGTTGGGGGTTCAAGTCCCACTCTCCACATGGTTGTCACCCCCCCCCCCCCGCCCCCCCAGTGCAGCTAACTTGGTTATCAAAGGCGGGCCATGTCTGTCACTGTCTATGGTGAGAGGCATGTAAAAGAACCATTGCTGACTTTCGCAACCCAAAGGCTGCAAAGTCGTCAGCGTGTTTCTGTCCCTTGCTAAAAGGGTTGTGACAGGAAGGGCATCCGACGTAAAAACCTCTGCCGAATCAAACGTGCGAATCAGATGATTCGCTGTGGCGACTCCCGAGTAAAAGGGGAAAAGCCGAAAGGAAGACAGACATGTAGGATGTGACGTTACAAATCTGGAGGAAAATGTGGCTGAATTGAGAGGAAGAACTTTGTATTGAAACTAAAGCTCATTTGCACTAATGAGCCATATCACTGAGTTCTAACCAATGGTACAACGATTCAGAATCTTGTCAAGGTCGTGATGTGTATTTGTGTCGACGTGCTTTTGTACTTGATTGTACAAAATGTAGAGGCCACAATGCTAGCATGAAACAATTGTAAAAGTTGTAAAAGTTTCATCATAAAGAGCCTCTTTCAAAATTGCATTAAAAAGTGTGTCTCTCCATGGAGATTTCTTATCAATGGGATTTTCAATTACAGCACAAATTAAAAAACAGAGCACATATAGGAGAATAGCAGCCTGATTAGCTTTGTGTATTGAGCAGCCATTGTTCAGAAGAACATCAAAGATATATTATTTTATGGATGATACAATTGCACATATATATATATATATATACTGAATTTATTTAAATATACTGCAGGTAAGGAGCTTACGGTACTATAGGGTGAAGCAATTATACTGCCCTTCATATTTATTGGTATGCCTTTTAAAGATGTGTTCTTTCGCTTCTAATAAATTCAGGGTTTATTTCTAAATCATATAAAACCACAGTGAAAAAAGAAGAAAATCCAATCTTTAATTTAGGTGCATTTATTCAATGGAAAAAATCCCACACTATGAAATAATTATTTTACATCATGTGTGCCATAATTATTAGCACCGCTGATGATAATATTTTTGTACACTTCTTTGACCAATAAAACAGCACCTAGTCTTCTCCTATAATGTTTCACAAGATGGGGCAATATAGAAAGAGGGATCTTGGACCGTTACTCTGCACAATCTCTCTAAATCATCCATCAGCCTGGGTCTTCTCCACTGCACTCTCCTCTTCAGCTCACGCCAAAGCTCTTCAATGGGGTTGGTCTTGGGACTGAGATGGCCATGGGAGGAGTTTAATTCTGTGTCTGGTGAACCACTTATGTGTAGTTTGGGCCATATGTTTAGGGTCATTATCTTGCTGAAAGACCCAGTGACGCCCCCATCTTCAGCTTTCGGGCAGAGGCCACAATATTTTTTTTTATTATTGTCCTGGTATTTCAAAGCCTTCATGATGCCATGCACCCTAACAAGGTTCTCAGGACCTCTGGAAGAGAAACAGGCCCACAGCATCACCGATCCTCTCCCATACTTCACAATGGGAATGAGGTGCTTTTCTACAAACTCGTGTTTTGTGTTCCACCCACTTAGAGTGTTTGTTTCCAAAAAGCTCTATCTTGGTTTCATCTGGCCAAAGCACACAGTCCCAGTTGAAGTCCCAGTACTGTTTAGCAAACTTCAGACATTTGCTTTTATTATTGTGAGTGAGAAAAGTTTTTTTCTGTGACTTTGAGACTTTGAGACCCCAAGGTGATACCATTTGTTGCAATTCGTTGAGAGCTTTTGAGAACTTTTAATTTCTCTTACCATCCTCCTCACTGTGTGTGGTGACAAAATAACTTTGCGTCCTCGTCCAGGCTTATTTCCCGCTGTTCCGGTTGTTTTAAACTTGCTAATGATTCCTTTTACAGTAGATATGGGCAGGTACAGACAAGTGGCTATTTTCTTGTAGCCATCGACTGACTTATGAAGGTCGACTCACATCTGTCTTACTTGAATGGTGTGTTCCTTTGTCTTTTCCATGTTGAAAACTGGAAAAGAGAAATGGCTTCTGTGTCACATCATTTTTATACCCCAGGGAAACAGGATTTGATGAGTTACTAGTAATGTTCCTAGATACTCTGATTAACTTTGTACACTACTGTAGAAATTACAATAACACTTCAATTATATTATATCATTATATTATATTTCCTATGAACTGTTAGGGGTGCCAATAATTGTTGAATTGTGAGATTTTATGAAAAATAATTGTTTCTTAGTTAGGGATTTTTCCCCTTAAAATTCACTTGAGTTGAAAGTTACATTTTTGCTTCAATTTTCAGTGAGGAGAGTAGTGTTTTCAACAAAAATGTAATTTATTTTAAGGATTTTAAAGCATCTTAACAATGGACGGCGATAATTACGGAGGGTAGTGTATAAAATTTTACCTATCAATCAGTTGCACAGAGATATAAAGATGGCATAAACATCTGAACAGATTAATCACTGAGCCACTTGGTATGAAACATCTCAATTGGGCTAGGTCTGTGTATTTTGTAATTTCTCTTCTTCGTTTAGTATATAATATCTAGCCGTCCGTTATCAATACCGAGTATCCATATGGGTCCCAAGGGGTAGCCAATCCCAGCTAACTTTGGATGAGAGCTGGTCCCCAGTCAGATTCAGGGCTAACTCAGGGAGCCTCTTGCTGTTGGATAACAATGCTAGCTACTGCATTATTGTGCTGCCCATATAATATCTCTTATTATACTGTATGATAATATCTCCAGTATCAGTAGAAAACTAGCAGCTCCCTACCTTTTCAAGTGCTGGGTATCATAAAATAAGTTAAATGGATTTGATATTAAAGGAAGTGTCTTTCAAAGTATTCAGAACAGACACATGTGCAAGATGATAAACCTACTACCAAAATGTTGAGTATCCACTTTCTTCCTTCTATGAAGCCTGAGAAAAGAGGAAAAATGAAAAGATGACAGCGAAATAAGTGAGAAAAATGAATTAATTTGAATCCCCTGCAGTGGCAATGTCTTGCAATAAGAAATATCACTGCAATTGGCAGTAGAGTCTTTCATCTCCAAACCTCTCTATGAAAAAAAGATAAAAGACTTCCAAGTAGCACACTGCGATATACTAATTAACATAATTAGAATTTTTTAAAATGCCCTGCAATGGCCTGGCGAGCTGTCCAGGGTGTACCCCACTCTTGCTCAGACTCGGCTGAGATGGGCGCCAGCTTCCCCGTGACCCTAATAATGATTAAGCGGTTACGAAAATGATGATGATGGATGGATGAGAATCAAAAAGCGGCACAATGACGTATGGTGATCATGTGGCTGCCACACAAGAGGTCATGGGTTCAAGTCCTGGGTTTGGCGTGTTTCTGTGTGGTGTTTGCATGTTCTCCCCATGCATGCACTGGCTAATTGTCTGTTCCAAATTGATCCTAGGTCAGTGGTTGTGAAAGAGTGGCGCGCGCCCCCCTCGGGGCGATGCGATGCCGGGGGGGGGCAGGGAATGCTTTTTTTTAGCCGTATTAAGGTAAAGTGTAATTCTACATCCACTACAGCAGGTGGTAGTGGCTTCCTCACTGTCAGAGTGTGCTCAGAGGTAAAATAAAAAGTGAAGTTAATAAACCCATCATACATTTTTAACAGGGACGAAAAGAGAGGTGGAGAGAGATGGAGACGGTGAGAGAAATGAAAGTCTCCCAAAAGTAAAGTCGAGTAGGTATGATGAAGTGGATGTAGCACTCGGCTTCACTATGCTGCGATGAGAAACGAAGAAAGACTGCCATGTTTACTGTGTCTGAAAATATTGGCAGCAGAGAGCATGAACCCAAATAAATTCAGGCTTCACTTAAAGACGTCACATGAGTTTTTTCAGCGAAAACGTGCTAAGTATTGCCAACAACCATCCCGCTTTGTGAACGATATTCCAGCAAGCTCTGTTAGCATCATATAAGGAGGAGTATCAAACAGCTCAGCGTAGAAAACCCCACAGCAGAGCAGAGGAACTGATCCTACCTGCAGCAGACACGTCTCTGTCATGCTGGATGACATCACTGCTGTGAAAATAAGTCCAGGTCCCAGTTCAGCATTGAGCAGGAGCCGAGAGTTCAATATCGTGCTTTAAACCCGGCTTCGAAAAGCTGTGCACTGGAAACGTGCTCATTGTAGCCATTAATCTGGACTTAATCATTTGGACAAAAAAATAAATAAATAATAATAATAGTAATAATAGTAATAATAATAATAATAATAATAATAATAATTGTTTTATTCATTTTTATTTTGAAGGTTAAAGTGTTTTATATATTGTGCTCCTGAGTTAATATTGCTGATCCATTTGAATGTATTATTATTTATTGATTTTATTTAATTTTATTTTTCAGTATCAAATGGACCAAATTGTTGGTCCAAAAATGTAGACAGTTTAAATATGGATACTATTTTATTTCATGTAAGTTGATGCACTTTAAATCTTTTTGTTTAAAGACTAAAAAATTGTTAATAAGGTTATTCTTTGTTGGAACTTGATCTATATTTCTTCATTTCTTTGTATTCCATAATGATGATAAGGATTTATTATGTTAATAAGGATACAATGTTATGCAGAGGATTACTTATAACAATCTTTAGACAAATAACATTATTTATATGGGGGGGGGGGGGGCAAATTGTTCCTGGGGGGAGGGGGGGCGTGACAGAAAATAATTGAGAAGCATTGCCCTAGGTGTATAAGCTTGAATAGATGTATGTCTAGGCCCTGCAGTAGACAGGTTGACCACTTAGGGCGTACCCCTCCTTCATGCAGTGTTGGCTGAGATATGCTCTAGAATTCCTATGACTCCACAGATAGGCTCCGGTTTCCCCACGATCTGAGTAGAATCAAATTGCCCCCAAGTCTGGATGTAAATGTTCGTATGTATGTGCGTGTGTGTGTGTGTGTGTGTGTGTGTGTGTGTGTGTGTGTGTGTGTGTGTGTGTGTGTGTGCGCGCAAGCTGCTCAAGGTGTACTCTGTCTTCTCCCAGTGTTAGCTGAGAGAGGCACGAGCCCCCTTGCAACTCTAATAGTCGGATTAAGCATTGTGGCATATGAATGTGTGAGTGAGTAAGGTTCACTACACTGAGACATCAAACATGGAACTCTCATACTCACCCCACTCGAGTTTCCTTCGTTTAGTCTTGTGTACTTAACACTTAAATTTCTTCTTGCATTTTCTCATTTCATTCTCTTCCCCTGACCCATTTTCAGCTCCTTTTTATGTTAGATTCTGACAGATAACCTCTAGACCTTCATACACGGACTATTAAAAGAATCCACGAAAGCTTCAAATATAGTGGTGCTATATGTGGCAGTCATTATTCTCTGTCAGTCAGTACGAGCTGGGATAAATTGAGAGGATCCAGTAGGTCCTACATTAAGTTAATTTAATAGAAAGTAACAGTTCTGTCTGGTTAAAGAATGGACAGAAAAAAGAATCTTATAACATAAAGGTGTAAAATATTCCAGCACTACAAAAATATACACCGAAGATTTTATTAGGAATGTTATGTCTGGATAGGGTCTCTTTTTGCTCGCAAAACAACCTCAATTATTCATGGCATGCATTTCAAAAGATGTTGCAAATATTCCTTTGAGAATCTTTTCTATGTTGAAATGATTGCATCATGCATTTCCAATTCACGATTAAGACTTTTTGGGTGCATGTTCATGCTGTCAATCTCACATTCTACAATATTCCCAAGGTGTTCTAATGGATTCAGATCTGGTGCTGGGGAATCCCACTGATGATTACCGAACATGTTCATGAAACTAGTTTGAAACAACCTTGACTTTGTTCATTATTGTGTTTGAACTCACCATCAGAAGATGGTAAATTGTGACCATAAATCAAAGCACATGATCAGCTTCTTCTTCTTTCTTCTTCTTTTCCTTTCGGCTGTTCCCTTTCAAGGGTCACCACAGCGAATCATCTGCCTCCATCTCCATGGAAGTCATATTAATGATTCGCATATTTGATTTGGCATAGGTTTTTATGTTGGATTTCCTTCCTGACACAACCTTGTGGAGAGTGGGACTCGAACCCCCATCCCTAGGATCAGCGATCCAGCACCTTTTACCACCAGGCCACCACTGCCCGCCCTGCTCAGCAACAATTCTTAATTATGCTGGGGTACTCAAGTGACGGAGGACATTAACAGACCCTCAGTCATGTCATGTCATTTCAGAATTATTGGGCTGGAGTCCATTGCAGCTGACTACGAGCAAAGGCGTGGTACACCCTAATAAGCTTGTCAATAAGCTTGCCCCATCAGGGGGGGGGGGGGGGGGGGGGCAATAAAACATTTCCCACACCATTATATTACCTTCATCAGCCTGGAATGTGGTGTTGGAAATACAACGTCACTATCAGTACATTCTGACAATCTGACCAGAAGCAAAAACTTTTCAGTTTTTAATTGTCCAGTTTTCATCAGCCTTTGTCCTCTTCAGCTTCAGTTTTCTGTAATGTTCACACTGAAGTGACCTGCCTCACCTCACCTGTCTCTAGCCTGGTTAAAATTAAAAATTTCTCTGCTTTATAACAGTGGTTCGTAACCTTGTTGACGGTACTGAACCCCACCAGTTTCATATGTGCGTTCACAGAACCCTTCTTTATTGAAAAATAAAATATGTTTTTTTTTTTTTTCAAATTCAGGACAAAGATATATATGTTTTCCTGGGGCGTCAAAATGAACCATGCATTAATATCACTGTGTTCAAAGAACAAAACCAATGCAATGCATGAACTCTCAACAAATTACAAACCTTTTCACAAAGACATGACCTCATTTGTTCTTACCACACTGAAATGGTTTTAATTGTTAATCTTATGATTCCAATAATTAACTTATTGTATTTATACTATTTATTATTTTTAACTTTTAACACCTAATTTCCATCAGGCTACAATAATAAAGAATATTTACTGTAAATCAGTGTGACTTCTGCTGTTGCCTTTGAGAGAACAGTTCAGAAATGCATGGCCACTCTCATGTCATTTTCACAGCAAAGTCTGTTCCTTTTCTTTATTTTTATGTCCAACAGCCTCGAAAAGGATTGTGCGCAAAGATATGTCGTAACAAATGGTATAAAATTGACGTCACGAATATGAGTCAGGTGTGTGTCTTGACCTCCGCCGAACCCCTGAGACTGACTTTCGATCGTACCCAGGGTAAGAACCACTGTACTAGAACAATTATTTGTCTCAGGCATGGTGGAAGTCCCTGAATTGAACAGTCACCTTGAAGGTCCTTCTCTGTGACTATTCAGTAACATCCTCCTTCATCCATCACCTTCAGCACATGACTGTTAATAATCCAAAGATAGTAAATCAATCAGGTCATGCTATTCCTGTGTAGTCAATACTAATTGGTATATAATGATTATCCTGTTGTGACATAAAACCTGAACCCTAAATAATCAAGACCTGTACACGGAGTTAAACGTCCCTGATCTTTAGAACAGGACCAAACAGGAAAGGTGTTTTTGTTGGGGGGTTTGTTTTTTTTTGTTTTTTTTTTTTTTGGGGGGGTTGCATGTGTGTGTGTGTGTGTGTGTGTGTGTGTTGGGAGCAGCCACTGTGTGCAAGGTTATAAATGTTTATTATCCTAGAGATCATTCTGAAATTGCATTGTGAGGGGGGAAGATTCTCACAGCCCTGCAGGCTGAATATTAGATTTCTCGAAAAGTCAATCGAGAGCCTCATCATTAAAGTGAATAAATATTCTCGTCTCTCAAAGCTATTTCAGGTCCTGCTTGCTTAGCTGTGGCTTTTTTATTATCAACATTATACTGCTGACGCACACTTTTTTGCTTCATGGTCTCTCATATGAAACTGACAGGAGGGGGACAAGTTAAGTTGCCAGTAACACAAAAGAGATACTTTACCTGCATATCTTTAAGAATCCTGTGGCTCTGAAAAAAGGAAGCAATAAATTGTCACTCTTCTGTCAAATACATCTTTAGGGTGTTGTTGATGTAATCCAGAGTGGCACCGTGGTAAAGTAGTTTGCATTGTTGCCTCACTACACAAAGTTCTGGGTTTAAACCGATCTCCCAAATGGAGATCTTTCTCTGTGTTCTGCATGTTCATGCTTGCATGGGTTTCCTCTGAATGCAGCAGTTTCCTTCAACAATCCCAACATATGCAGCTCAGGTAAACATTCACACATTAAATCCATTTATTTTCTGAACCGCTTCATCCTAATTAGGGTCGCAGGGAGGCTGGCGCCCATCTCAGCCAACTCGGGGCGAGAGTGAGGTACACCCTGGACAGTCTCCTCTAAATAGACCATAAGAGTGAATGTGAGTGGGAGTAACTGTCTGGGTCTTTGTGTTGGCCATGTGATAGTTTGGCAGCCTGGACAGGGTGTACCCTCGACTCTCACCTTATGGCAGGTGGGATGGGCTCCATTTCCTCAATGACCCTGAGAAATAGGCAATATAGATGGTAGATGGATGGATGAATGTATGGATGGAGTGTATGCTGGAATGAGGTATGAAGAATTCAGATGGATTAAAACATATAGCCATCACAGAATGTCTTGCCAGCGAACTTCAGTTTTCACTCATCAATAGTTAAGGCAACTATATATTTTTAGCAGTCAGACAGAATTCAACAACTTTAGAGGGACATGACATGCACTTTTCATCCATCTATTATGTATAGCACTTTTCCTTCAGGGTCATGGGGTAAGAGCCAATCATAGCAGACTTGAGATGGGAGGCAGGGTACATCATGACCAGGTCTTATACCCATCATAGCTGCTAACAGAGAGACAATGAACAATTCATACTTATTCACTGTGATGGGCAATTGAAGTAGCCAGCTGTCTTTGGACTACAGTAGAAATTTGGTGCACCTGGAAGAAACCCACCCGAGCATGGGGAGACCATGCAAACTCTGCACAGAAAAGCTACAGTCTGCAATTAGGCTTGAGTCCAGAACCTTCGTGTTGTGAGGTAGTGGTGCTTTGCACTGTACCACCATATCACCTTGTTTTACAGTCAGGCTGTGGACAACACAGCCTGGCATGGATCCATGTTCCTGATTCAAATTTCTGGAATTGGTTGGACAATATAAAAGTAAGAGGAGATTCTACACAGGACGCAAGCACGTTTGTAATAAAGTCTGTTGGGCTTTACCACCTGAGCCTAATGGCTCATCAGAGCCAGCGTTTATCCCAGTGTAGTATGAAACAACTTAAGAGCTCAACTCCCCATGGATGGGATGCTAAGTAATTTCAGGTTACCCGCCCATTATTTTTACTGGTACGTACCAATTTATACTGTTGGGGTAGACACTTGTGGTTGAGACCTTGCCCAAGGGCCTAACCAGAATTTAAATCCATGGTCTGGCAAGTTGGCCCAGAGTCAGCTGAAATGGGCGCCAGCCTCCCCACGACCCTTATTAGGATTAAGCAGTTCAGAAAATGAATGAAGGAATAAATAATAATAAGCCTCAGCATGTTTTTAAGATGTATGGATAAAAGTACTGCAATTACATTTAAAGGAAACCAGCAAGGAGAGATATTGGTGCGAGTTAAAGAAAAAGCTTTAGGATAATTCTTTTAAAAGGAGAGCAGAAAAAGTCATGAATGTCTTGGGGGACTGTGTTTCAAAGTAGAGAAGCTGTAAAAGTAAAATGATCTGCCCCTGATTGATGCCTGCCTGATAGACTAATAGACCACTATGAAAATGGGACTTGGGGTGTAGCGCAGTAAGAGCTTAGAGAGACAAGCTCTAGATGTGTCTTTCTGTAAAGCAGGTGGTTATTGCAGTACAGATGTAATTTGTTCTGAGTGCTGTATAGCAGTTAGGAAGTCTTTCTATCTCTAGTCCATTCGCATGCCATTTACTACCTATCCTCTCTCACCTCACAGCAAGAAAGTGCTGGGTTCAAGTTCCAGGTTTGGGTTTTTCTGTGTGGAGTTTGCATGCTCTCTCCCTGCCTGTGCAGGTTTCCTCCTGGTTTTCCAGCTGAATCTCACACTCCAAAAAAATGGCACTTGAGGCTAACTGGCTGTGACAGATTCATGGGATGTGAGTCTGAATGTGAATAGTTGTATGTCGGCCCTGTGATAGGCTATTCAGGGTCTACGACATATTGCCCATAGTCAGCTGAAATAGGCTTCAGCCTCAATAAGCCGAGTAGGATAGAATGAGTCAGAAATGAACGAATGGATTTTGATAGCAAATCTGATATTTCAGGAATATGGGACCTATATTTCTTCATCAATTTATCAACAACAAACAATCCGATCGTACCTTCTCATTCACACCTGGTATTCAGTGATGTGCAATGAGGTTGACAGCTGGTGCAGCATTGACTCTTTTAGAGTCAGATTTACAAATACAAATGAACTCCAAAGAGTGTATTATTCATCCTTTGATTGACAACAGACATCAAATCAATAGTAAAGAAAAGAAGCGATGGCACGACTGTCCACACAGTGCGTATGGTGTTTGATGTGTGGTGTAATGCAATACCATACTGTATTATGTTTCCTTCTATTTTAGTACCTTTTGGACATTTTAAAATACAATTCTTTTCAGACAATGCATCGTGTTTTATATCTCATATCAGCATTTTTTACACAAACATGTGACACATTTTCATTTGAGGTTAAAATTTTTTTCCAACTGCATCGGTCTTCTTTGAGTTATTACCTCTTGTTGTGATGAAAAGTCCAGATTTGCGAATATTCTCAGCTTGGAAATTTAAACTTCCGTTGCTTTAAGGAGGATTGTAAAGGAAATACTGTACTGTATAACAACAAACGAAGAAGATTCGAGGTTGCACAAGAATCTGTGGGCTTACAAGCACCCTCTGCCATGAGTCAGGGGTATTGCTCGCTCCACCGAGTAACTTTTTTACTAGATTTTATGATTAATCCGCAGCCTAAACATGTTCCAGAAATACATTATCCAGACTATGAAAAGGCAAAGCATATAAACGGAGTGTTTGAAAGTATTTTATCTGGGATATGTAGAGGGACGGTGACACAGTATTTGCATCACATACCGGCGGAGTTTGTATGGGATTCCACCATCCACTGAGTGGCACAGCAAAGCGTCGCCTCACCACATATCTCCTCCTTGTATTTGAATGGGACATATCGAAATTCTATTATGCTTTATTGAAAATATATACATTTTAATATTAGATTTGAATGGTAAAAGGGTTTGCAATATATACTAGATGACAAATATTAACATTTATAACATTTTATGATTGGGCTATGGTGGCCTGGTCATAAGGTGCTGGATTAACTATCAAAATGTTGGGGGTTCAAGCCCCACTGTCAACAACTTGTGACTTCTGTCCCCTGAGTGCAGCTAACTGGGTTATCAAAGGCTGTCCATGTCTCTCCTGTCTACGGTGAGAGGCTGTAAAAGAACCATTGCTGTCTTTTGTCAAGAGTATGCTGCATAACCATCAGCTTGTCTCTACCCTATAATGGCCTGGCGAACTGTCCATGGTGTACTCTGCCCTAGACTAGAGTCGGCTGAGATGGTCGTCAGCCTCCCCGCAACCCTAATTAGGATTGGCTCAGAAAATGTATGATTGAATCAACAACACACATGCATACATTTATACATACATGTACACGTGTACACACGTGTCTTACATGTGCTGTCCCTCTGATGTACTCATTCCTGATCCTTACTATCTATCCGGAATGAGTACATCAGAGGGACAGCACATGTAAGATATTTTGGAGACAAAATCTGAGAGGCTAGATTGAGATGGTTTGGACATGTACAGAGGAGGGATAGTGAGTATATTGGTAATAGGATGCTGGGGATGACACTATCAGGCAGAAGGCCTAGAGGAAGGCCAAAGAGGAGATTTATTGATGTGGTGAAGGAGGACATGAAGGTAGTTGGTGTAAGAGCAGAAGATGTAGAGGATAGGGTGGGATAGAGGCAGATGATTTGCTGTGGCAACACCTGAAGGGAGCAGCCGAAAGGAAAAGAAGAAGGAAAAGAAGACACACACACACACGTATACCATTACTACAACCAACTAAAAGCTGTTAGCGAATAGCATAGTTCAATTAAGTACCCAGAAGTCATAACTACCAAAAGCCATGAATGACTCATTTATTGTTTTCCGCGTCCCGACCCTGGACGAAGCCTTTCAATGTTATTAAATAAATTAGTAAATTAATAAATACTGGTAGGTAGACATGTCTGTCTGGGGATTTGTACTAATTTTTGTTTGTTAACCGGATTTTTATGCTGTTCGCATAGCAGATTGCATGGCCTGATGCTGAAAGATCGCCAATGACATGATTGGGATTCATGTAAGGTGCAACATTATGTTGTGCTGGAAGCTTTGAGAAGCCAAAGAGACAATTTACTTCATCTCCTGCAGCCACCCTGCCAAGTCAAAGTTAATTAGTTTATTTATGAGGGGGCTGGAGAGAGTGGCAAATGAAGACTTAGCATTGTTAGTTATACAAACAGAGTAGCATCTCAGGCCGATTAAAGCGGCCTCTCTACTGCATCATTCACAGCGAATTAATTATGCAGGAGAGATTGTGGAGCAGATTTCCTGTTGTTATAGCAGTCAGACAGATTCACTTTGACATGAACTCTGGGAAATCCAGCTGAAGTGGTTCTGTAATCATTAACCTGGTCCACATAACTAAACACAAATGACTGACTAAGGGCACAAAAGGTACTGTATGCATATGTACTCTACAATCCCATTCAAATCACAGCTTATAAAATAAAAGGAATTTACAAGAAGTGTATGATTTGGACTGAAAACACTAGTAAACCCTTTGCATAAGATATTGAATTAAAACACCAATAATATAATTTTAAACACAATGTCTATTTATGGACAGAAAATGACGACAGACAGACAGACAGACAGACAGACAGACAGACAGACAGACAGACAGACAGATAGATAGATAGATAGATAGATAGATAGATAGATAGATAGATAGATAGATAGATAGATAGATTCCATATAATTTGTTCACTCAAATATTCTGTTGACTAAATAGAAATGAGCAACTATTATTTTGTACTTGCCTGCAGAGCTGTAAAACAATTCGAGAACATAACATCCCTGTCAACAACAATTCACTATTGAAGGTCAGTTGAATGCTTCGTTTGCGCTCACAATGCTGGTCTAATCAAGGATTCCAGGCAGCCTCTGTGTTCAGCTACTCTTATCAAAGTGTAAACAATGCTTCACTCCCTTTCTCCCATCCACCTTTTAATCCACTTCATTAGTGAGCTCTGCAAACCAAGAGCAGTCTCACTGGTACACACATATGAGGGGTAAAAAAAAAATAAAGCACAAACATTAAATATCTATCATTCACGAAAGGTTCAAAGTGCTTTTGAATCGATATCTCGTACTTTGAACTCGAGAAAGTATGCCATTTGCACCTAACAGTATAGGTTCCTTTCCTACTCTAACACTCGGATTTAAGACTAAGCCTCAGATAAACCATGAGCTGAAGACACATGTCCTTAAAAACAGGTAATGGAGGAGTCATCTTTTACTATTAATATGCAATACAGCAGCAGTGGCAGATGGTGTGGGGGTTTTTTTTTTAAGGAGGGGGAAACAAGAGTCTATTACTTAAGAATAAATGTATGTATTTGCCCCCAGTGCAGCGAACTGGGTTGTCAAAGGACAGTCGTGTCTCTCACTGTCTATGGAGAGAGGCATGTAACACAACCATTGCTGAGTTTGGTCAAGAGTAGCTGCATAGCCATCAGCATGTGTCTGCAACCGTGATGGCCTGGCGAGCTGTCCGGCGTGTACCCTGCCCTCGCTCAGAGTCGGCTGAGATGGGTGCCAGCCTCCCCTCGACCCAAATTAGAATGAAGTGTTTCAGAAAATGAATGAATGAATATGTGTACAGTATCTGCATGTATTCTGGTTATCTCTCATCTATCAGATTCTCCTCTTGTCTCACGTCTCCAATACCAGGACAAAACAATTCACTGTCTGAAAGAAATTATTCTCCTATCCATGAACTGAAGATAACACATAATCCAATATAGTTATAAAATAACAAGGACCCCCAAGTGTACAGCACAGTCCTGGTCAGGAATAAAGATCAATTGAGCCATTTATGAGTTTGATTTTATTATTATTTATTTGTTGGATCGATTACTGCTACAAGGCCAGAGCCTGTCTCAGCTGACTCTGTTCAAGGGCAGATTACACCCTGAACAACTTGCCAATCATGTGGCAACATACTCTCTCTCACTCTCTCTCTATCTCTCTCTCTCTATCTCTCTCTCTCTCTCTCTCTCTCTCTCTCTCTCAGCTAGAGGCAATGTGAAAGATTCACTTTACTTAATGTGCATGTCTTTGGACTGTGGGAGGAAACCTACTGTAAGTAGCCTGCTAGCAGAGAGCCAAATAATGCAAGATAGAACTTAGATAGAACTGGAAGAGATCAGAAAGATATAGGCAGGAGTAAGATACTTTTGAAAGTAATAAAAGTAGTCTATAGAGAATGCAGGAAGAGAAGGGAAACCATTGTAATTGATACAGCAGGGGTGTGATATGATATGATGTGATATGAAGAGAATGCTGATAGAGTGTGTCAGTTCATTTGCAGCTCGGTTTTGAATGTAGTAAAGATGTGGCTGGGAGACCAATAAATGACAGAATTACAATAATCAATAAAAGATTTAATGACATCATTTAGTGATGTTTTAGCGTAATTAGGAATTTACAAGTTGGGAAGGTCATAAAGGTAAAAAAAAAGATGTGTAAAAGGAGAAACTGAATTCTGTGTAGTTTTAATAGATAAACCATTCACACACACACACACACACACACACACACACACACATACACACACACACACACACACACACACACACACACACACACACTCACACGGGAGAGTCAGGTAGAGCCAGCAGGTAACATGTAATGAGTTTTAAAGCATTTTTAATGTATTAGAGAGAGAGAGAGAGAGAGAGAGAGAGAGAGAGAGAGAGAGAGAGAGAGAGCTGACACTTCAAATTCAAGGCAAAAAACAATTAAATTTGTAATTTTGACTCACATATCACGAGACATGGTTTAGAGGATGTAGAGGGATATATTGATTCATTCCCCTTTAGTTCATTAAATTGTTTCTGCCTTGATCCATCCTGTTTCTTTATTCACATGACATTACAATGTTAATAGTGTTAATGTTAACCTCACATTAATAAGGCTTGTTTTAATTTATAATTCTACACTTCTGTTGGGCAGGAAGAGCATTTTCAATCAGAACAGCATATGTAATAAATGTATGTCGCGTACACTATGAAGCCACAATGGACAAGTCAAAATGTGTGTTTGGTCTCTACATAGTCTGGGGCAGTGGTGGTCTAGTGGTATAGGGTGCTGGATCCCCGATCCAAAGGTTGGTGGTTCGAGTCCCACTCTCCACAAGGTTGTCACTGCCCCCCAAGTACAGCTAACTGGGTTATCAAAGGTGGGCCATGTCTGTCACTGTCTATGGTGAGAGGCATGTAAAAGAACCATTGCTGACTTTCATAAAGAGTAGCTGCAAAGTCGTCAGCGTGTTTCTGTCCCTTGCTAAAAAGGCTTGTGACAGGAAGGGCATCCAACGTAAAAAAAAAAAAAAAAAAAAAAAAAACCTCTGCCAAATCAAAACGTGCGAATCAGATGATTTCACTGTGGCGACTCCCGAGTAAAAGGGAAAAAGCCGAAAGGAAGACAGACAGACACATTGAAATTATATAAGGCCCCATACAGTAAATCTTTACATTGTAAAGTGAAGGCATGTTTAAAGATTACGATTAAGCTAAGGATATACAAGTATTGGTTTTGGTTACGGTTATAAGTCTCTAAGAAATATATCATTGGGAGTAAATATTATAAATTTTAATTTAAAAAAAAAATCAGATTTTATCGTGCTATATTTTAAACTCTGAACCATCAATTTTATGCATTCCTTCAGTGTCCATGTATTTTAAGTCATGAGCAGCATTTTGTAGCACTGTGATCATCTGTGACGTTACTGAATTATTAAACGCCAACAGAAATGTCACGGCATCTATTTGTAGGTTTGCCTGCAGTGCACCCGCATGATTAAGCTCACTTGCTGCTTCTTGTATCACACACACATACCAAAACACACACAAACACAAAGACAAATTACTTAACTAGTTAGTATGGGGTACACACATATAGGTTAATGGAACACAGTGGTGTGAAAAAAGCTTCTCTGCATGTCTCCTGTATTGCTAAATGTTTTTTTTTTCCCTCCATCTGATAATCAGGGGGTGGGGCCTTTTAAATACACAGCTGTCAGGATAATGTAAATCTGCTTAGTTGTGTAATGCAAATTTCTTTCAGGAATGAAATGTCTGGTTTGTGCAGAAATGCCACCTTATGAGACCCCTAGATTGGTGATTTTTATTCTGTGTGCTGATCCTGGGATGAGCCATGTCTTTCTGTACTATCTCACAGTTACACAGGTACAAGACAAGTTGAAACAGGTATCGGAGTGAAGCAAAATCTGCCACTTTCAGCTACTTTATTCTGTTATCTAACACAGAGATGTGAAAAACCATTAAAGCACAAGCACATGTATATGAACACACATGAATGTGGTACACTTTAATGCGGGAACATTCATTTTAAGAAAAATCATGAGCACATCTTTACTCTTGGCCATCAAAGAGAAATGGTCTCTGGAACATATTTTTCTGGTCGAGACCCGATTCTTTTACTGCAAAACTGGTTAAAAATTATACTTGGGCTCTGAAACTGCTTTCGGCCTAAGTAAGTCTACAGGTTTGGGTCCAGCTTCCTCTGTGACCTCGATAGATCAGAATTAGGAGGCAGCCATGACATAATGGTTAGAGGATTAGAGAATCAGCTTTGAGACTAAAAAGTCACTGGTTATACAGTATTCCCAAAATACCAGGAAAAATTCATTTGGGCAAAAGGACAGAGCAGCACTTTCATCTTTCTCCACATTCCAACAAGTTGTCTTCAAGCTAGATACCCAAGCTCGGACAAATGTCCAGGTATCAGAATGTTTCTGCCCATTGCTCCGAGTGTATCTGCTAACTCTTTCTGTGTTTGTTCTCACGTTGGATATGTCGAATGCCAAGATAATTTTCCTTGCTTAATTAATACAGTATAATATGAATTGTCTGTCTGTCTTCCTTTCGGCTTTTTCCCTTTCTCTGATTCACACGTTTGATTTGGCAGAGGTTTTTACGTCGGATGCCCTTCCTGTCACAACCCTTTTAGCAAGGGACAGAAACACGCTGACGACTTTGCAGCTACTCTTTACGAAAGTCAGCAATGCTTACTTTTACATGCCTCTCACCATAGACAGTGACAGACATGGCCTGCCTTTGATAACCCAGTTAGCTGCACTGGGGGGGACAGTGACAACCTTGTGGAGAGTGGGACTTGAACCCCCAACCTTTGGATCAGCGATCCAACGCCCTATACCACTAGACCACCACTGCCCCTACAGTATAATATTAATATATGTATAAATAAATAGAAACAGATAGACACTTGAGATAATGGCTCTATAGATGTATATGGATATCACATGGCTCTATGCATAAATAATGGACAGATGAATGAATGTATTCATAAATAAATATACTGTGCTGTGAATGTAGTATTAGTGTGGTAGCACTGGCAGTGTGAATAATTGTGTGAAATTGTTATATACCCTTGACAGCTGTGTGAACAACTGGGGGGGAAACTGTATCATCTGTATGTTCATTACACAAGCGTTTCTGCCTTCTTAGGGTTGCAAATGCATTTCTCATTCCTTTAATACTCTCACAATGGCAGTATTTTACTGTCAGGGTCTGTAAGCATCTCTGAAGATGAATGATTTTGATACAGTTCTGTTTTAATACAGTTTAAAACTTGTAGAAAATAAGCTTTTGCCTGAACATGTGTCTGAGGTTTCCATTTTTGGACTCGGCAAACATACCATTATTATAAAAAACACAATCATTGAAGCCGAATTATGACACAGTGTTAGTGTAATCTGTTCAGACACTAAGTCATATAATGAAATAAAGATTGTTTATTGGAATGCATGAGGAGGGGCGTGTCTAAGGCATAAAGGCTTTTCTTATTCAACCATTAGCTGTACGCCACAGAACACTCTGGCGCCTTGAATGCGTTAATGGATATTTTACTCCTCACTACCAGCATACATTATTTTATATTAAATAGCCTAGTTTTTAATGTAGCTTGTTACGTGAATTAAATTTATTCAAGAGCCTTTTTAAGAATGAAAGGATATGATCACTCACATCATTATAACCTTCATAAAAATACATTTAAGCTAAAGAATAAGCAAAATACTGTATATGCTTTGTCTTATCTACAGAAGTAAAAAGGTAAGAACATACCTATGAATTGGGGAAATGGTCATGACATACTGTAGATTTGTCTTTTTCACATTAGGGGGTAGGGGTAAGTCTGTTGGGTTTTTACACCCGAGCCTAGTGGCTCATCAGGCCGGTGCTTATCCCCGGTTTCCGTAGCGTGAAGCGACCAGGAGTTCAACTCCTCCTGGATGGGACGCTAGTCCATCGCAGGTTACCTTCCCAGTATATTTTTACTGGTACCCATTTATATACTGCTGGGTGAACAGAGGCACACTTGTGGTTGAGACCTTGCCCAGGGGTCTTAGCACAGTGGAGGTCTCAGTGGGATTTGAACTCACAACCTCCCGATCATGAGCCCAGCACTCTAACCACTCCACCACCAGCCCTACATTTTATACATTAAGGTGTGCGTTTATTGTGACATTAGAGAAACATGAAAGACAAAAGGTTCTGTCTCACTGTAGTGATAAATGAAAAGAGTGCTGCCGTAAACGTGAACGATGCACTGTATCAAAATTAGAAATGCATTATAACACTAAATGCAAGACATACGTTAAGTACATGCGTATTCCTCCATTTGTGGTTTATTCGCCACATTTGCCGTAGCATTGTTTAAGAGTTAGTGTCTCAAAGGTAAAGGTCAATGATGTTGATCAGTTATGTAATTTCATCATTCTTGCAATTCTTTAGAAAGCTGGAGAAATACTTCAAACTGTGTGTTGCTTCATATCTGTTATGGTAGGAAAATATTTCAAACTAATTGTTCCAGTGCACAGATCATTGGAAAGTGAAACTTGTGATTTTGCCAACAATCTTCAGCTGAAATTGGATACTGCCAATGAGATTTGTTATCTTCCGGTGTCTTTCTCTCCCACACCGTGGGCTGTAGTGCTTGAATACTATAACCATTCTTTTCAGAGTGCACTGTGCTTTTTGCCAGTTTTCTCAGACCCTGAGTGGTTTGGGATTTGACTAGCTGATCTGCTGTGGAATGCTTAAGTATTTGTTACAGTCTGAACATTGTTACAGTGGTATTGTCTGTATTTATAAATATTCGTTCGTTTTCTGAACCGCTTGATCCTTAGGGTCATGGGGAGGCTGGCACCCATCTCCGCCGACCCGGGGCAAAGGGGAGAGTACACCCTGGACATCTCGCCAGGTCATCATAGGGTAGAAAAACACTGACAGCTATGCAGCCTACTCTTAACGAAACTCAGAAATGGTTCTTTTACAGCCTCTCACCATAGACAGTGAGAAACATGCCCAGCCTTTGATAACCCAGTTAGTTGCACTGAGGGCACAGCAGTGACAACCCATTGATAGTGGGGCTTGAACCCGTGACCTTAGGATCAGTCATCCAGCACCTTACCACCGGGCCAACGCTGCCCTATAAATATTCTATAGGGGGGTTATTTTCTCCCCTTATCTATATGGTGTTCTATCTTAAATACCTCGTGATGGAAACCTCTAAGTAAATATTGCTGTCTTTTACGACATGGAAACGAGTCATTACATTGAATTTACAGTGTGGTTGTTCAAACAGCATCGGGTTAACAGCAACATAATTGAGAAGCAATCCCTTACCCTTTTTCTTGCTCTCCAATATTTTAAGATTTATAATGATTCTAGCTCTTACTTTATTATTGTTTTTACCTCCATTATTCAGTAAGCAGCATCTCTGATTGTGTAACATTTTAGCACAACTCCATAGTCTTGGAATGTAGCTTGAATGGTTGTCCGGTGTCTCTCCAGTATCTGTGTGTGTAAACCACAGGAAACCCAATAACACTGCTGAGTTGAAGATGATTGGCTGTTATGGATCACTTGCATGACAACAGGCATATATATATATATATATATATATATATATATATATATATATATATATATATATATATATACATACACACACACACACACAAAAATAAAATAAAATAAAATGGTTATTTTGTATACTGAAGCATACACCACTACTCAGACGCAAATGAAATCAGAAGCTTGTCAGAGAATGAATTCATTAAGTGGGCATTGAAACACACCACAGGTGACGCAATGCAGAAAGCAGCAATTAGCCAGTGAAAGGCACTGAAACACAAACTCAGTATAACCAACACTACTATGGGCAGTGGTGGCTTAGTGGTTAAGGTGATGGGCTACTGATCCCACTACTGTTGGGCCCTTGAGGTAAAGGTAAAGGTAAGGTAAAGTCTGTTGGGTTTTTACACCCGAGCCTCATGGCTCATCACTCATCAGGCCGGTGCTTATGCCCAGTTTCCATAGTGTGAAGCGACCAGGAGTTCAACTCCCCCTGGATGGGACGCTAGTCCATCACAGGTTACCTTCCCAGTATAATTTTACTGGTACCCATTTATACTGCTGGGTGAACAGAGGCACACTTGTAGTTGAGACCTTGCCCAGGGGTCTTAGCACAGTGAGGGTCTCTGTGGGATTCGAACTCACAACCTCCCGCTCATGAGCGCAGCACCCTAACCACTACACCACCGGCCATTGGGCCCTTGAGCAAGGCCTTTAGTCCTCAATTGCTCAGTTATATTAAAACCTGATCATTGTAAATCACTCGATAAGAGCATGTGCAAAATGCTGTAAATATGATGTAAATGTAATCACTAGGGATCTTGTTTACAAAACAGGCTTAATATTTATGTTGTTAGTTTGTTCACACAGTGTCTATTTAAAGGGAATTTGGCTGATTATTCTTTATTACTCTGTGGGGGCAGTGGGGGCCTGGTGGTAAAGGGCGCTGGATCGCTGCTCCTAAGGTTGTCCCACTCTCCACAGGGTTTCACTGTCCCCCTTCAGTGCAGCTAACTGGGTTATCAAAGGCCTGCCATGTCTCTCACTGTCTATGGTGAGGGGTTCATGTAAAAGAACCATTGCTGACTTTGGTAAAAAGAGTAGCTGCATAGCCGTCAGCGTGTTTCTGCCCCTTGCTAAAAGGGTTGTGCCAGGAAGGGCATCCGACGTAAAAACCTATGCCAAACGAAGCATGCAATGATTTGCTGTGGCGACCCCAGAAAACTGGAAAAAGCCAAATGGAAAAAAAGATTTTTTTATTATTCTGTATTTAAGTTTAAAATACAAGGAAATGAATAAGAAAATGCAACCATGGCACACTTTTTTTTTTCCATTTCTATGTTGTGGCCTGACCTTAATTGAGGCTTATAACACCAATCTTATCAAGGGCTAGTGTGGCTGCAGGTTTTTATTCGAAACAAGAAGGAGCCACACTTGATTCCATCCATTTAATTGGATGATCTTGGATGTCAATAGATCTTGGAATTTACTTTTGGCAGGGGACAGGGGTCAGCCATTTACACAGCTCCATAAGCTGTAATGCACTATGTTCTGAGAAATTTTTCTAATAGGCAGCATTACTTTTTTCAGCAGTTTGTGCTGGGCCAGACTCTTGTATGATATCTATCAGGAATGCCAATTCTCTGATAGCAACAGTGTAATAATAAGAATTATTTGATGTAGTTCCAATAATCATTCGTACTCATTTTCCAGATCCTTCTAAGGTCATGGTCAGGCTGGAGCCTATCTCAGCCAACGCTGGGTGAAGGCACGGTGTCATATGGCTAACATTCTCAGATTTAACACCATGGGGGAATCCAGAACAGCCAATTAGCCTAATGTGCACGAACCCAGTACCTTTTTGATGTGAAACAGATGTGATAACCACTATACGTACTACTGTGCCACTTATTTCCACCAATCAGAAATGAGGGAAATCTCTTGAATTATTAATAATATCTTAAAAGCGAAGATAGTAAACAAATCAGATTGTGCTGTTCCCATGTAGCATATTACTGTATCATCTACATGACTCTCTTCACCAGCATCACCACTGTATCACTTGTTTGGTGGAACATGAATGCTTATGTAATGAGTTTAAATGAGCACTGTGTGAACAGAGCAGAAATAATACTTTAAATGCAGTAATATGTACAAATGATGCTTTTGTGTTGTTGCTTCCATTATTTTGATCCTGTGCTAAGAAGTGAACAAATAAAGAATACTTAGACACTTGGGATTATTTTAGTACTCTGCTTTGCTTTTACGTGGGTGGTGATGCTCTACACACTCGCTGATCTGCAAGTCATTATTCACAGTTTACCAATGAATTTAACCCATGAAAATAAACTTTTAAAACATGGCAAAAAAAGTGTTTTTAATAAGACTTCTAAATGTAGCATCTGCTTGATGCAATACTGTATTACTGACTTAATATATCATCGTATGCACTGATTACAGAATGACCTCTGCTTGTGTTTACTGTCATTTTAATAAATTCAAATACCCCTTGTTACTCTACAATTATTATAAATGAGGTATGCATTGACAAGCAAGCAAATTACACCATTAGCACATGTGTGTTAAATATGTCAATTAATCATGTCGAGTGGGTGCACACGTAGATTTTTTGCTAGCATTTAATCCTGAAATTTCAATGCTTCTGTTCAAAGATGGAATGAGAACAGCCTGTACAGTGATGCTATTCTGAGTATAGGATTTATACGCTCGCTAATGGGATTAGAAGATGCTTTTATGTTATCAAGATGGTAAGCCAAGACATTTCACTTAGCTCATACCTAATACTCTGTCAAAAGTACAGCCATAACTTGCACTGTAATCATGAAGATCTGATCTGCCAGTCATGAAGTGGATATTTCATTCGAGGAACAGATTTTATTTGGATTTATTCAAAAACAATGTCATTATATTTATTCTTTCATTCATTCATTTGTCAGACTGCTTTATCCTTTATTGGGGTAGCAAGGAGGCTGGAGTCTAGCTCACTGGACATTGGACGAAGGCAGGGTATAGCTGGAACAGTGGTACCAGTCCAACGGTAACACCTGCGCATACGCACAAACACACACACACACACACACACACCTTAGGGTCAATTCAGAACAGCCAATTAGCCCAAAGTGAATGACTTTGGACTGTGGGAAGAAGCCAGAGTACCTGAAAGAAACCCACACACGTATGGCAAGAATATGCAACTCTACACAGAAACAGCCCTAATGAGATTGGGATGCAAACCCAAGACCTTCTTGCCGTGTGGCAGACTGGCTACCATTTTGTGCTACAGTGGCTCTTCAGTTTTATCAGACTGCTCCATACTTCAGTCGAATCAGCCTCAGCACCCCGAACACTGTTGCCACTTCACTAGTTGTCCTTCCACTTTTCCTACTTTCAACACGTCAGTTTAAATAACTGACTGCTCACTTCCTGCCTAATACGCTTTGATAGATGCCACTGTAATGAGATAATCAAACATTATTTACTTCATCTGTCAGATCTCTTCATGTATTTGATATAGCTGGATTTTTGTATATATTATACGTCATCACTGTATGTCTTTGTTGACCCGATGTGTTAAATTTACATATTAAGTGCAAAATGTATTGTTACGCTTTATTTATGAAATTACAATGTGCTCATTTCAATCGTGCTGATATTGAGAGTGAGTCTCATTCTGTGATACTGTGACCATGAATGCAAAGTAATCTATCATTTCATAAAACACTAAAGACTACATTTAAGCCTTATGGACTACATTTATCCTTTCTTCCATCTGTATCACATGACCACACTCACATTAGCTGATGAAAACGAGTTAAATGTGAGAAAATTAAAATGTCACAGTCATTGATTTCATCAAGCTTGTAAAATCGATTTTAAATTACTTCAAATTGTCATAGCGTTTTATTCAATTTGTCATTGTAATTAGCTATTAAGATAATGACTTATACTCCAATTTCTAGACAATTAACTAAGCTAAATTGTTTTAATGGTTAAATATTTCAAATAAAGCAAAATCAACAAATTTGGCTGTGCAGGGGGTTCAAATGTGATTTATTTATTCCCCAATTCTCACTCTATCTATCATATACGACCCCCACCAACCAGGGAAGGGTATAACCATGCACACGTGCCCTCTGACACACAACGGCATATTTACAAACTGCTAGGTATGCGCTTTTATGGGTGGACTGACACTTGGACCCATAATTGGCTGATTGCTGTGAATGACATGTCATCCCTTCCTCCTGTGAGAGCTCAGCCAATTATCTCCTATGAACTTTTGGCTGTGACATTAACCTGGATTCGAACCAGGAATCTACGGGTTTGTAGTCATACACCTTGTTGATGTGCCACTCACAAGCATAGATTTGCATTTTAAATATATGGCTGTTTATTTTCACCATCTTCTTCCTATTGATTCAAGATGTGTTTTATATCACACAATTAGCAGTAATCTACCTGGTGCCGCTGATTGCCCTCAATAAGTATCAGTGAAGACGGGCATGGATACAGTAAATACCCGGTGGACACCTCCATGAATACTCTGTGCATACTGCTGAATAGTAATCTTTATTTTCACAGGAATTATTCAATAATATCCAACTCAGATTCAGAAAATAATTCATATAGTATATACAAAATATATTTCACAAGTTGAAAACATATCTATTATATATTATATATAACACATATATCATATGTTATATCTTCTTCTTCTTTTCTTTTCGGCTAGTATATATCATAACCTACAATTAAGACATGAATTTTATAGTCTATATTTATAGCCTTCTACTATAGACTGGTAAAGGAGCAATCAAGACAGGCAAGATATAAAAAATAAAATAAAATAAAATAAAAATAATAAAAAGTTCCAATTCAAAGCAATACCATCTGAACCTGATTCAGCCTGACAGGGACAAAAGGACAGAAGTGGGATTGCGGTCATTTCATTTCACCATTTCAGCCACTTGAAACAAATGTGTTTTGCTTTTCTGTCATATGCTTCTGTCTCATATATTTTTTGGCAGAATGCACTTTATTAAAGCATTCCCTACTGCACCTGCCCCCCAAAGATGACAGATCCATTCATTTGTTCAGGTAGTGCCTCTGTGAAAATGATGATGGTTGGTCTTTTTATACTGAGCAGCTATTATAAAACAAAATGTATCGACACAATTACAGGTCTTTTACTATCTACATTCATACCTCATTTATTTGTGGAGCGAAAATCTTGATTCTGTTTGATGTTTGTATTGATTTTGACATATGCAATCATATGTGTGTTTATTCCATACCTTAGATTGTTGGATCAATATTTGGTTTAGTGGGTTTACCATAAGCTACACTCACTGTTATAGTACGAGGGTGGCTGAGCAGCAGTCCATTTACAACATCAAATTCATGTGCATTCAGTGTCACTGTAAGTAAACTCTTGTAATGGACACTGTACTGTATGTCACATGGTAAGTATAAAACAGGACCGTGACTAAAAAAGTCCTTAATTAATGTGCAATTAAAAATCCTGTAGATTCGTATTGTGGACATCACGTCAATTTCCTTGGTGTTTTGTGATGACCAACGATGCCTTATGGTCGTCTTATTACAGGCAGACAAATTTTTACATTTTTTGGCTGATGCTCTGTATTAAACTTATGGAACCTCCCTAAATGATGTACATATATCATACATTTTTATGACAGTGCTAAGTTGAGCCATATGGCGGTCATATGCCAACCAAGCATCATGAAAATATCATACAAGGAGTTTTTTTTGCCTTGCAGCAATAATGTCTTTTCATATGAACATTTTACATTTTGACTCCCAAAGCTCTTTTTTCCACGCTGACAGATGTACACCTCTTTTATATGTGAACACAACTATGCAGTTTTCAAATTCCCTTCATCCAAACCTACACCAATCTCTTATATCATCGTGCTGCTAAATTTGTGAGCAGGGCTTTACAGAAAAAAAGTAACAAACCCATAAACCACATGGAGCCCATAAGTGTGTGTTTATGTTTTAGAGGCGCATGCAACAACAACAAAAAACACACATGTACATAAATCGCACTCGCATTTAAATCCAGATTTCAGAGGTCTTCACACAGGAATCACATTACCTCATAGAAACCCTTCTCTTCTCATTCCATGTTCACTAGCGGTGCAGAATACTTCAAATGGCATGGAATATCTGATTAGCTTTGCCACCGCCGATATCATTATCATGGATAACTCCCAGCTTGGGCCATTTGCATGTCTTTTTAACAGTGGGGTTCAGAAGCTTTCTTCAGAGGATAGATATAGTCAAGGACCTGATGCCTGTCCTCCCCACATCTTTAGCACCAGGCATCTACCCACGCTCCATTAGTATGCCTTTAAATGCTTAGACGACTTTTAGTGCTGTGCATGGATGTCAAAGGTTATCCTTCAGTATTGAGGGATGGAATAAAAAAAAAATCTCTAAACATGTTGTATGTAGTACCTGTGGACTGAAGCCTTTGTTTTTATTTTTAAGGAACTTCCTACAGCATTTCATTTACTGTTACCTTTTGGGTAAAGACTATGACAGAGTGAAAATTTAAATAGGTTAAGCAATAAGACATATTTGATAAAGAATAAATTGGAATTTGATAAATAGCAATTCAAATGTACATCATATTTTTCAAAATTGAGAAAATTAAAAGCTAACAATATGACAGTGAAAAAGAATAATAAGACAGAGAGACAGAGAGAGAGAGAGAGAGAGAGAGAGAGAGAGAGAGAGAGAGAGAGAGAGATTAAATTAAGGACTGATGGCCTCAGATTGAATGATACAATTAATATACACACTGTAGACACACACACACACACACACACACACTCACACACACTCACACACCCACACACACACACACACACACACACACACACACACACACACACTCACACTTCATTCATTGTCTAAGCCACTTAATTCTAACTGGGGTTTCAGAAAGGCTAGCTCCAATATATACATACATACACACACAATGCATTTCTGCACACTGGACAATGGGTGAGAAATATACTTGGCAAAAATAAAAAAGCTCAAGATGCAGACGAAGGTCAGGCCCTGAGTGGGAGCTCAATGGAAATAAGGGTATATGCATGTGTGTGTAGTCTCTCAGGAAACAGCAGTGAGCAGGTACAAACCCAGTGAAGTGTTACCATGCCAACCAGGCGGCAGAAAAGAACATTTGAAATGTGTTTATTTTGTAATCTTCAATAAAAGGAGTCGAGCAGAGAAATCAAGAATGGCATGCCTCTGGAAGTCTATGAAATGTTTTGCATCACTTCAAAATCTAGTTTCTAGCATTTTTAGATTTCCCTTCTCTTAAAATATCATTCATTCATCCATTTTCTGAACTGCTTAAGCTTAATTAGGGTTGCGGGGAGGTTGGTGCCCATCTCAGCCAACTTTGAGTGAGGGCGGGGTACACCCTGGGCATCTCACCACGCAATGATGGGGCTTCTTAAAATATACAAAACTTAAAAGTTTGTCATTAAATATATGGATGAAATGTATTTGGTCCTCCAGCACTATGAAACTGATCCCTAACCCCCCACCACCACCAAGGGACAAGGGAAAATGCAACTCCTCTCTGTTCTGGCTCCATGGTGGTGGAATGAACTTCCTCTCGACTGCCAGAGAGCTGAGTCACTGGACATCTTGAAACAACGGCTGAAAACTTACGTTTTTCATTCTACATGCAACATACCTTCCATTCAGGAAAATGGCATAGCTTAACTTGCACCAAAGCAGTTTGTGAAATAATATATTAGGTTTTATTATCAGCAGTGGATGGCATGGTGGCATAGTAGTTAAACAAGAAGATCCTAATTTTAAATCCAAGGCTCAGAGAGGGCAGTCCTAGTGCCCTTTTCATTGATGTATTTATCTTTTAAAAATCCCATTAAAAATAAATCTGATGTTTAACTGGTATAAAGAAATTAAGTACGAACCTAGTTTTTTTAATTGATAGATATAAAAATATATTTTATCTGGCTATCTTTCTATGGGTGGCACGGTAGCATGGTGGTTAGTAAAGCCACTTCACAGCAAGAAGGTCCTGGGTTTGAGTTCCAGGCTTGGTGAGGGAGTTTGTGTGAAGTCTGCATAATCTCCCCATACTTATGTGGGTCGTGTCCATGTTAGCCCTACGATGGAATGACAAGCTGTTCTGGGTGTACGCCTGCCTTGCCTAGGGTTGGCTGGGATGGGCTCCAACTACCCTGTGACCCAAGTAACATTAAGCAGTTTGACATGTGAATGAACAAATTAAGTTATTTTCATATATTAATCATAATAATAATAATAATAACAATCATCATCATCATCATCATCATCATAATAATAATAATAATAATAATGGTATCCCTTGACTTAAGTAATTTCGAGTAAAGTTGTTCTCGATTATACATCAGTTTTCAAAAAAAATTTTGAAATAAATAAATTAAAACAAAGTTTACATCATTATAAACATATACAGAATTATATATTTCTATATACAGTACTATATATATCTAGTATATATATATATATATATATATATATATATATATATATATATATATATATATAATATTATACAAGTAAATTTGGTAAATTTGGTATAGCCTAGCCTAGGCTAGTCTAGAGACAGGCTAATGCGATTTAAGTCGTTTTTTGACTTACGTCGTCTCTCCTGGAACCTATTAATGACGTAACCCAAGGTATACCTGTAATAATAATAATAATACATTTATATTTACAACATTAAGAAGATGCTTTTATCCAGAGTGACTTACAGAAGTGCTGTAAGGTCACTATCAGTGAATATATCCTTGTATTTGTTTGTTAGAACACAGACTATGTTCACTGTCAGTCAAACTCAGATGGTCAGTGTTGAGTGGTTTGTTTGGGTTTTTATGTAGTGTGTGTGTGTGTGTGTGTGTGTGTGTGTGTGTGTGTGTGTGTGTGTGTGTGTGTGTTCGTGTACAGTATAGTGCTTAATATAAGTACTACTGAAAAAGGTAAGTTTTTCAGCTGTTGTTTGAAGATGTCCAGTGACTCAGCTGTGGATGTCCAGAGGAAGTTCATCCACCACCTTGGAGCCAGAACAGAGAAGAGTTTTGATGCAGTTTTCTCTTGTCCCTTGGTAGAGGGAGGGATCAGTCTCAGAGTGTTAGATGACCTGAGAGAATGCGGTGCAGTGTGTATATGGTAATTATTATTATTATTATTATTATTGTTGTTGTTGTTGTTGTTGTTGTTGTTGTTGTTGTTGTTGTTGTTATTCACTGTTTACATGGGTTTCATTTGAGTTACATGGTTTCCTCCTCTTTTCTCAAAGCATCCACATCGTAGATGCTTTGACTACCCTTACAGGATATGAGGAACATGTTCAGTGAGAGACTGACACCACCTAAATGCGCTACTGAATGACACGGGAAATCATTCCTGCTTGTACCTGAGGCCATTAAATTGTACATCTCCTCCATATAACAACAGCATCCACTGTTCTATAGTTACATTCTACTGTTTATCATACTGACAACACTGTTCATATCACTCACTCACTGACAGGATTCATTCTGTATCTGATTATATTGACATTAGTAACTTCTAATTTCAGACTTATATATAGATATACTGTATTTATATGTAGATTTCTTATGTATATTTATATCCACACAATTTCCTCTGAGATCAATAAAGTATTCTGATTCTGATTCTGATCCTAAGTGTTCTCATAATAGGCTCTGGGTCCTCCTTGACCATGACCGGGCTAAAACAGGTTACTCGAGATAAATGAATTGATTTATTCTGAAAAACGCTTAGACACACATTACTTCTGTCTCTCATTAATGTTCTTATAGCTGGGCTTCAGAATTTTTTCTCCTTGAAAATTTATTTCAAATTTTAATCACTCCATCAGCAATCTGCAATGTTCCAGTCTACCATCTACCTGGCTCAACCAACACCTTTTTTTGAGTGTGCAGTACACAATAACACTGTATGGTCAATAATATCAAAAAGGGCTGTGGCTGGATTTAAAGTGGGTCTTCTGGCTTTTATTTCATTGGTGCTAATGGTTGTGGATGGGAAGGTTGCCAGAACTCCTGGAGTGGTTGAGAGTTTTATAATTGGCTTAGGCTTTTAAGGAAGTCAGCACAATTTGGAAACAAGTCATTCGATAATAAATATGAATAATGGCAGACTTATGAGAATTGTCCATGAGTTGTGAGCAGCAGGTTTATTATGTATGCTATGCAAATCGTCCAAAGTTTATTCACACAAACATAATACCAAAGACTGTTTCACTCACTCATCTGCCAATTCGATTAATCCTGCACTCAGTGAAGACAAGATAAATTCAGAGCACCTTGCCAGACTATCACATTCCCACATCACACTCATCCACGCCTAGGGACAATTAGCCTAATGTGCATGTCTATGGACTGTGGGAGGAAACCAGAGTACTTGGATGAAACCCATGCCAGCACAAGGTAGATATGTACACTCCACACAGAAATGCACTTGCCAAGCTCAGGACTCAAACCCATGACCGTCTTGCTGTGAGGAGGACATGCCACCCCAAGGATGTCTTGTCTGGTCAAAAAGAATCAAAGGTGAGTAATAAACATGAAAAATATCCTATTTGAAAAAGAAAAAAAGCACAAGTGCTACTAAGTAGAATGCTTAGGGTGTTCAGAATTTATTCCGGCACTTAATATAAATCTTATTTTGTCAGGCATTGTCAGCCATGGTAATTTCATATACCTGTCTAAATGCCTACATAACTAGAACTCAATATATTATGTGCTGTATATCTTCAGAGCAGTAGACATGAATAAAATGAAAATATGCAATATACAATTTTTGTATACAAAGGAGCAAGTGGTTAGTCCATTCTCCAAGTTGATGTGTTGAAAAAAAGCAAAAGAAAGATTTGACTGCCTTTGACAAGGAATAATTTTTCCCAACTGGGTCAGAGACATGAAAACCGCAGGTTTTGTGCGATGCTTCCAGTATTCTGCAGTTAGTATCTACAAAAAGAGATACAAGGAAGGACAAACAGTAAACCAGGGAACAGATTAATGGGCAATTTGGGGTCACTGACACACATGGGAAGTGAAGACTGATCTGTGTGTTCTGATCCACAGATGAGTACAAATTGCTGAAAAAGTTTATATTGGCTGCGATGGAAAAGTGCATGAACACATGGTGCATTGCACATTGCTGCAGAGGACACTGTGCAGCTGTAGACTACTCAGAGTGCATATGCTTGACCCCTGTACATTACTGAAAGAGGTGTGAGCTTACAATTAATGAGAACACCAAATCTGGACCATAGAGCAGAGGAAGAAGGTGGACGGGTCTGATGAAACACATTTCCTTTCACATCACATGGACAGGTACACATGTTACTGCTGTGATAACAAGATGGGCTGTGCAAAGAAGGCAGGCCACAGAAGCAGTGTAATGTTCTGGGTAGGGTTCTGATGGGACATTCGGTTCTAGAATTTATGTGGCTGTTACATTGACACGTATGATTAACTGCTTAAAGATCATTGCAGAGCAAGTGTTCCTTTTGACGGCAGTGGTGTTGCCTTATAACAGTAGTTTCTTTCAGCAGGATTATGCACCCTGTCATACTGTAGAAACTGTTCAGGAATTATTTGAAGAAAATTGGGTTTCAATCAACCCATGTGCGAGATGTGCAAGGGAGAAAAAATACAAACTCTGGAGGCCTTACTGCACATCTTGCATGATTGTGCATACTGTCTGATACCAGTTACCACAGAACGCCCTCAGAGGTCAGATGATTACTGAACCAGCAGGAAAAATGAGTGGTGGTGCGGGATTGAGCGGTACTTGAGAAAGGTGTTGTGTGCACTCACTTTGGACGGGTTAGATATTGAGTCAAATTTTTTTTCCTTTGTGGGATTAATAGATTACATGAAAATCAAATTAAAAAAATGACACTGGGTTTTATTGCTATGACATATCTTTTTTTATTAAACCGATCATTGTTGGACAGACCTTGAGCGAATTCATTCATTCAATCATTTTCCGGACTGATTAATCCTAATTAGGCTCACGGGGAGGCCCGTACCCAGCTGACTCTGGGTAAGGGCAGAGTACACCCTGGACAGCTCGCCAGGCCATCGCAGGGCAGAAACATGCTGACGGCAAATGGGCCTACTCTTTATGAAAGTCAACATTGGTTCGTTTTCATGTCTCTCACCATAGACAATGAAAGAAATGGTTGATCGTTGATAATCTAGTTAGCTGCACTGGAGGGACAGCAATTACAACCCACTGATAGTGGAGCTTGAAAACCTGACCTTGGTATCAGTAATCCTGCACCTTACCACTGCCCCAAACAAGCAGGTTATTTTAATGAAAGAAAAATAGTGGTAGCACAAAAGAACAAAAGAACAAATTTGTGTTTTGTCTAAAAAAAAAACCTGAAATAGACTTGAAATTTATATTTAAAGCAATTAAATACGATCCCACAAACTCCAATCATGCAGTGAACCACAAAAGGTCGAAATGATGAGATGTACTGAGATGTACAATAAGAGCCAATGGATGAAGGAAAAACCTGCAGGATTCTCTAGTGTGTGTATTTAATGTTAATTAAATTCATATCCAAGTCAGACCACTTCCATTTCTTTTTGCAGAACTTTTCCCCTTTGTTATGGTGGCTGTTTTCTTTATAATAATAATAATAATAATAATAATAATAATAATAATAATAATAATGATGATGATAATAATAATCTAACTGTGTAACATTGCACAAAATGAGTACAGTGGCTTGCAAAAGTATTCACTCCTTGGCATTTTCTCTATTTGGTTGCGTTATAACCTAAAATTAAAACAGATATTTGGGGGGTTCATATGTGTTTCTCTGTATGTCTGTGATCAGAGTAACTCAACAACTGATTCACAAATTTCCATCAAACTTTTGCCAAATGTGGGTCAAGGGCCAAAAAAGAAATGATTACATTTTGGGAATGATGCATTTCTGAATCCAGAAGGTTTTGAAGGATATTTTAACATTGCACAGTAGACCAAGAAGGCAAAAATAAACAAGGCAGAGTTCAATTAACTACAAACAAATTCAGAGATCAAAAATAATTATGAAACAGGCCACTATAACCTATGTATTAAAAAAAGAGTTTGCACTACTTTGGTGGATGTCTGCACTCTCTGAATGCATTTCTTGGTGTTATCCTGAAGCAAACAAGAATACTACCCCACTCACCCACAACAACAACAAAAAAAAATCAGAAAACCTGATCGTACATAACCCCAAATTCTGTACTTTGTAGAGCCACCTTTTGCAGCAACAACTACAAGACTCTCAGCGTATGTTTCTTTGAGCTAAAACAAGCCACTGCTATTTTTGCCCATTCCTAAAAGCAACACACTCCAACTTCAATCAGATATTTTTCACAAATTTGCTTGTATTTATCCCCATCCCTCATTCTGACCAGTTTCCCAGTCCCGATAGTGATGGTGGGGTTTGGGGGGTTTTTTAGAGGTGTTTGATCTAAACATTGCAGACATGGGACTTAAATGGCCAAAAAGTTCAATCTGACCTGAGGACCTTGTATGTGCTTCAGGAGTCTCCCCTGTCTTTTGAAAAACTCTGTGCTTTTTTTGTTTCTGGCCACTTGTCCATCAAGACCAACTCTGTTACTCTGAGGGTTGTACTATGGACAGCTCCACCAGACTGTTGTGAAGGTTTGAAGTTCCTTCATAGTTACATTTGGCCTTAATACCCTTCATATCCTCTCGCCCGGTGTGTAGTTTTCTAGGGAGGGGGTTGTTTTTGTTGTTGTTTTTTTTTGTAGTAGCATATTGTTTCCTTTTTATAATGACAGGTTTAATAGCATTCTGGGGAATTTTCAAGGTTTCTGATCTCATTTACACTCAGCCCTAATTTTTTTCTGAACCACAACTTTGTCTCTGACCTGTCTGGAGCACTCCTTGGCTTTCACGGTGTTTCTTGCTCAGTAGTGTTCTTCTATGGTGGTGTGGAGCCTTTCAGAACATGAGCATATATCCTCAGGCCTTGGGACACTTTTAATGTACACAGGTTACCTAATTTATCTTACTGTATGATATAATTGGGAGGACCAGATCTCACTTAAGGTCTTTATAGCATACAGGGTTAATATACACAGTTGTGCTCAAAATAGCAGTGTGTTTTGAAAAAAGTGAATAAAGCTGAAAATTTTTGTAATAGCTTTTATTTCCGTAGACACACATGCATTGGGAACACTACACATTCTATTTGAAATCAAAACATGAAGAAGAATATCGAGTTTGTGTTGTGCCTTGAAATGAATTGAAGAAAAGTGAAAATTAGACCGTTCAGAGAAATAACAGTGTCTGTTTTATTCTTTACAAACTCAAACTTTTGCTTCCTTTGAATCACTGAACTAATATTTAGTTGTATAAACACTGTTTCTGAGAACTGCTGGACATCTGTGCTGCATGGAGTCAACCAGCTTCTGGCACCTGTGAACAGGTTTTCCAGCCCAGGACGATTGCACTACAAGGCACAGTTCTTCTGTACTTCTTGGTTTTGCCTCAGAAATTTTTTGATGTCACCCCACAAGTTTTCTATGGTTTTAAGGTCCAGAGATCGGGGCGGCCAATCCATAACGTCAACAGTGTTGGTCTGTTACCCATTTACTGGTGTGTTTGGGGTTATTGCCTTGATGGAACACCCATTTCAAGGGCATTTCCTCTTCAGTATATGCCAGCAGGACCTCTTCAAGTATTCAAACTGATCCATGATCCCTCGGATGGGATAAATAGGCCTGACACCATAATATGAGAAACTTCTCCATATCGTGATGCTTGCGCGGACAGGCTTTTCTGTCTTCAGTGTACTTTGGATTGAATTCGGTGTGTTTGGAGGTCGTCTGACAAACTGTCTCCAGCCACTAGATCCAAAGAGAACAAGCTTACTTTCATCAGTCCACAAAATGCTACACCATTTCTCTAGAAGCCAGTCAGTCATTGTGCTCTTTGGCAAATTGTAACCTCTTCAACACATCTTTTTTTTCTTTTTTTTTTTTCCAACAGTGAGACTTTGTGAGGGCTTCTTGCTGGTAGCTCAGCTTCACACGTGTGTCTTCTAACTGTAACAGGATTCACAGGCAACTTTAGACCTTCTTTGATCTTCCTGGAGCTGATTGGTGGCTGAGTTCTTGCCATTTTGGCATCTTCCATCCATTTGACTGATAGTTTTTTCACTTTCTTCCACATCTTTCATGTTTTGGTTGCCATTTTAAAACGTGTGATCATTTTAACTGAGCAGCTGATCATTTTATGCAGTCTTTGTTTTCTCCTCTCCAATCACCTTTTTAAATAAGATACGCTGTCCTTCTCAACAATATCGGAACGATCCATTTTCCTCAAAATTTGAGTAAGAAATACTCTATATTCAACATGCAGTACAATATTTACTGCCTTCCTACCTTAATTAATTAAGGGCAATAATTACTACCTGTTTTTCAAAGAATTAATTTTGAATACCAGTTAGTGATTCAATTGCACAGCATGCATGTCATGACTGTTGGATTCTATTATTCTACCAAACCTGCTACTAATTGTTTTGCCATGTAAAAACAGCATTGTTACCAAAAACAGTGACTGATCAGGTTAGTGATGTCTGACTGATATTATTTGGAACAGAACTGTATACAGTATCTTGCACAGACTTGAACGAGTAGCATTGCATTGACTTTTCTTTAACCGTATAAAGGTTTGGCTTGTCAGTAAGATACAGTGTGAGCTTATTTGTTGTTTTTTCTTCCCCAAGGCACTTCAGATGTGCAAGACCAAACCCCAGTGTTGAACACCAGTGCCACCTATTGTTAGAGTCCAGGGCTTCAGTTTTAATGGTTCTTAAACCCTAAAAGAAAAAGGACTGGATTGATGATTATTTTATTTTAGTATAAGCACCACCGAAATAATAAAACTTGAAACACGTTTTCCATGAGAAAGCTACACACTGCCATCATATGGCCTGAAAAGTGCAGATTGTATAATCTTTTAAGTTTATGATCACGTCTGGGAATCAGTGCTTCTCTAATAGTGGGGAGTGTGGTGTGGTGGCAGGGGGAGCATGTATGACCCTGGGGAACATGCTTTTCTGGAATAGTGTTCGAGAATTAAACGTAATTGCACTTCCACTCCACTAGTTGGCAGTGGCTCTCTCATTGTCGAGCTATGGTGTAGCGGTTTTTCGCACGAGCAAATGATATGAAGCGCGGTAAACGATCCCTCAAGAAACAACACGGAAAATTTTCGAACAGGAACGAAGAGAAACGTAGAGAGACTGATATCTTAAAGCAGGGGTGTCAAACTCGTGCCAGAAAGGGCCATGTGGCTGCAGGTTTTTGTTTTAACCAAGCAGCAGCACACCTGACTTTGCTCATTTAACCAACTGAGCTGAGTGTTCAGGCAGTTGATTGGTCAGTCTCTGTACAGAGCACACAGATTGACCAATCAGCTGCCTGAACACTCAGACGACTTGATTCAATAAGCAGTCAGGTGTGCTGCTGCTTGGTTAAAACAAAAACCTGGCACGAGTTTGACACCCCTGTCTTAAAGACATAAGTTGGATGCGTTTAAAAAAAGGATGTACTTTTTAATTTCAGGCACAGTGGTGCACTTTAAACCTTTTCCACTTAAAATTAAAAACAACGTTCAAGTTTTTCTTGTAAGTTGAACTATATTTTTCTTTTTAATGTTAATAAATATGCAATGTTATGCAAAGGCAAAGGTGTACTAATGATTTTATAGACATAATACTATTTATGGTCACTCGTGGGGGGGTGAAGTTTTTTTTTTTTCCTTCCTAGAGGGGGCGCCACAGAAATACAGTATTGAGAAGCACTGCTGCAAGTGCTTGAGGGTCGCGTTAACATACTTAGTACCCTAAACCTGTGGCGCGGGTCTTGGAACAAAACCTTATTTCAGATGAGCAATCAATCCCTTTGGCAGAAAAGGACACAATGAACACTCAAGTCCCGTCTTGGGAACTATTTGTAGTAAAAATATGTAATTGTGGATCACAATGTGCTGAACATCTGCATTTCATGGACGTGGAAACAGTCTGCCCAAGTAAACTTTTCAGGCTGATTCAGAAAATATTTTGACTGCCGATTTTCTGTTCAATAAAGAAAAAGCACCAGATAAGCCTCAGTAGCTGCAGGTGGAAATTCTTTGTTGATATGAAAAGGTCATAAGAGAATCCCCAAATTGGTTTGTTCTGACAGAAGGCACAGGGTCCCTCAGCTAGACATAGACCCTGTGGCCCTTAATTCATTATTACATTATGGATCAAATGGGTCATTTCAAATGACTGCTTCTCAACTTAAAAAAAAAAAAAAAAAAAAAAAGAGCCATCTCTGATCACACATAGTAATGTGAAACTGACCTGACATTGTGACAGATGGCGTTTGTGACGTAGTTACCTGGAGAGTTTACTGTTCTCAAATTATTGTGTCGTCACAAGTAACTGTCTGCATGTTCTTTTTAAATTCATTATAAATATCTTTACTGGTTGTAATAGACAAAGACCTATCGAGGTCATAACCAAATTTGAAGTTGGAATAAAGGCACTTTAAACCCTGGTGGTTAAACTGGAGTTCTCCAAAGATTCACCAGTGATTTGACCCACTCAATCAACACAGTTCACCATTTAGTGACCAGTTGTTAACGCTAAAGTTAGTCGTGTTGGGTAGAGATGGAGCTGCAAAACGAGCAGAAAAAGAATCCGAGGTGTTTCATTGATTTTTGAAACAGCTTTCAATATTTAAATAATTCTCAGCTGAACTACTCCATGTGAAATTTTATTTACGACGCACAATTTACCCAAATACATAAATCATTTTGGATGCATTTACAAATTGAGACAGATTCATCATATTAAACTGTAAAATAATCAAAGTTTGGGAAATCTTGGTACCGTTAGTCCTCAAATGAAGGGGCACAAGAGCTTTAACAAGAATTGTGTTTATTTATATTTTAAGTGACTCCATGCAAGTTGCATGAAAGGATGTCACGTCCACGTGGCTCTGGAGCAGCAGTCCGCACCTTTAATCCAACTGCAACAAAAGGGTGGAGAACTATTAGGAAACCTCAAACATTAAGACTGTTATAATGTACATCATGAGATTGAAAGATTTTCTTCTCTAATGCACAGATTAAATCCACTGATTAGTTGAAAGAATTCAGACCAATAATAAACCGAGGTCAGGGTTCACTGGAGGTGTGTGTGTGGATGACAGCGGGCGGGATCCTTAATGAGTATGTTTACACGTTGATGGTAATATTTAAGGTCATCCAAAACAACCAGAGTCCAAAACTGTGCTTTGGAATAAAATTATGGAGCAATGAGCAGCAGGATTAAATACTTAAAGAAAGAAAAACGAAAGAAATAAGACAATTTTCAACCTACTACAGATTTCTTCACACACACACAAAAGTGACTATCGGGTCACACACCTCCAGCACCAGCACATTCCAATCAGTTCTTACCTTTACAAAGCCGATGTCTTTGGCGTACTGTCTGAAGCACTGGCGGCACATGTTAAGCCCATATTTTCGGATCAGCCCATGTCTGTTTGAGCACACACGGCTGTGAACACAAAATACTACTTTAAACTTTCAGGAAAAATTTATATATATATATATATATATATATATATATATATATATATATATATACACACTATATAACACCACGGAAAGGCGCTTCTGAGACGCAAACAGTCCTGTACATGGATTCGCACTTCAATAGACAAGCAGTTGGACAAGCACAAGCCGCAGCACTAGCCTCGAGCTAATGCTACACCGGCTAACGCGCTAACCTGCTAAATTCAATGAGGAATTCGACTTTTTAAACATGGTTCAGGTGCTGCAGCAAGACCAGAGTAGGTCTGTCGTTAAAAAAAAACGTGTTGATATAAACAAAATAACTAATTTGAAGGCGACAGTATTCGACTTCACAATGCTCGGTTTTTACCTTAGCAGGCTCGCCGCCATTATGGCAAGAGCGCCACATCCATGCGGTCCTAATGTGCGCCATTTATTAAACGACTAAATGACTATTATTTACAGGAAAACCCCGCAGCAACTAAACCCACCCTCAAGCACGAGAAATCAAATCAACTGACCAGGATCGAGATCCCTGACCGAATTTTCTTGGGTGACTCCAATAGAGCTGCTGATGGCCCATCTTGTCTCTTTTGCTTGGGATGTCGAAAAGGAAGGATATAATTGCGCATGTGCGGATAAGTCAGCTGTTCTTCTTCTGCGCAATCAACACTGATTTTACAAACGTAACAAGGAAACGTTTCCCCCTGCTGGCTTCTTCTTCTTTTCCTTTCGGCTGTTCCCTTCAGGGGTCGCCACAGCAAATGATCTGCCTCCATCTCTCCCTATCCTCTGCATCTTCTGCTCTTACTCCAACGACCTTCATGTCCGCCTTCACTGCATCCATAAATCTCTTTGGTCTTCCTCTGGGCCTTTTGCCTGGTAGTTCCAACCTCAGCATCCTACGACCAATATACTCACTATCCCTCCTCTGTACATGTCCAAACCATCTCAATCTAGCCTCTCTGACTTTGTCTCCAAAACATCTAACATGTGCTGTCCCTCTGATGTACTCATTCCTGCTTCTATGGTGCCAGTGCTGAAACATTTCTCTCCAATATGTTTGAATGACTAACTGCCCTGTTGGAATAACACTAATAACAGCAGACCCCAGTATGTTAGGTCATGCCACAACTGCTCCTTCACTATCACACTCAACACTGACACACCTTAGAGCTGTGTGCTGAGCCCGTTCCTCTACTCCCTCTTCACCCATGACTGCCGGTCGATGTATGGATCCAACTCCATCATAAAGTTTGCTGACGACACCACGGTAATCAAACTCTTCAGTGGCAATGATGAGTCTCACTACAGGGCAAAGGTAAAGCACCGAACTGCATGGTGCTCTGACAATAACTTGCTCTTGAACACCAGCAAAACCAAGTAGCTCATTGTGAACTTCAAGAAGGAAAGGGGATACTCCTGATTCTATCCATGTTAATGGCATGGCTGTTGAAACAGGTCTCCAGCTTCAAATTCCTGGGAACCCACATCTCAAAAACCTGTTCTGGTCAACCAACCCCTCCAGCCTGGCCAAGAAGACCCATCAAGTGCCTATTCTTCTTGATAACACTGAATACGAATCACCTGTCTGCTGACATCCTGGGTTACTTCTACCTCTGCACGAAAGAAAGTATCCTGACCAACTGTGTTACAGTCTGGTATGGGAACTGCTCTGTCGCTGACCGCAAGGCACTGCAGCAGGTGGTGAAACCCGCAAAACGCATCACAGGGACCACACTTCCTGCTATGGAGGATGTCCACAAGAAGAGATGTCTTAGCCGTGGCTGAAACATTCTCAAGGACTCCTCTCATCCTGCCAATAGACCCTTTCAACTCCTTTCCTCCGAAAGGTACTTCAGGAGCCCTCAGACAAAAACCAGCAGGTTTAGAAATGGCTTCTAGCCCACAGTTGTCACCCTAATAAACTCAGTCCCCTGCTGAACCTTCCCTTCCCTTGTAGACTTTAATGTTACATTAATCTATTGGCAACAGTGGTACTATTCTTAATAATGTAAAATCTTTTTTATTTAAATCGAATGACATCATGCATGTTGTGGGCACATCCACCTCACAGCAAACAGGTTGTGGGTTTGAGGCCTGGGCTTGAGCATTTCTGTATGGACTTGAGATGTTCTCCCCTTGCCGGGGAATACTCTCTGCATTCTCCATTCTGTCTTCCCACAGTCCAAAGACATGCACATTAGGCGACTTGGTTGTTTCAATTTACCACTAGGCGTGGATGTATGAATGGTTGTGTGTGTAGTGCCATTCGATAATCTGGCAAGTCATTCAGGATGTACCCTACGGTCATTCAGGATGTGCCCAGTGCTGGCTGAGATGGGTTTCAGACTCCCTGAGTCCACATTAAAAAGAATAAGCAGTTTGGGAAATGAGTGCATACATGAGTGAGTGAGCTCATCATACATTTATTGCTTCTTAACTTTTAAATAGCAGTCAGCAGTCATTTGTAACAGTTTCAGTACTTTTACCACGAGAGGGCGCTGCTGGGCACAAGTAAATCAGTCATTTTTCACAAGGATAGAAAACTTCCTACCTTCATAGTGCTCTTCTTTTCCTTTCGGCTGTTCCCTTCAAAGGTCGCCACAAGGAATCATCTGCCTCCATCTCACCCTATCCTCTGCATCTTCTTCTCTTACACCAACTACCTTCATGTCCTCCTTCACCACATCCATGAATCTTCTCTTTGGTCTTTCTCTAGGCCTTCTGCCTGGTAGTTCCAACCTCAGCATCCTACTACCAATATACTCACTATCCCTCCTCTGTACATGTCCAAACCATCTCAGTCTAGCCTCTCTGACTTTGTCTCCAAAACCGCTTACATATGCTGTCCCTCTGATGTACTCATTCCTGATCCTATCCATCCTCGTTACTCCCAAAGTGAACTCAACATTTTCATCTCTGCTACCTCCAGCTCTGCCTCCTGTCTTTTCCCCAGGGCCACTGTTTCTAACCCATACAACATCACTGGCCTCATCACCGTCTTGGACACTTTTCCTTTCATTCTTGCCGATACCTTCCTATCACACATCACATCACTTTTCTCCAACCATTCCAACTTGCCTGCACACACTTCTTCACCTCTCTTCCACACTTTCCATTGCTCTGGATTGTTGAGCCTAAGTACTTAAAATCCTCCAACTTCTTTATCTCTGCCCCCTGTAACCTCACCGTTCCTCTTTGGTCCTTGTTCACACGCATGTATTCTGTCTTACTGAGGCTAACCTTCATTCCTCTCCTTTCCAAGGCATACCTAAACCTCTCTAGATTTTCCTGCACTTGTTCTCTGCTCTCACTACAGATCACAATGTCATCAGCAAACATCATAGTCCATGGAGATTCTTGTCTAACCTCGTCTGTCAGCCTGTCCATCACCATAGCAAACAAGAAGGGGCTCAGAGCTGACCCTTGATGCAGTCCCACCTCCACATTGAACTCTTCTGTCACACCGGCACCACACCTCACCACTGTCTTATCTCTTATTGCATCTCTTATACATGTCCTGCACCAGTCTAACATATTTCTCTGCCACTCCAGACTTCCTCATTCAACACCACAGTTCCTCTCTCGGCACCCTGTCATATGCTTTCTCCAGATCCATAAAGGCACAATGCAGCTTCTTCTGACCTTCTCTGTACTTCTCTATTAACATCCTCAAAGCAAGCACTGCATCTGTGGTGCTCTTTCTTGGCATGAAACCAAACTGTTGTTCACAAATGCTGATCTCTGCCTTTAGTCTTGCTTCCACTATTTTTTCCCCATAACTTCATTGTATGGTTTATCAACTTTATCCCTCTGTAGTTGCCACAACTCTGCACGTCTCCCTTGTTCTTAAAAATGGGCACCAGCACACTTCTCCTCCATTCCTCTGACATCCTCTCACTCTCTAAGACCTTGTTGAATTTTCTTGTCAGAAAATCTACTGGTACCTCTCCTAGGCACTTCCATACCTCCACCGGTATGTCATCAGGACCAACTGCCTTTCCATTCTTCATCCTCTTCAATGCCCTCCTCACTTCACCCTTACTAATCTTTGCTACTTCCTGGTCCTCAACGGTCACCTCTTCTACTCTTTGTTCTCTCTCATTTTCCTCGTTCATCAGCTCTTCAAAGTACTCTTGCCATCTTCCCAGCATACTTCTGTCGTCAGTCAATACATTTCCCATTCTGTCCTTAATCACTCCAACTTGCTGCACGTCCTTCCCATCTCTATCTCTCTGACGTGCCAACCTATATAAATCATTTTCTCCCTCCTTACTGTCCAACCGAGCATACAAGTCATTATACACCCTCTGTTTGGCCTTTGACACCGCTACCTTCGCTTTATGCTGTGTCTTTCTGTACTCCTGTTTACTCTCTTTGGTCCTCTCAATGTCCCACTTCTTCTGAGCCAACCTCTTCCTTTGTACACACTCCTGCACTTCCTCATTCCACCACCAAGTCTCCTTATCTACTTTCCTTCCAGAGGACACACAAAGTACTCTGTTACCTGTCTCCCTGATCACATTAGCTGGAGTTGTCCAGTCAACTGGAAGCACTTCCTGACCACCCAAAGCCTGTTTCAACTCCTCCTTGAAGACAACACGACACTCTTCCTCTTTCGGCTTCCACCACTTTGTCTTCTGCTTTGCCTTTGCCTTCTTCACCTTCCTCACCTTCAGCATCATCCTGCACTACTACTACTAGTCCTCTTTGTGCTTGAGTAGTACATAAGGCCTCAACTAGAGTACACCATTTATGTTGGTCAGCTGAAACATGTTCCAGATAGCCCCGTGTCCAACCCTTCTCCTTTATCTCTCTCTCAACTGTTCTTCTCCAAATCTCCTTGCGGCGGCCTCATTTTCCTCGGCCATCTGGAGTCCATCGTAGGGCGATTCTGGATAAGGCTGTTTTCTGCTGGCGGAGCACATGTCCTATCCATCGCCAACGTCTTCGTTTAACTTGTGTGGAGATGGCTTCGGTTTCTGTTCTTTGGTGGAGTTTTTCATTACTGATTGTATTTGGCTTCAATTTCTAGCTTGAGACTCATCACTGTCTGACACACTTTTCATTTTCATTAGAACATTCCTGATAAACCCCTTTTTCAAGATGACTCCTACTCCATTTCTCTTCCCATCCACACCATGATAAAACAGCCTAAACCCTGCTCCTAAGCTTCTAGCCTTGCAACTTTTCCAGCTGGTCTCCTAAACACAAATTATGTCCACCTTCCTCCTCTGCATTGTCAGCCAGCTCTGTACCTTTTCCTGTTATAGTTCCAACATTCAAAGTCCCTACTCTCAGACCTCGACTTATGCCTTTCCTCTTCTCTCTCCGCCTACAGACATGCCTCCCGCCTCTATTTCGACCAACAGTAGTCCAATTTCCACCAGCACCCTGTTGGTTAACAGTAATGATGGTGGTCATTGTTAACCCGGGCCTTGACCAATCCGGTATGGAACTCATATTTTTGACTCACATGTTATATGTGGCATTGGATTTACGCCGGATGCCCTTTCTGACGCAACCCTCTGCATTTATCTGGGCTTGGGACCGGCGTGAGGATGAACACTGGCTTGTGCCCCACCCTCACAGCTGCATTCCTACATAGTGCTGTTCATCCATAATATACAGAAGGAAGAAATGCAGGCAGCAACCTGACACATGTTGGCTTTGCTAAATAATGTAGATTTATGATATACTGTACATGTATAGCTCTTCGACAAATAAACACAAACTTGCTTTCTAAATTTAAAAGTTACAGCTTACTGCATGGATGGGGTTCAGACAAAGTGTGACTCTGTTAGGTCTGATAAGAAAGGTCTGATAAATTAGTGAAAATAAAGTTAATTCAGTTGGAAGAAACAAGTCATTTTTGGAATCTTAATGCATTATGTTGTATTTCTATATGGCAGAGAGACAGGTCAGTGGTTCAAGCCATACACATTAAATCAGATATGAATACTTACAGGAGGTTCTGTGTTCAACAGTTGTATTTTTATTACTTTGTTTTGTCCACAAGGCAGGTCAGAGCATTGAAATATTTTGTATCTCTTCCCCCATCCAATTGTTGATCCAACACACACCCCCATTTATTTATTCATTTTATTTTTTCTTGTTTCTCATTCTCAGGCTCCAAGTTCCTTTGAATAATAATAATAATAATAATAATAATAACGCCGGATTACTGATCCCAAAGTTGGGGCTTCAAGCCCCACTGTCAACGGTTGTCACTTCTGTGCCCCTCGTTCAGTTCACTGGGTTATCAATGGCCAGCTTTCACACTGTCTATGGTTAGAGAGTCATGTAAAAGAACGATTGCTGACTTTCGACAAGAGTAGCTGCATAGACGTCAACGCATTTCTGCCCTGCGATGGCCTGGCAAGCTGTCCAGGGTGTACTCTGACTTCGCCCAGCAGCAGCTGAGATAAAGCGGTTTCGAAAATTAATGAATTAATAATGATAATGATCATTTTTTACTTTTTTTATGAGACAAATATCTGGAGTTATATATATATATATATATATATATATATATATATATATATATATATATATATATATATATATATATATATATATATATGCACACACAGTGGTACCTCACCTTACTAAATTAATTCGTTCCAGAAGTGGTTTCGTAACCTGGATTTTACATGTAAAAGGCCTGATTCGTTCCAAGGCCCCCAGTACTACCCCCTAAACCCTTTAAAAATTATAAAAGTATACCTTTTAAGACCTCCTTCTGCTTCAATATCGTACCAATGGTAGATGGGTTTGGCCACATTCCTTTGCGATATCACTGAACCGCAAGCCACGAGCCCGCTTCTTCTTTTCACTCGCACCGGGAATCACACGCTCGTGTGTGTGTGCGGGTGTGTGTTCGCACGTGTGTTGACCATGTGTTCTTAGCAGAGTTATTATCTTACAAATGTTTATGCAAGGTTAAAAGCCTGAGCCAAAAAATAAAGTTGCAATGAGCACACTCGAAAAACTCACGAAACAACAGTAACTCTGTCCTATACATGAAAAGCATCATGGGTATTATGGAGATACATTTCCTTAATAGCCAATGGGAGGCCAGCGAGGCGGGATGTTGGGAGATAGCCAATGGGAGGCCAGCGAGGCGGGATGTTGGGAGATAGCCAATGGGAAGCCAGCGGGGCAGGATGTTGGGGGATAGGCAATGGGAGAGCAACTTGCGCATTGTTTGAATTTTTGAGATGGTGCTTTCGTAACGTGAATTTGTTTCATATCCAGAGATGGAAATTTTAGTTAAATGCGTTTCATAACTTGGATTTTTCGTTTGTTGGGACTTTCGCAAGGTGAGGTACCACAGTCTGCTCCCTACTTACGAAATTAATCCGTTCCAGAGCCTTTTTCGTAGTCTGACGTTTTCGTAAGTAGAGGCGCATTTTACATGTAAATGTAAATGTAAGATGTGCATCTTTGTGCGTGCACGCGCATCTTTGTGCGTGCGTGTCTGTTATGTGTGTGTATTCATATTTTATTTACATCTTATGCATTATATTTGAATGTTTAATTGATATTATATACACATATACATGTACATATACGCAGTCAAGGGAGTTGATCTTACTTTGCGGCAATTGGTGGTCGTGGAGGGGGGGGTGTCTCGGTCCCCATTAACCGCGGAAAGTTATGAATCCCTCTAGATATAAAAGTGTAGTTAAGGCTGATTAAAACTGTATGTGAGTTTGTCACATCTTTTTAAATGGATATATGTTGCAGACAACAACATGGTGTTAAAATAAAACAAGTCCAAATTTTTGTGATTTGGAAAAGAATCTTTGACAAATATTTCCTCAATGAAATGCATATGTGTACATGAGCACAAGCTACTTTATATGTGTTATTTGCCTTGTGTTAGGCTGTACTTCGTGCTCTTCTACACTATAAGCATCTCACCTGGGGCCTTGTCATGCTGGAATAGGTATAGACCTTTGAATGCACATAATGATTAAGAAAAAAGAAGGAACCTAAAAATATTTTAAAACAGATTTAACAATGCAGTACTATATTCTGAGAACAACAGCCTCGGACTTGAAACACTCAAGTGGCAGACTTACAAAATCTGTACCAGACTTCATCTGAAAACCTGTGGGCCTTTTTGTAAGTCAAATTACCCCCCCACACACTGACTACCCAATGCATGTAAATTTACTCTGAACATATAGGATTTCTACTACTATTCACTGCCTTACATTATTTATTAACAACCCTGCACTCTCAGCTCTCATCTTTTTTATAAATAAGCATTTCTTTCTAATTTGTTTTTATTTTATAAAATATGACACTTTAAACCTAAGAGCAGGAAAGTTGAGCAGGAAAGGAGTTGAGCAATTTCCTTATTCAGCCATGCGCTGCACTGTGGTATAGTAGCATGTCCAGCTCACAGCAAGAAGGTGTTGCGTTCGAATCCCAGGACTGGTTTCTTTGTGAAGTGTGTATGTTCTCCTTGAGCTTGCATGGGTTTCCTCCAGGTACTCCGGTTTCCTCCCACAGTTCAAAGACATGCACTATGGGTATATTGGCTGCTCCAAATTTCCCGTAGGTGTGGATGGTTATGTGTGTTGGCCCTGTGATGGTCTGATGAGCTGTTCAGGGTGTAACCATAAACTATCATGATCATGTCCCTTCCCAACACCATCATCATCATCATCATATTCTTCTGCTTAATCTGGGGTCGGGTCACAGGTGCAGCAGCCTAAGCAATGAAGTCCAGACATCCCTCTCCCCAGCCACTTGCTCCAGCTCTTCTGGGGGGGACACCAAGGCATTCCCAGACATAATCCTTCCAGTGTATTCTAGGTTGACCCCAGGGTCTCTTCCCAGTTGGACATACCCAAAACACCACACCAGGGAGGTGCTCGGGAGGCATTCTAACCAGGTGTCCGAGCTACGTCAGCTGGCTCTTGTCAATGCAGAGGAGCAGCAGTTCTACTCGAAGCTCTCCCTGGATTGCTGAGCTTCTCACCCTAAGGGAGTGCTCCGCCACCCGGCAAAGGAAGCTCATTTCAGCCGCTTGCATCTGCTATATTATTATTTTGATCACTACCCAAAGCTTGTGACCACAGGTGAGGGTTGAAACGTAGATTGACTGGTAAATTGAGAGCTTTGTTTTGTGGTTCAGCTCCCTCTTCACCACGACGGACCAGTACAGGCTGCACTTTACAGCAGAGGCTGCAGCGATCCGCCTGCTGATCTCCCACTCCATCCTTCCCTCACTCATGAACACGATCCCAAGATACTTGAACTCCTCCACTTGGGGCAGGATCTCATTCCAGACCCAGAGGGTGCATTCCATCCTTTTACGACTGAGAAAAATTGCCTCAGATTTGGAGGTATTGATTCTCATCCCAGCCACTTTGCCCTTGACTGTGAATCGTTGTGATGAGAGCTGGAGGTCCCAGATTGATGAAGCCAAAAGGACAACGTCATCCGTAAAAAGCAGAGACTCGATCCAATGGCCCCAAACCAGAACTCCTGTAGAGCATATAGGATTGGCCGAGAGTGCCGCGGCCAGGACGAAAACCAAATTGTTCACGTGAATCTAAGGTTCAACTATCGGTCGGATACTCCTCTCCAGCATGCCTGCATAGACTTTCCTGGGTATGCTGAGGAATGTGATTCCACAATAACTGGAACACACCCTCCGGTCCCACTTTTTAAAAAAGGAGGCCTAACACCCAAGTTTGCCAATCCAGAGGTATGGCCCTGATGACTACGTGATGTTGCAGAGACATGCCAACCAAGAAAATCCTACAGCATCCAGAGCCCTGAAATATTCAGGGCAGATCGCATCCACCCCTAGAGCCCGACAACCGAGGAGCTCTTTGACTACCTCAGCCAGCGACCAGGGATGGGTGGACCAGCCAGCCTACCTGCGACCCCAGTTAGGATTAAGCCGTTCAGAAAATGAATGAATGAATTCGATCACATTTTACTGATTTGGAGGCAAAAGGGACAGGACATTTTTAGTTTGGATCACATGTTCTTTCTTATCACCTGTTCTGGAACTCATATGTGGAATATTTTAGTCATAACATTTTTATTATTATCTCAAAAACTGCTCAAGCGCATGCCATTTTTCCTACATTGTGACTTATGGTCAGCATACTATTAAATGTTGACCACATCTCATTATATCATCAGTTTCATTCACTCATTTGCCAAATTGTTTAATTATTATCAGGTCGCAGGGAGGGTTGAGCCTATCTCAGCTAAAACTGGGCCAAGGCAGGGTACACCCTGAACAGCTCACCATCATTATCACATGGCCAACACCCACATACACACACACACATTTCTCTATTTACACTACACCTAGGATCAATCTGGAACAACCAGTTAACCTACTGTACGTCTTTCTAAAGCATGGGGAGAATGTCCACGCAGAAATATCTGAGCCCAGGACTCGAACACAGGACACTCCTGCTGTGAGGCAGATGTACTAAACAATACACCACCATGCTGCCCTCTTTATATCATGACAAATTTATAACATGTATTAAATAGTTTCATTGCAAGTGATTTTAAACGTTATGAATTAATATGGAATTGTGTTGATTACATTTAACAATTTTGTTAACCACCCAAAAATGTCATTAATAAATAAAAAGGAACAGATAAAAAACATTTATTAAATGAATTCACACACAAAAAATGTTAGGTGGAGGATTTCCACACTAAGTTACAGGGAGTGTGTGCTCATGACAGTGTTTTGTACTGAGTACACACACAGGCACTCTTTGGACTGAATGAAATGAAGATAAAGTCCAGGTCATTGTACAAAACAAGTCATACAAGCACTAACTTGACTGCATTTGATGATTATATTTCTCTTAATTAAACCTTTTTAAAAAGTGTTAAGCGATAAGGACTAAATGTGACACAGTGAAATACACAAGCAAGAACTCAGCTGAACTTTTAGCATACAGTGCTTTCAAATTCCACTATATCAGTGGCTTTATTTCAGAAAACAACATCTCCCATGTCCATTTTTCCAGAGACACTGATAACCTTCATTTATTCATTCATTCATGAATTTCCTAAATCGTTTAATCTAATTACGGTCACAGGGTCACTGGTGTCTATAACGGCCAACTCGACAAGAGTACACCCTGAACAGCCATCATGGGCAGAAACACACTGATGGCTATGCTAATCTTTTTGAAAGCGCACTGGTGGCCTGGTGGTAAGGTAAGGTGCTGGATTTTTGAACCTAAAGTTAGAGGTTCAAGCCCCACTGTTAATGGTTGCCACTGCTGTCCCCCCAGCGCAGCTAATTGGGTTATCAAAAGCCGGCTGTGTCTCTCACTGTAAGAGGGATGTAAACGAACCATTGCTGACTTTCATCAAAAGTATTGTAGGTGTTTTTGCCCTGCAATGGCCTGGCAAGCCAGGGTGCATTCTGCCCTTGCCAGCCTGCCTGCAACCCTAATTAAAAATATGTGGTTCAGAAAATTAATGAATTAAATGTGTGTGTAAGGTGAGGGCAAATGTGGTTGTGTACAATTGCTTGGCAGAAAGTCAAATTGACCTAATATTATCTGTTGGATTTACAGGTTTTCAAGTGGGTGGTTTTCTTCGTGTGAGTATAGCGCAAACTCGTAAAGACCAAAGTGCTTTCCTTACAAAGTGCATTTCCATTTTGTGACACTCACAAACTCCAAATAGGTCAAAATCCAAAGATCTGAGAAAACCAAATTTTCTTAATTATTTTGGCTCATGTCATTGCCAATAAAATTATTTAGCACTCACTATTTAGCACTATGGTAAAACAGCTTGTAAGATATCCACTTCAGTCCTTTCCTGGCATTGATGTCTACATAGAGCTTTTTTCAAGTCTGCATAGTTTTTTTTCTGGCTGCTCTGGTTTCCTTTTTCGGTCCAAATACAGTACATGAAACTAAACATCCTGCAGATGCATTACTCTGTTTGCGTGTGGACAATTAATGAAGTGCCATATCCTGAATTAGATCAAACATTGTGGTGGCATTTTGGCATAGCGGGTCACACGTCCACCCTGCTGCAAGAAGGTCCTGAGTTCAATCCTCGAGCTCAGATATTTGTGTGTGGAGTCTGCATGTTCTCACCATGCTTGCATGGGTTTTCAATGAGTTTCCTCCTTCCGTCCAAAGATATGCACATTATTCTATTTGACTGTTACAAATTAACCCAGAGTTCAGTTTAGTTGATTTTCTGTAACCCCTTATTCCTTATTAGGGTCGCGGGGAGGCTGACGCCCATCCCAGCAAACTCCGGGCGAGGGCAAAGTACACTCTGGACAGCTTGCCAGACCATCGCAGGGCAGAAACACACTGAGAGCTTTGCAGCCTATTCTTGTCGAAAGTCAGCAATGGTTCTTTTACATGAACCTCACACCACAGACAGTGAGAGACATGGCCAGCCTTTGATAACCCAGTTAGCTGCACTGGGGGGGGGGGGCAGTGACAACCTTGTGGAGAGTGGGATTCGAACCCCCAGCCTTGTAGATGTGTTGCTCTGTGTTGGTCTGGCAAGGTGTTCAGGGTGTACCCCACTGTCACGCAATATTGGCTGAAAAAGGTATCAGCCTTCCCCAAGTCTATTAGAATTAAGCGATTTTGCAATCATCTGCATATGGTGGTAGTGATGGCTGGAAAGACATGCAATATATTCCCTTGTGATTGTTTCTCTAACTACATATATACCCCATGCTGTTTCAGTCCTTACATGACAGTCAGATGTTGTTGTTGGTTTTTTTGTTTGTTTGTTTGTTTATTTAATCATGGAAATTGTACACACACCTGTATTACTCCGTGGAGCCAGTAGCGTAGTGGTTAGGGTGCTGTGTTCATGATCAGGAGGTTGTGAGTTTGAATCCCACTGAGACCCTCACTGTGCTCAGACCCCTGGGCAAGGTCTCAACCACAAGTGTGCCTCTGTTCACCCAGCAGTATAAATGGGTACCAGTAAAATATACTGGGAAGGTAAACCTGCGATGGACGAGCGTCCCATCCAGGGGGAGTTGAACTCCTAGTTGCTTCACGCTACGGAAACCGGGGATAAGCACCGGCCTGATGAGCCACAGGGAGGCTCGAGTGTAAAAACCCAACAGACTTACCTACCTGTATTACTCCAGCACCTTTTCCAGTGTCATGTGACCCAGTACGTAGAGCGAGGGATAGTAAGAAACTGTGTCCCAGGTTTACCTGAACGACACTGACGGTAAAACGGGTGAAGCGATACCGTATTCGGTATATTGATGTGGATCAAGTGACCACAATGTGAACAGAATTTGAGCTTGACTGTGACATCATCGTTGTCATAACACAGAAAGCCGCCTCCGGAGGTGTGATGCATTATGGGAAAGAGATAGTCAATAGGAACGACTCGGCTTTACCGAGCTCATATATGGATGTGATCCAGGCAGGGTGCTCTCCCCCCCTCCTCCCCCCAAGCTGTAAAAACAGGAAGACGCAAACAGAAATGGACCGAAAATAAAAAATCAGCTAATTTCGCTGCCATGACAGCTGCAGGGTACAACCACGTCAGCTGTAAGTAGCCTTAAATAAAATCTACGGAGTATGTTTATTTAACTATGTGTCGAAATGCAGGACTGGTTGCGACAATTCTTTTAAAAAATGTTCTTCCTGCTTCTCTGCTTCCTGTCGCTTGCGAGCATTACCACCTCGCTCAAACCTCGCGCTGGCACTGCACATCTGCCAAATAAACTACCACAATGCTAGTTATGTTATTAGCTCGTTAATGTTCTCGTCAAAATACAGTGTAATGCCACTATTGGCTGACACTGTGGAGAAGCAAAAGAAGTAAAGAAATTAAAAATGGTATGTTAAAACCTGTTACGAATTTCATGTGAGCGGTGGGCTATACTGGTTTGGCAGCTCTACTGTTTTCCGTCGGCTAAATGTTGTTGAGTCCGTTAGCATGCTAGCTCGCTAACTTACTAGTTAGCTTATAGTTTGAGCAGCTGGACTCGACACTGAACAGGTTGTGTGGGCTCTTAAATCACATTTCTGTGATGTTTAAATAATATATCCTCACTTTTAACCTGGTATTGGCTTTTATTTAATTTTAAAGTATCTAATTTTATTATAACTATTGTGTGTGTTTATATCCATGACATAATGTACAATTAATTATACACCTGTAGTGTTTGTAGTTGTCAGTGCTGACGTGACCCTGAGATCAAAATGGTTTTTTCTGTCATTCTGGTGTCTGTCTTCGTATTATGAACCCTAGTATGTTTGTGTATCTTTAGAGGGGTAAAAAAAATAATATTTTGTCAAGATTGATCAGGTTCCAATTTCAGGTAAATCATTTTAAAAGCCTTTTTTTTTTTTTTTTTTAGAGTGCATCATGTATGTATACAGCCAGTAAAATCCAGTCTCATATAATAATCCCAACCGGACCAGACATCATTTGGTCAATGTATATTTTTGGCAGCAACTTTTCCTCCCTTTTATGAATATAGGAGAGATGCAGACCCCAGTGCAACTAACTGGGTTGTCAAAGGCAGGCCACGTGTCTCACTGTCTATAGTGAGAGGCATGTAAAAGAACCATTGCTGACTTTCGCAGCGTGTTTTTACGACCTGGAGACCAAATCAGCCCAAGTCTTACACTGACATCAGTCTGTCTTCAGTATTGAAGTTGCTCAGTTTACCAAGAAGGAGGAGAGATGAAATTGGGTTCCTGCGATGACCTGGCAGGCTGTCCAGGGTTTACCCCACCCTTGCCCAGAATCAGCTGAGATGGGCGCCAGCCTCCCCTAAACCCTAATTAGGATTAATCAGTTCAGAAAATGAATGAAATTGGATTCATTTATTACCAAACTTGGTAAACTATCAGTTTATGTAGGCAAATTATTAGATGTTGTCATATGGGGTGTTTCGCAGTCATGCTTTTGTCCCAGGCAGGACATTGTTGAGAACTTAATCTCCAGTGACTGGTGAAACGAACACTCACCCTTTTACACCAGAAGTCTCAAATTCAAGTCCTGCTGGCCAAATCTGGCTCGCCAACTGATTTTATATGGCCCATATGAGTTTTCAAAGATTGTGATTATCATACATTCTTTACACCAACTATTACCATGACACTTAATTCATCATCCATTCCACTAGGTTGCAACAGCAGCCTTTTTCAAGTAGAAAAATAATAATTTTTTTCTTTCTTCCTTTCGGCTTTTTCCCTTTTCTCGGGAGTCGCCACAGCGAATCATCTGATTCGCACATTTGATTTGGCATAGGTTTTTACGTTGGATGCCCTTCCTGTCACAACTCTTTTAGCAAGGGACAGAAACACACTGACGGCTTTGCAGCTACTCTTTACAAAAGTCAGCAATAGTTCTTTTACATGCCTCTCACCATAGACAGCGAGAGACATGGCCCGCCTTTGATAACCCTGTTAGCTGCACTGGGGGGACAGTGACAACCTTGTGGGGGACTCGAACCCCCAACCTTAGGATCAGCGATCCTGTGCCCTATCCATTAAGACCACCACTGCCCACAGAAAAATAATCATTCATGACTTAAAAAAAGATTGCATGCTTGCTTATTGCTGTTATTCCCTGTCAGGAAATAATGCAAGTAAAGAGGAAAAGAGGTCAAATTTCTAAACATATCATTTTGCAGTGGATTTCATGGTTGATTTTTAGAACAGATATTCAGTGATTTATTCGACCCTCGATCACCTTTAAATTTAATGTAGTGGTCCTCAGTGAAAATGAGTTTGACACCCCTGTTTTACACATTATGGGAACTCAGATGCACACATATTCTGTCTAACTTGAATGCAAAGTTGAGCTTCTAGTTGTCTAAATAGATCCCAGCATTAGACCTGTTGGAAAGTTTCTTTCTATGTAAATGTAATGACTGTCGTAATATTACTTTACCTTAGTACTATTTCTTTATGCTCAAGAATATCTGGTAGTAATAACATGAACAATATATAGCTCCCATCCGTGTATCTCCTAATTTCTCCTGCAATTGAACACTTTTGGGGGGGGGGGGGGGGGGGTGAAATTTAAACTTTATGGCAGTGAGTTTCTCTGTGTGTAAGAGTATTTTATAAATTTTAAGCTTAACCTGTGTATAAAAAGTAGCAAAATGTTGTATCATGGACAGGACATGGTCGTTTGTTTTCTACTAGGAGAACCTACAAATGTAGTCTTGGGCGCTTTTGAGAATTTGACATAATATTGAAACAGTATAGGCTCAGACACTAGGATATCTCTTACAATTGAACCTTTTTTTCATAGTAGAATTTTTTCACAGACTAAATACTGTGGAATGCCTCTTGTACAAGCACAATTGAAAATAAACATCTTACAAAATGCTGATCTGTGAAATGGTTACATAAGGACCATCTATCTTCAGACTGTGATAATTTTCCTCTCGCTCACATGATCTCTGTATGACCTGATACAATGGACCAGTGTCAGATTTTGTAGGATGTGTAAAAGTGGCCATACTTGTTGCTTAAGCAGAAACTGGAGAAACAATCACCACATGAAATTCATGTTGTTTGCTGTTTCTCATGAAATGACAGTTGGAATTTTTCATGGAATGACTGTTGACTGACAGGTCTGATTGTACTATATTCTGCCTCCAGGGATAGGTCTTGATTTACATTGGAATCCTGAGCAGCAACTCTGAATTGTTGCTTTTGCAGTTTCAGCTTTTCACATGTGATGGTCAATTTCTGATGTTACATGGTTGAGAATAACTGATGGAAGTTTTTACATTTTGAAGAGGGTGAAACTTGAAGTTGATGGTTAATTTTTGGGGCAGTTTAAGGGCTGTTTTTGGGTTCTCCTTCAAACTGACTATGAATTCAGTTCAAACTTGTACACCAGTTTGTTTGTTTTTTTATTACTGAAAGGAAGCAGTATTAATGTATTTATGACTTTTGGCCCTGTGTTTCATGTCTGCATTAGTGCCACTGTATGGGAGGCATGGCTGAAGGTGACTCAACTTTCAGTGTTAAAAAAGTAATGTCATTGAACATCTGTAGGGTGTGAATAATTTGCACATAATGAGGAATTTATCTATAGTAGTGTCTTCACAGAAACGTCTGGTGGTTACTCTTGTGTATTACATATACCCCAGTTTAATTCATACTTTACTTTATAGTTATCTTGACCTTTTATTATGAGTGTTTGAACATCACTTGGTAATATGCCCATAACCCATAATGTGTCTAATTTTCAAATTCAAATTTCAAATGGTATTTCCCACAGGTCGCGCAGTCTTCAACTCCTTAACTTCCTAAATCATAAGTTTTGCCTTTAATTTTTTGCACACTTACCATGCAACATATCTCCTGTCAACAAAAATGATTTATGAGGATTGTGTTTAAATGAGTCAGCAACTACATGAGCCTTTATCTAACATACCACCCCTGAGTTTACAAAATGCAGGGAAAAATATCGGTTACTTAATATTGCAATTTTTTCTTAGAGGAAACATTCAAAAACACTGTACACAGATCAGGTACAGCACAAACACACCGATACTGCTTTTAAAAAAAAGATAGTGGCCAGTCAAACATTTAGCAAGTATGTTAATGCAATGGTAATACAGTGGAGTCTAGGTACTGAAACTTAATCCATTCCAGACGGCTGTTCCGATTCCGATTTGTTCGGAGTCCCAATCCGCTTTTCCCATTAATGGTCTTAATCCGGTCCGTTGTCTTTTGAACAGAAGTTAACAGTACCGTAACTCATACCATAGGTCCGCAAATTAAGTGAAAAATGTATAAAATACAGTACACTATGTTATGGTCTGTGTTGTGAGAGACTCAACTTTTCTGTGGTTTTTATTTTAGTGTGTTATGGTCTCTCACAAAAGAGTTGCATGTTGAAATGTGCATTTTAGAGGGGTGTGGCTCTCACACACGAGTGGAGTGCTAAACACACACACCTAATTACATTTAATCACAGGCTATAAAGACAAGCAGCGCTCTTCCCAGTGCTAGAAGATTGTACCTCTTCCCCGTGATCTCTCTGGCTCTCAGCTCTGTGCTCCACCAGTTCCCGCTTTAGTTTGATTTCCGTGTTTCTCCGCATCTCTATTACAGTGACTACGATTTCCCCATTTCATCTACGAAAACGTGCGCTGTATTATTCACAGGGAAGGCACTAGAGCACTAGAAACATGGACTTCCCAAGGACAGCTTTATTAGGGTGATACATAGTATCAACAGCTTCTGGACTTCACCAGAACATACATAGTATCAACAACTTCCGGACTTTAGGAAGTCGCGCACCGTTCCTCCCTCTGTCTTGTTTTTTCTCACGCGTTTCTCGAGTTCGACTTTCGTTTTTTATTCGGTTTCCCGGACGGAAGAACTTACGGATTTTTTGTTCGGATTCTGATTTGTTCGGACTCTAGAGCGTTCCGATTCCAAGGCTCCACTGTAACACATCCTTTATCCAGTTATCTATTTTTATTGAATTTGTGATTGTTGCCAAAACCAAAGGAAACCCTGTCTGTATGCAAGCACAACTTCCGGAAACAAATAAATTGCAACAATAAAAACTTGAAAATAAGCACAGGTATTTTGTTTTCTATATGTTTATTGCATAATAGTTCATCATATAAAAGTGAAAAGCTTTAGTTGTAATAGTGTCCAAATGCAAACTTATCTTGAAGGTTGAATACTGTGAAACTTGCCACATACAGTTATATAGTATGAGAGGTAGTGTGTATGTATGTGTGTGTGTGTGTGTGTATATATATATATATATATATATATATATATATATATATAAAATATGGGATCCCTCACTTTCCACGTTAATTGTGACCGAGATCCCCACGCGACCATCGAAATCCATGAAGTAGGAGCACACCCCCAACCGACGTATACATACATGTATCTGTGTATATAATATCAATAAACACATATTCAATGCTGTAAATGATTATAACAAACATTTAAAAAAATGTAAATAAAATACACATACATACAGATGGTATCGCATGAGAAGACGACACATACATACGCGCACGCATTATGTGCATGCACACACAGATGCAACAATGTAAGTAGCTTTGATGGAGATTTTGTGTTTTTTTTGTTTTGTGTTGGTTTTTTAGGGTTTTTTTTTTTTTTTGCATAACTGGCCTTGTTTTTGTGGCCTTTTCCTTAACTTTTCTCCCTATTTTTCCTTAATTTCCTTATTTTTTTAATTCGAAGAATATTTATTTGTTTATTAACCGTGATGCACTGAAGCGCGAAGTAGCGAGGGATCGCTGTGTGTGTGTGTGTGTGTGTGTGTGTATAATATATTAAGATATAGAAAATGTATACACACACACACAGTGCATCATGGGTTTTTCAAAAATAGTAATCGAAAAATAGGAAAAAGTTAAGGAAAATGCTTCAAACCAAGGCCAATTATGCAAAAAACTCCAAATAAATAAAGACAACCCCAAACCCCCGACAAAACTACAGTGGTACCTCACCTTACGAAATTAATCCGTTCCAGAGCCTTTTTCTTAACCTGGATTTTTTGTAAATCGAACCACATTTCACATGCAAAACGTGTGATTTGTTCCAAGGCCCCAGTACTACCCCCTAAACCAGTGGTTCTTAACCTGGTTTCGATCGAACCCTAGGGGTTCGGTGAGTCAGTCTCAGAGGTTTGGTGGCAGTCAAGACAAACACCCGACTCATGTTCATGATGACATGCCCCGCTTGGCCATCACTGGCGGCAGGTGATCAGGCTACATTGCTTGGCCAATCTGTGCTGCAGGAAATTTGGTGTGCGCAGTTGTCGAACTGTGACTGTCAGGATGTACGTCATGTGATTTCTTTCTTAATGTTTTAATCCATAATGTGTTGAGCAAAAAAGAAAGTGGTCGGACGAATATGTACAACATGGATTCACATATATAATGGAACGTGATGCTAGTCAGCGTCCTAGCTGCAAAGTAGGATCAACCCCCTGCTGACTGACGCGTACGTACATGTATGTGTGTATATAATATCAGTAAATACATATTCAATGCTATAAATGCTTATAATAAGAATTAAACATTCACAAATAATGCATATGATGTAAATAAAACATAAATACACACACAGACGCGCGCACGCACACACAGATGAATATGCATGCACTCAGATGCGCACCTCACATAAAATTGTAAGTATTTTTGATGGGGGGAGTTCGTGCATTGTATTGTTTTTTTCTTTAAACACGGTGATGTTAATGCACAGTTCATCTTGGTGTCCCAGTAAAAACATATACCTATGTCTTGAATTTGAAAAAAAAAAAAAAAATCAGATTTTATTTTTCAATAAAGAAGGGTTTGGTGAATAAGCATATGAAACTGGTGGGGTTCAATACCTCCAACAAGGTTAAGAACCACTTCCCTAAACCCTTTAAAATTATAAAAGCATACCTTTTAAGACCTCCTTCTGCTTCAATATCATACCAATGGGTTTGGCCATATTCCTTTGTGATATCGATCAACCACATGCCACGAGCACGTTTCTTCTTCACATTCGCACCGGAAATCTGACGCGCGTGTGTTGACCATGTCTTAGCAGAGTTATAATCTTACAAATGTTTATGGAAGGTTAAAAGCCTGAGTCAAGAAATAAAGCATGAAACAACAGTAACTCTGTCCTTTACACGAAAAGCATTATGGGTGCTCCATAACAGCCAATGGGAGGGAGCTGCATCATCCCTTCTAGCCAATGGGAGGCCAGCGGGGCGGAATGTTTTAAATTCATTGATAGGAGAACAGCTTGTGCATTGTTTGAATGGCGCTTTTGCACGTTTCATAAGGAGAACTTGTTTCGTATACAGAGGCAAACAATTTTGGAATATGTTTTTCGTAACCTGGATTTTTCGTTTGCTGGGACTATCGTAAGGTGAGGTACCACTGTACTTACATTTTTATGTGAGGTGTGCATCTGAGTGCTCGCGCACGCATTTGTATGTGTGTGTATTTATATTTTATTTACATATCGTGCATTATTTTTGAATGTTTCATTATTATTATTATAAGCATTTATAGCATTGAATATGTATTTATTGATATTATATACACATATGTGTACGTATCTGTTTATGGTTCGGATATGCACTCATTAGTTTTATATTTAATTAAAATAAACTTTTTAAAATGTTTGAAAATTCTGCGAATGTGTTGAAACTAACTTCTGACAGGAAGTAGTCTGAAACTGTCCAAACATATGGTGAGAATGTCACAAAGTTATTTTACTTGCAAATTATTTGTTTTTTTTGTTTGCAAGGACAAGTTGAAGATTTCCACACGGAAAGTTTGAGACTTGCTTGCATTTCCATTTTCCATATGTTTCATCATCATTCAGATTTTATTTGTATTTTGTTTGTGCTAATAGAAATGAATGGTTTGAGAACAAAATGCGACTGATTTATGACAGATTTGCATTTTTTTGCCAAATATCCAAAAACCAATTGAAATGTACTCACAAAGCAGTACAAAAATACATATTTACGAGATACATGTATTTAAGCTGCAAAATATCTGCTTGCATGTGGAGTCGCAAAACATCCTGAATGCAAAATTTACAAAATCGGTCACTTTTCTGTCCCATCTGTGGTGTAATTACTCCCTTCCAGTCTTATCTATTCATTTTTCCTCTAATATTTCAATGACCATTATTATATATTAACATAATGTCATTATATTCTTCTTCTTCTTCTTCTTTTACTTTCGGCTGCTCCCTTCAGGGGTCGCCACAGCAAATCATCCGCCTCCACCTCACCCTGTCCTCCGCATCTTCTTTTCTGACTCCAACAACCTTCATGTCTTCCTTCACCACATCCATAAATCTCTTCTTCGGTCTTCCTCGAGGTCTTCTGCCTGGTAGTTCCAACCTCAGCATCCTACTGCCAATATACTCACTATCTCTCCTCTGTACATGTCCAAACCATCTCAATCTAGCCTCTCTGACTTTGTCTCCAAAACATCTTACGTGGGCTGTCCCTCTGATGTACTCATTTCTGATCCTATCCATCCTCGTTACTCCCAGGGAGAACCTCAACATTTTCATCTCCGCTACCTCCAGCTCTGCCTCCTTCCTTTTCCTCAGCGCCACTGTTACTAAGCCATACAACATAATGTCATTATATATACTTTTAATATTATAATAAGCCAGTATGGTGGTGTCCTGGTTAGCACGTCCACCTCGCAGCAATTTCCCAGCTCGGGCGTTTGTGTGTAGTTTGCATGTTCTCACCATGCCTGGAGTGGGTTTCCTCCTGGTACTCCGGTTTCCTTCCACCATAAAAAAAACATGTAGAGTTGGCTAATTATCTGTTAAAAATCACCTCTAAGTGTGAGTGAGCATGAATGATTGTGTGAGTGTTGGCCTGGCAAGCTGTCCAGGGTGTACTCTGCCCTTGCCAAAAGTCACCTGAGATGGGAGGCCAGCCTCCCCACGATCCTAAATAGGATTAAGCGGCTTGGAGAACGAATGAATAATATTATAAGTTAATCTAACTTCGTAATGTACAATCGACAGTTTGTGTGTACACGGATTAATGTGCTTATTTGATGTGGTAAACAGAGTAAATCTGAAAGATTGGAGATTGAAATATAACCTTGTGTTCTTTCTGCTCCACAGATTTTAAGCTGCAACTTCCCTGCCTCTAAGCACAATGCTTTATGGAATTTGTCCTCGGCAACTTTGATGTATCACTGGTAACATTCCAATATTAGAAATCGAGATAAATCTGCAAGAGGTTTGCAGGTCAATCTGGAGCACATACTGTTTTTGAATAACAAACCTACCATTTTGGGTTTTTTAACTGTCATTTATTTACTATCCCACTGGGTGAAATTTTATCATGAGATTCCGAATCTATAAGAGGAAAGTGGTGATCCTGACGCTGGTGGTCGTAATTTGTGGATTTGCCTTTTGGAGCAGTGGAAAACAGAAAAGAGGGAGTCCTGTTTTTCCAAAGGAAGTGGAAACAATTAAGAAGAACCTCAATAGTTTTACACAGGTCACAGCATCAGTAACCCGGAAACCCGTCAATGACACACTTCCTGAAGAACTGGTTATACCCAAGCTTATTGACAATAACACACTGGTATACCGAGGCATTGTGTTCAAAATTAACTTTGACCAGGTTTTGAGAAATGAAGAGAAGTTCAGATCAATACGCCAGAAGAATGATCTCGTAGTAGTGGTTCAGATTCACAATCGACCAGAGTACCTGCGGCTGCTCGTAGAAAGCTTGAGAAAAGCAAAAGGCATCGAAAATGTCCTAGTTATATTCAGCCATGATTTTTGGTCCCCAGAGATCAACGACATAGTTTCATCTATTGACTTTTGCCTTGTCCTTCAGATATTTTTTCCATTTAGCATCCAGTTGTATCCTCAAGAGTTTCCAGGGAATGATCCCAGAGACTGCCCTAGAGACATTTCCAAGAATGAAGCCTTAAAGCTTGGCTGTATAAATGCAGAGTACCCTGACTCTTTTGGCCATTACCGAGAGGCCAAATTTTCCCAAACCAAACACCACTGGTGGTGGAAATTGCATTTCGTCTGGGACAGGATCCGTGTGCTGAAGGATCACAAAGGCTTGGTGCTTTTCATTGAGGAAGACCACTACTTAGCCCCAGATTTTTACCATCTTCTCAAGCTGATGACTACTCTAAAGAAGGAACAATGTGCTGACTGTGACATTATTTCACTAGGAAGCTATGGGCACGTTGGTTATGCCAGCAAAGCCAACCGTGTGGAAGTGAAGGTCTGGAAATCCACAGAACACAATATGGGCATGGCCATGGACAGGGAGACGCACCAAAAACTCATCCAGTGCACAGAAACATTCTGCACCTATGACGACTACAATTGGGACTGGTCCCTTCAGCACTTAACTGTAAACTGTCTGCCTTCTTACTGGAAGGTCATGGTCAGTGAAGCTCCCCGTATATTTCATGCTGGGGATTGTGGCATGCATCAGAAGAAAACCATTTGCATGCCCAGTGATCAGAAGAGAAAGATAGAAGGAATACTTCAGAGCAGCACAAACCAGCTGTTCCCAAAACATTTGCTCATCACAAAGAGACTGCCTCCATCTGGGGCTGGTGGAGTAGCCCCGCATGTCAAGAATGGAGGATGGGGTGATGTCAGGGACCACGAACTCTGCAAAAGCTATCTTCGGTTACAGTGACCTTATATTCTTGTTTGTTTGGTTTTTTTTGGTTGTTTTTTTTTTTTTTTTGCATCCTCTAATGAAAGCCTTCACAAATTCTTAATGAACTATTTCTTTATATTGCCTGTTTTGTTGAAATATTACAAATAAAAAAGGTATATGGGAGTGGTTTTTTGGTGATTTGTTTTGGAAAATTGTGCTAATTACATGTTTGATGATGCAGTAAAAAATCCAATTGGCAGCATTTGGAAAAGCCTTTTATTACTCTCGCTTATTTATATTTGCAGCATTTGGCAGACACCTTTATATAGAGCAACTTGCGCTTAATTTTTTTTATATACAACTGAGCAACAGGGTTACGAGCCTTGCTCAAGGGCCCCAACAGTTGCAGACTGGTAGTACTATGACTTAAACCCAGAGTATTAACCAATGAGCCACTGCTTATAAAGCATTGCATTTGACTTTGTTCATGTACACACTACTGAACAACTGAAATAAGTCATATATTCATATATGGGATAAACCTCGACCTATTTTCTCACCTCTTTGGTTCTACTTTGTCTTTATGATGGCATATCAGCTCATTTTCCCATCAAAGCATGAGATACTTGAGATTAATTCTGGCCTAGTTAAATCCCTGAGCTTTTCCTTGCAACTAAATTAGGTCCTTTGAGATGTCCTGTCCCATTTATATGAGCTACAGTTTAGCCTTGCCATAGTTCCTTGTGTTCTCATTGTTCTTGCCAAGTGTCTAAAGGTAACCAATTATATCCTATTTAATATGCTGTACTGCATAGAATTATACTGTAGTGTGGGGTTTTTTTTTTTTTTTGCACACCAGTTTTGAGTACAGTATTTAGACAATTTGGACATCACTTTACTCAAATCTTACTAGTGGTTTACTGAGTCCCCTCCCAAAATTTCCAAGTCCAAATGACTACATTTCAGGCTTATTAACCTGTGTGCAGTATGAAGAGCTAAACAGCTCAATTAAACAAGCAGGCAACAAATTAACTGTAACTAATTTCCATGCTGAGAATTAACCTATCCTCATTTTATTATTGACAACTGATGGTGTGGTACAATATAAATAAGAACATTTTTTGTAATTTCAAATTATTATTCTAAGCTTCTTAAGCAGATGTCGTGTGCATTGTACAAGGTCCAATACTAGACCCAGACAGGGGTCAGGCAGAGCATCCCATGGTTTTTCTGTAGCAGTTTCTAATGGTTCAGCGGTTGTTGGACATTTACCAAGCGAACACAGCAAAATATTTTCCTGTTTTTAAAGCGCGGCGAAACAATCAAATGTGTTGTTATTGATGAACATTATAGACATTCCCCAGTGGCAACGGGGTCTTGAAATGCCGTGTAAACTTACTTTTACAGGCAGTGAACGCCTCTGATTAACCTTTACAGAGACTGATCGTATAAAATTGGTAAGTTTAATCTACCATTTTGCTCCAAGTACACATGGGCGGTTATTCGACATAGGATCAAAAACACTGGGGGGCCTTATTGGAGTCGGGCGCTTATTATGTCCGATACGGTATGTATGTAATCAATAAATACATATTCAACGCTATAAATGTTTATTATAACAATTAAACATTCAAAAATAATTAATAACACGTAAATATAATATAAATTCACACACATACAGATGGGCTGCGCACACACTCCAATGCACATCTCACATAAAAATGCAAGTAGTTTTGTTGGGGGGGTTGTTTTTGTTTTGGGCTTTTTTTTTTTTTTTCTTTTTTTTTGGCATAATTGGCCTTATTTTGTGGCATTTTCTTTGACCTTTTACACAACATGAAAATTTCGTTCATTTTCTAAGATGCTTAATTCTAATTAGGGTCTCGGGGCGGCTGTCGCCCATCTCGGCCAACTCTGGGGAGTGTGCAGTACCCCCTGGAGAGCTCATCAATCCATCACAGGGCCAACACTCAGACAACCATTCACACTCACTTTCACACCTATGGGTGATTTAGAACAGCCAATTGGCCTACAGTGCATGTTTTTGGACTGTGGTTGGAAATCGCATTACCTAAAGGAAACCCACGTAAGCACTGGGAGATCATGCAAACTCCACAGAGAAAAACCAGGTCAAAGACTCGAACCCAGGTCTTTTTTCTGTAAAGCTGATGTGCTACCCATGGCCTACATAAGAATTTACACATTGTAGAGCTTGTCCTATTTGACAGACCACTGGTCACCACCACTGCTTTATATTCAGACAGGGATAATGTCCTTTTCTCGCAGAAACAATGCGGGGTGTTAAAAATAATAATAAATTGAGACAGCCTGAAGCTTTCCACTTCACTGCACTCTTATTGCAAGAAAGAAAAAAGTCAATTACATGATCATAAGTTATATTATAGAACCAATGCTATATGTAAATATTGAAGCCTAATATTTTTTCACAATATATCTTTAGTATTTATTTGCATTGTATAGTCTCCAAAAGGCTGAACTTCCTAAGAGCCCTCACTTGCAAAAAAGCATTTGATAATGCATACATTTTTAACTCTAACAACAGTGCATGTCAAACATTTAAATAGGGTTGTATAAAATGAATTAGTATGACAGACTGAACATTATATCAGGCTGTGATGTTTGTGCAGTAGATCATTATTGAGTCCATGCTTTCGTATTGTTGTCACTCAATGATTGTTGCTGCCACCTACTGTGCACGTCTGTGCTTTGCATGACGAGTGAATCCCAAGCATCCAGTGTTTTCTTCAGGTTCATATACTAGTACAGTACTCCTCGTTCATGTGAAGTTTCTCCCAACTGATTATTAAAGAAACCCTGAATGTTTCTACACCGTACACTTATCAAAAATTTCCAAATAATCTATAAGTATTAGATATTGTCTGTGTGTGAAAAACAGAAGTCTACACAAAAAATGCAGACCTAACAAGTTTTAAACACATAAAGCAGATAATCAGAAGGAATGCAATGAATGAATAAAAGATCTAAAATACCTGAAGATTAATTTAAACACCTCGTCTCAGTTTTCCTGACCAATAATTTTACTTTTACAGATTTTTTTCTTATGCTTTAAGGGCAACTTACAATTCTCATTTTTATACAATAGTAATTGACGGCTAGGGGCCTCGCTCAAGGGCCCAACAGCGGTGATAGAACCGCTTAATGTCAAATCAGTAACCCATTGTCTTAACCGCTGAGCCACCGCTGCCCTAAATAACCAATAACTTGTGTTTTTTTTTTGTAACAAATAAGCTCGATGGGGTGTAAGTCTGGAGACAGTACTGGTCCCATTCAATGGTTCAAATCTTGATGGCCTCTTCTTTTCTTCCTAGGTAAGTTCTGATATACCGCTCACCCTTATTCCTTTCCAGGCACTCACTGGACTTGAACTGCTTCTATTTCAGTACAACTGAAAAGAGAATGGGTGGTGTTATAAAACTTTATTTGCAGTTTAACATCTCGGTGTACACTGAACTTGAACACTTGGTTGGTTTGCTTTTACCCTTCTGTCCACTTCTTCATGAATCAGCTCAATGGAGGTAAGTCTGGATACTGTGCTGCTGTTTGATGCCCGCTGGCTGGACGTTTTCTTGATTTGATTTTATTTGATTTCAACATTCGCAAATAATACTCATACATATAGTGCGGTATGTCAGTCAATATTCATTTATACCATACAATAGTTTATAATTTTGGGTTTCTTAGACGGCATAAAAAGCTAAATTTATTTGTACAAAGCTTACACCAATATATTACTAATAAATAAAGTAAACTGATAAATTATAACTGAAATTATTTGCCTTGCTGATATAAAATGAGGTACTCAAAAAGTGGGGCCGGAGGTGTCAGTGGTTAGGGTATTGGGCTCATGATCAGGAGGTTGTGAGTTCGAATCCCAGTGAGACCCCCACTGTGCTAAGACCCCTGGGCAAAAGGTCTTAGCCACAAGTATGCCTCTGTTCACCCAGTAGTATAAATAGGTACCAGTAAAAATATATACTGGGACGGTAACCTGCGATGGACTAGCGGCCCATTCAGGGGGAGTTGTACTCCTAGTCGCTTCACACTGCAGAATCCGGGGACAAGCACTGGGCAGATGAGCCACTCGGCTCGGGTGGAAAAAGCCCAATGGACTTTACCCTACCAAGTATAGAAAAATAAAATAACAAGACTCGATAAGAACAAGTATAGATAATACATTTAAAAAATTTGGTAACAACTAGTTATACAAATGTAGAATAACAAATAGAATAAATAAAAATACCCCGGATAAGTGCAGTTGAAATCTGGGATAGCCCATAAAGTTTGGTAAAACTTACTTCCAGTGGGGTTCTTACAATTACACAAAAAATTTTACATTAAAAAATAGCTTATTTAAGTCAATAGATATAGTATAATACTGGTAAATACAAAGTTACATGATACTGTAGTCACTTATTAAGTTATGGAAATAGAAATGAAGACTCACTCTTCTCTGGCTTAATTAGTTAAATGTTTTTACTGATTTTTTTTTTTAAGACAAAAAAAAAAACTTAAGTTAATTCAGACATCGCACATACCTTGGTTCTTTTTCAGGTTATTTACTGGACCTAAGCTCCTACTTACATTACAGTAACAGAAAAAAATGGAGACGTAAAACATTTGTCCAGGTGTGTGCATACACCGATAGATATCAGTTCAATATCTCAATGTATAC